>OX578142.1:104610564-104925564 GCA_951213105.1 Amaurobius ferox | reverse complement strand
TGGCATTCTCGATTATCCAGTTTTCCTATGAATTACTTGTTTAGTAGGAATTTTCATCTTTGATTCATATTCATATTCAGTTCTGCATGTTTGGGAAGTTGTATTCTGAATTGCTTGTCCAGTCTCTAGCTTAGACTGACTGGACGGGTTTGGGAGTATTTCCGTGAACGTTCGTATTGCCTCCCTGGTAGAATTTCGACTTGTTCATTCCGGTGCTTCTAGATTAAGCTGTTGAGGTTGATCGTGTATACACGTGGTAGAAGAAGGGTTCATGCCGCATGGTAATACAATTTTCTTAATGTATCCTTTATTCATTTTTTCATTTTTTGATGCCTGTAGTCTGAGTTTAAGCATTTATATTAATGTACTATTGCTTAATCTGAAACAGGCATTTGTTTGGGTTAATTAGAATAAAATACTCAGACCTGAAGATGAATTTTATTCTAATTAATCATCGAATTTGGGAAGGTTCTGGTCTTTTCTCTTATCGGCATTATGGCCGTGAATTTGCTTCTATGGTGATGTTAATATTACTTGAATTGTATTTTTATTCTTATTATTTTTTTATTTTTACATAATTCTTATTATTACATTTCAAATATATATATATATATATATATATATATATATATATATATATATATATATATATATATATATATATATATATATATATATATATATATATATATATATATGTGTATATATATATATATATGTATATATATATATATATGTATATAATTGAAGATTTTTATGATTACTTGTAATATATATACCCGAGAAATACCAATGAAAATTGCTTGTAAACTGAAGGTTTTTGCAAATCAGAAGCCAGTGTAGCACGATGAGCTATGCAAGAAGTTTGGAAATTGAATAAATGGAATCTAGTGAATATAAAAGGAATTAAATGAATATGAAAAGCATTTCTGAAACCATTTACATTATCAAGGGCCATACATGTTTCATTAATGCTGATTCTACGTTTCTGTTTACACAACTGTAAAATGTATTACAGAAATAATGTAAATGGCCCGACGTAGAAGAAAAGACAAAGTGGATCAAATACACAAAAAAATCAAACATGAATATAAAATATTCTGTTACACCAGCTTGTGGCTAATTATTGAAATGATGATGCAAAGTATTATAAAGTAATATCAAAAGAATATAATGAAAATAAAATGAAAATATATCTACCCCTAGTACTGTGGTACTTTAGGAAAAGCATGTGTATTACCAATCATCTCAGAACAGGTTACAGTGAATTTTTTGTTACTGACTAAGCAGTTTTCTCAAAGCTGGTTAAAGTGAATTATACGAATAGTTTAACTGTTAGAAGAAGACATGGAGTTTATGAATCATTTAGAAATGCTAGAGTATGATCTGTCAATATGTTGCTGTAATTGTTGCAAGTTTTTGAATTTAAATTTAAAATGTGTTTTAATAAAAGAAAAAATAAGATTGGGCGGGTAGTTATTTTTGATGACGGTGTTGATGAATTTATAAAGATGTTCTTTGTAGTAACAAGGTGTGCTTAACATTTTGATTCTTAATAACTGGTTATTAATAATATTTCTATATACAGATTTGGAAAGATTGGAAGAGAAATGTTGAAGTTTATTTACTTTGAAGTTATAAGTTTCTGTTTTGTCATAGATTTTAAATTGTATTGTATTTGCATTTTTAATTGTTAAACTAACGTCTAGAAAATTGATCCAGTTGGATGTATATACATTTTAAATGAGTTGTAGATTAGGTGGATAGAAATCAAAATTTAATTCATTGGCCTCATTAGTCATTCCAATAATAATAAGATCATCAATATATCTGTACATTATATGACTGTTGAAAGGGTTCTGATTTTCGTAAAAATGTAGATAAAGGTTGGCCAATGTATATATATATATATATATATATATATATATATATACATATATATATATATGTATATATATATATGTATAATATGTGTATGTATATATATATATGTATATATATATATATTATATATATATATATATATATAATATATATATATATGCATATATATATATATATATATATATATATATATATATATATATATATATATATATATATATATATATATACATATACATATATATATATATATATATATATATATATGTATATATATATATGTATAATATGTGTATGTATATATATATGTATATATATATATATATATATGCATATATATATATATATATATAATATATATATATATGCATATATATATATATATATATATATATATATATATTATATATATATATATATATATATATATATATATATATATATATATATATATATATATATATATATATATATATATATATATATATATTATGGGACCAGAAATAGATCTCACATGTGTTTTGGTGTGACAGTTTTATGCCATTTATTTATTGATCTGAAACATCGAACAATTCTTGTAGTCTGAATGGCACCGAGGTTTACAGCAAACCATAAATTTAGGAGCGTCAAGATAGAGGGGACGGGAGATGCCAAGTAGCGACATTGGTTCAATGATTAACTAATGGAGAAACTTCTGGTTACGTCACACTGAATGCTGCAAATGAAAGCAAAGGGGGAGTGACACCCCCAAGGAAAAAAGAGACCCACAGCCTGTGACCGAAGAAGGACACTGGGGGTAGACTTATACAGATAACTTCAACATTATGACTTACTGTAGTACTGTGATAATGTAAAAGATATCACCACTGAATGTATCACATTTTAAAATTTTTTAAATGAAATTGCATTTCGGTTGGAAAGTGTTTCATAATCAATGCTTATGCATGATTGATCTTTCTTGTTTATAAAGATTTCGTATATTGCTGAAATCCTCAGAGAATGATTCAATTGTTAAAATATATACCATTGTGTGTGTTTTAAATATTTTTGTGAGACATAATAGGGATTAAATAATAATAAATCTATATAAATAAAATTGAAAATCTGTCTGCCTGTCTCTTTGTCTCATCATCACAAGAGAACGGATGAGAAATATTTGATGAAATTCAGTGGGTAGCCTGAAAATATCCCCACTTAAAATTTAGTCTTTTTTTTTAGTTTGAGTCAGTTGGAAAATGTTACATAATCAAAGCTTATGCATGATTGATCTTTCTTGTTTAAAGTTCTTTTTAGTTCATATTAATGTGGTATCCGTCCTAAAACCGCTTTATTTTTGCTTAAATTCTGTGCATCCACATATTTAAACAACGCGATTACAATATAGTTGAGTTTAAATGATCATCCAACTTTGATTATTTCTACAACGAAGCCTACTTTTCATTTATGGAAAAGGTAAACAGCAAAATATGTAGAATGCTTTGCATAAGAATTGCTGCATTTCCTTAACTCAAAATTATTTAGCTCATGGAGTCTGCAATATAGCTGACATGAATGAAATATTCATTGATTTTACAGAGAGAAGAACGATTTTTTCGATGAAGTTTTAAGCATAGAGTTTAATTACCTGTACCTCCATGGTCTCAAGTTTTTAAATAAAAGAAATTATTATGATATTGTGATGAATAAAATGAATGGAAAAATGTTCATGAATGAAATGCTGCTTTTATGGAGAGAGCCAGCCGTGTAATATTTCGATGACGTCATTTGAATAAATTTCATTTGTTTTCGATGATGTTTACAAATATAATGAATTTTTGTAGTATTACGATAATTTAAAAAATGTTACCGAGGAATGTATCACATTTTAGAGATGTTTAAACAAGGTAATTTTTATTTCAATGCCGACATTTGAATGAAATTCATTTTTCTCGATGAAATTTAAAGTTTTCAAATAAAATAAATTAATGTAAAATTGTGATAATTTTCAAAATATTACCTATGAATGTATCGCATTTTAGAGATATTTAAATGAAATTGCATTGAAGTTGGAAAGTGTTTCATAATCAATGCTTTATGCATGATTGATCTTCCTTGTTTATTATTGAAATTGAAAATGATTTAATAAAATCATTTTCTCTGTAAATACATTGGATTTATTTCCATTGCTAACAACATGATATAATTTTCTTTATATAATTTGTCGATAACAATATCGTCTGCATAATGTTATTTCTATCGGAGGTTCGTTTTTAACACTTTCTAACTTTGTTCAAAAGTTTTTATGACTTTGTTCATTCTGTCTGTCTGTTCTCACGATCACTGTCGTAAAAATGACTTTATCAAAATTAAATTTTAGTATGTTGTTCAGACGGTGTCAACACGGGAATTCCGAGGGCATTAGAAGTCGCAACGGATTCCCGCTCGACACGGCAGACCGAGAAAGTCTAACTTTCTCCAAATTTTACAAACCCAGTTTCTAAACACACCTCCCGTCAATTGGAAGAATTCCAATTGATGACCTGCGGAGAAACCCAACAAACTCCAAAAATACTAAAGAATTACCTTTACCTTCAATATTTCACCAGAAGCTGAAAACACAGAAATCAATACAATTTCTACTCAAATAAAAACTCAATTTAAATTTAAATTCAAATTTATTAATTACTCAAAGATGGAGTTAACACATAAATTACACATGCTGATTTATTATCAGCTCTAAACCACTGGACCTCTTCTATCAAGAATCATCGGCTCTTTGCCGGAATTAAAATATCAATTCTTAAATCCAATTTTTCCAGAATTACATATCACATATTCAATTATTCAACAAAAACATGGTATGGTCAGAGAAAATACACACTCGAGGAACGCTTAAGGCCTAATTTACTTTAATTCAATTTAAATTACGATTGCTTACTATTCTTAAATGCGAAGGAAGGAACTGAAGATAACAATATATTTCAATGCAGGCAGCAGAAATCAAGGCGAAGGGTTCATCAGAGGTCGATGCACAAGTCCAGACGGCTGCCAACAGCACGTCTAAATAATCAAGGCTTACCTCACAAAACTTGAAAAGGACTCATGGTAGGAAAAGCGTAGGCATCCACTGGCAGATTCCCTCGGGGCAAACATTGCCCCGCTCCAGCAGGAACGGCAGAACCGCAGTTTCCGGCAAGGTGCCGGATCAGGTAATCCAAGGGTCTGCAGCATCATAATTGCTCTTGCTAAACCCGGTGCTCGAATTCATGTGAGGTTCTCAATCATCATCCACACAGCGGTCGACGGTCGGCGAGGGCAAGGCATCAGATCTCAGCAGAGGCGACGGTGGCATCTCTCCCGACCCACAGCGACAGCAACCCAGCCTGAGGGATGGGCCCTGAGCGGTTCGTGGGTTCGAAGATGTTTCCAGGGAGAGAGCCCCGAATCAAGAATCACTCAGCTTTTAAACACTCCGGGTGGATCCAGGACCCGGCCAATAGAAAATTTAAGAGGGGCTCACAACTTCTCCTTTCAGCCAATCGAAAATTCCTTCCACTTCAAAAACATCCAGGGATCCGCCCCTACAACGGAAAATTCACAAGGCACGTGCAGAACCACACGAAATCCAGCACAAGTTTGCATCACCCAACAAAGCGAAAAAACATGGAGACAACTGTATTCACCAGCAAACAAGTGCGACCTTGAACGACAGACGTTGTTCCTCGAGTGTGCGAGAATTATTATGGAATAAAAATGGCCACAATTTAATACAGATTTCGATACGTTTAAACATGCTAAAATATATACATTGACAAGAGGGTTCCAAGACACAGATTAATTAAATAAAAGTTTTAAAAGTACAGAAATTATGCAATTTACAAAGGAGTGACAAATTCCGTCATGACAGACTCCCCCTCCCTCCGGAGAAAAAAAAATTCGACAAGGGAGGATTTTTTTTTCAATCAAGCCAGCAGGAGCAAGTAGACATCAGGCTCCTTGAAGTCCATGAACCTTCTAGAAAAAAAAATTCAACAAAATTTTGAAAAGATGCAGTCGGCCAAAACTACATCAAGGGCTCTTGACACGAACACCATCCCACATGGGCGCATGTCGAAGAACCAGGGCCAAAAGAAACCTAAAAGTGACTGCAAATGAGTCAAATCCTAATGAATACAAGCCCTTCACAAAGTTTTCACATTATGTGAATTTCCAAAAATATTAAATACATTTCAAAATTTCATTAAAATCCTAATTTTCAATTAAATTCAAGATTTCAATTAAATATTTACAAAATAAACCCTCAAGTCAGCACAAAAGTTAAAATAAATTTTTCAAATAAAATTTTCAATTAATTTCAATTTATAAACTATTTTCAATTTTCTGCTTTTAAATTTCAAATTATTTTCATATTCTTTAAGTAAATCAAATTCCAGCAATTATATTTACAAGTGGTCAGCAGAACATTTTTCAATTATAATATTAAGTTTTATCTCTTCAATCTATTGCAATAAAATTTAATGACCACAGAAAGTTTTTCCTCAATTATAAGTTTGTGGCTCAAAGCTTGTCTAAATAGACACAGAATTTATAAATAACTATTTTTAAATAACAATATAAATATTAAACAGATTCAATTAAGTGACCATACCAAGAACAATTAAAAATTTTACCAACCTGGTCCAGTGGAGAACAAACATCCATTGACAATCAAAAAGTGTCTGTCCATTTGACACAAAAGTATTTTCTTTCCTCTTACAAAGAGGCAGCGAGCAGGCAACATTCATTTGACACAGGTATTCTTACCATAATACCATTTATAATATCATACAATTTTAAATTATTAATTAATTTTCATTTTATAATTTTCTTTACAATTCAACAATATTTCCAACATTTTCAAAATCATTATTATTATTATAAATCTCATTTGCTATTCAAAATTCAAATCATTCTTTTATCAAATAATGACACTTTTTCAAAATACTAATTTTATAAATATAAACATTATTATTTTATTTCAATTATTCATCCAGATAATGTGGCAGAAAAGGGGGATCAAGTGGTCGGAAAACACGTCCACACAATTTTAAATTTCAAACTCGAAATTAAATTATTTCTTTCAAATGTAATCAACTGTGGACAACCCTGGCAAGCAATCAACAAAGGTGACCGGGTGACAGAATCGAACTCAATATACTGTGATTATTTATTTTCCAATATTCAAAAAGTCATTTTCTCCAAAGTCCTGTGACTCGCAAAAAAAAACACATGAAAATATACACTGAATAAATATGTCAAAAAATTTTTCTCAACATCAAAAGATTAAATATGAAATATAATATATGTATTGAAATATATGAGATTAAATATGCAAATAATAATCAAGAGATTCTTTCTCCCAATAACAGCAAGGGATATATATGAACATATAACATAAATAAAACAAGAACACAAATGTGGTAGTAAGGGAGAGTCTTACTCCACAAAACACATTTATATACACACTTCTCATTCCAAAAATAAATCATTCTCTTTTACCACACAATGGAATTTGGAACATCCCCGAAGCAACAGACAACCAGCTCCAAGTACTGGCGTCAGCAATTTAGATAAAATTTAGCAGAAAGGCAGTGTGCGCACGTCCACACCACCACACCTACAAGATCAGAATGCGGCCAACACTCAACACTTGCAGGGCAAAAGTTCCGAAACAGGCCTAAAGAAGGATGACCAATTCCACAATCCTACTACACAAAAAATAAAAAAAATTACAGTTTTTATATTAAATTCAATTTATGTACAACACAACAATATGCAATTTAATTTGGTCTCGCTTTTCGAGAACCAACCGAGTCACGGAGAAACAGCCAAAAATTTTCTGTCACCACCGGAACACACCGAAATAAAATATTTTGTTTCGTAAATAACAAGTGCCTCAATTTCATCAGTGCACTACAGGCACGGGCACGAAAATCAAATTTGAACTTCAATCCACATTTTTTGTAATAATCATTTCTTATGTATTATTTTCTTATTCTTATGAAGTTCACCTAGCTTTGCCACCAAAATAAAATCTCCTAAAATTTCAAAACAAATTTTTCGCCACTCCCCAATCAAAACATCAAGACCACAGATCAAAATTTCAAATTTTCTTAAATCCATTTATAATTTCTAATTATTACCAACATTTTTCAATTCAAATCAAAATATTTTTAAGTATGGATTTCAGAAAGTAAATATGTAAAGTAAAATTCAAAATTATTATCAAGTAAATTAATTTGTGGAATCCAATTTAAAAATTCAACATTTCTCGAAATAAATTTCAAAACAAGTTCACTGACTCTTTCTAGATTACCACATTAAGTAAATAAACTTCTAAAATGTTCTTATTTCATTTTAATTCAAATTGTGGAACACATTCTCAATGTTTCTTATTTTCCCGTAATTAACCTAGAGTTTCTTTACTCTAACAAGTTCCACATTTCCAGTAAACAAATCATTAAATAACCTTTGAAAAATTTCAATTTGTATTAAATTATTTGTGGATTCACTTTTCCATATATCAATATTATATTTATGATTAATTTTAGAGTTCCTCTACTCTAACTCGAATTTTCACAAAACCAGACTCCATTCAATTATTATATTATTTTTTTTTCAAATATTTCTCTAAATATTTCAAATTACCAACAGGAGTCGCAAAATTATTCTAAGTTTTTAAAATATCTCAATTTCAGTTATTTAAATTTACAATTCTCTTTTATTATTCACTTTCGGTTTTGTGATCGACAAAACATTTATTTCAGTCAGTATATTTTTTTCGATGTTAAAGACATTCATTTCAAATCAATCACACAATTAAAAAAATTCGACTGCTACATTTCAAACCAAAACCTATCGAAAGTAGGTCAAATGTTTCTCACACGTCATCAACAAAATTATTTCACTAACGCTCTGCACTATGCAGAAACCGTCCCGAATGGGGGGGAAAGAAAATTTTGCCCACACATTCGGCGTCAGCTCATTATCGGCTGAAGTAAACACAGCTCTTAGACTAGTCCGGGGATCTATTCACTCGAAAAAACCAAGGACAAACTTTCAATTTCTTTATGTAATTAATTTCAGAACATTTTTTTCTCGTTCAATACCAAGGGGAAACAAGGGAAATCTGAGGCCGAAAATACATTTTAAACTTTAAATTCAATATCAATGTTAATAAATAAGTCACTTTTCGACTTTTCTCATAATATTTTCAAATTAAATAATTTCATTTTTCTTATTTTTAAAACATTTCTCCACGATTTCTATTTAATATTTCGACATTATATTTTCAAATTTTCAACATTTCATTTTTCAATACCTCACCTGCGAGCAACTCATTCTGACAGAATTTTCAAACTTTTCAACAAAAACTCGTTGGACACAATACGGAATTGAGCAAATATTCTGACCAACAGTTCTTCCCGAAACAAATTTTTTTGAGCAAGACTTTTCATTGCTACCGAAATTAAACACAGATGAGTGCAAAGGGGGATCAACCCACGAAAACAACAGTTCTTAATATTAATTAGCATGCCAAACAAACAAAGTCAATTCCAACCCAAGAAACTCAACACTCCTCAAAATTGTTTGTGAGGCAATTTCGAGCAACAAACACTGAACACAAACAAGTACAAACGGGTCGCGAATCCGATTACACAACAAAACAAAACAGAACTTGGGAAGGTCAAGACACGAAAATAAATATTTAGCAAAAATGTTTGGATGCAAAATTTTTAGCAAGGAGGAAGAAACAACCAGGCGGAGACTCATTCATTTCATTTAATCATCCTGAGGCAGACAAATCAATTACAATCACTCACAAGCACTCAGGGAAAATAAATATACAAACATGGCTCTCAGTCCCACACAAACACATTTTCACAAGTTGACTTTTCAAAAATATCATTTTTCATAAAATTATTATTTATCTTTATAGAACTGTGGAACCAGATTTTTCATTTCTTATCCATAAATTCTATAATTCTATAATCTTAACTGTTCCATCAATCATTCATTTTTTTTCCAAGTCAAAATTTTCATTTCTCAATTCTAAGTCAACATTTTTCAATAAATTTACTCCTTTTTCAAAAAAATTCCTGGCTCATCCCCGAATTCTTGAAATGACACAGTACATACATTTCATTTTGATATTACACAATTTTTCACTTTATATATTTTTATGTACTTATTTAATATTTCATTTGTAAATATCATCATCAAATATGTGTCAATATAATAACCCGTATATGTAAATCAACTATTTATGTTTCAGTATTCAATAATACATAATACAATATTTTTCACTTACCGTAACAAAATGTACTATTTTCTTTATTTATCATAAACAATTCACAACAAATTTGTTTTACTCAATAATTTACGTGATCAAAAAGGACCTTTATTTAATATTATTATATATATATATTTTTTTTTTGTTCACCAAAACTCAAATTTATATTTTGGTCCAACAATTCGAGTCTGCCTGTCATACAGAACTCAAAAATTTGTGTGCTCTCTTAGCTACACAACAACAAAAACTTTTTTCACACGGAATAATTTTTATTTTCTCACGTAATTATTTTTATTTTTAAACTCATCATATTTGTCAATTCTTATATGTCATAATCAGTTGTGTTTTAGAACACAGGGTGTACAATCAAATCATTTGACTATTTAATATATCAGTGTTTAAATATCTTAGTATTTATTAAAATTCAAGTACTTAATTCAAGCATTTATGTACTAAATCAATTTTCAAGAATTTAAGCATTTATAATCTATTTACAAAATTTTTCGATCAAATCTCAAGAACAACCCTCATTTCCAGTTCAAAATTTCAAATCCATTTTTAACCATCTAACATTCCATGAGACTCGGACTCTGCAAAACCCCAAAATTTCATTCTTTTTTTTTTTTCATTTGGGAAAAGGGCTCAATGAGCTCGTCGAAATAAACATTTTTGCAGCGAATCTCCTCACCTTAACTCAAACAAAAATTCGAAACCGAAACGAAAAGAATTCTCAAAATTCAAACCGAAAGTTCTTTTAAAACAAATATTTACATTTAACTTTCTCATATATCAAATTTAATTTTCAATTTAATTAATGTCAAGTTTTTAATTTAACCAATTTCTTAATTCTTAAGTTTTCACAACTTTTTCAAGGTTTAGAACATTTCTTAAAATATTTTTACTGTCAACTACTTAACATGTATTATTACTTTATGTCACTTTATTATACACCCCTCAACAAGTCATAATAAATAAATAAATATGGAATTTTTCATTTCCTTTCCGTGCAACTTTTGCACCATTTCTTTTTCAAAACTGGCTATGTGCCACTCTGCACATACCAACAACAAAATACTTTTATTTCTTTAACTTCACAATATTTTTCAACACATATTATACTCAATTTATTCTATATCTCACAAGTCATAATCGTGTAGTCACAATCGGGTATAGACATAATTAAGAATTGTCATTCAAATACAGGTGTACTTTCGATTTAGATTCAAGTTAAGCAATTTATTTTTCAATTTATACAGATTTTATTTTATTTTTCGAATGAAATTCAGAAGACGGCCTCCATTCTCGGCCCAATTTTTCAATCTCAAATTAAAACAAAACTAAACACCCGGAGTTTCGAAAACTGCCGACCCAATTTTTGGGGGGGGGAAATGCTCAACAGAACTCGAAGATAAAATTACAGCCAGAATTCAAAAATCCCACACATTAATACTCTCAAAAAATCAAAATCAAAAACAGAAGAGTTCCTCAAAATTCCAAATCGAAACAATTTTTCACATAAAAATCTTATACTATTTAAATTCAATTTTAACAGCTTTATATTACAGTTTTATAATTTTCAAATTTCATACTATAATTTTCAAATTTTAAACAATTTTTTCAAAAACTGTGTTCTTAACCATTTTATCGTACACCGAGCATTTTCCGCTTCAAACCACTTCGCTTCAGTGCCACTTTTCACCAAGATCTCACACATTTAATTCAAATAATTTTTCTTTGCACAAATAATTTTTAAAATAATTTCATAAATAATGCATACAAATTTTCAACACAAAAGTGTGCAACTCTCAAAACCAAAACTCAAACCATACCATCGGTCCAGTTCACCAAAATTTCACAACTCCATACAAACAAAATTTTAAAAAACACAGGTGCTCGAGAGGGAAGGTCAAAGGCACCAATTGTCAACACGGGAATTCCGAGGGCATCAGAAGTCGCAACGGATTCCCGCTCGACACGGCAGACCGAGAAAGTCTAACTTTCTCCAAATTTTACAAACCCAGGTTCTAAACACACCTCCCGTCAATTGGAAGAATTCCAATTGATGACCTGCGGAGAAACCCAACAAACTCCAAAAATACTAAAGAATTACCTTTACCTTCAAGATTTCACCAGAAGCTGAAAACACATAAATCAATACAATTTCTACTCAAATAAAAACTCAATTTAAATTTAAATTCAAATTTATTAATTACTCAAAGATGGAGTTAACACATAAATTACACATGCTGATTTATTATCAGCTCTAAACCACTGGACCTCTTCTATCAAGAATCATCGGCTCTTTGCAGGAATTAAAATATCAATTCTTAAATCCAATTTTTCCAGAATTACATATCACATATTCAATTATTCAACAAAAACATGGTATGGTCAGAGAGAATACACACTCGAGGAACGCTTAAGGCCTAATTTACTTTAATTCAATTTAAATTACGATTGCTTACTATTCTTAAATGCGAAGGAAGGAACTGAAGATAACAATATATTTCAATGCAGGCAGCAGAAATCAAGGCGAAGGGTTCATCAGAGGTCGATGCACAAGTCCAGACGGCTGCCAACAGCACGTCTAAATAATCAAGGCTTACCTCACAAAACTTGAAAAGGACTCATGGTAGGAAAAGCGTAGGCATCCACTGGCAGATTCCCTCGGGGCAAACATTGCCCCGCTCCAGCAGGAAAGGCAGAACCGCAGTTTCCGGCAAGGTGCCGGATCAGGTAATCCAAGGGTCTGCAGTATCATAATTGCTCTTGCTAAACCCGGTGCTCGAATTCATGTGAGGTTCTCAATCATCATCCACACAGCGGTCGACGGTCGGCGAGGGCAAGGCATCAGATCTCAGCAGAGGCGACGGTGGCATCTCTCCCGACCCACAGCGACAGCAACCCAGCCTGAGGGATGGGCCCTGAGCGGTTCGTGGGTTCGAAGATGTTTCCAGGGAGAGAGCCCCGAATCAAGAATCACTCAGCTTTTAAACACTCCGGGTGGATCCAGGACCCGGCCAATAGAAAATTTAAGAGGGGCTCACAACTTCTCCTTTCAGCCAATCGAAAATTCCTTCCACTTCAAAAACATCCAGGGATCCGCCCCTACAACGGAAAATTCACAAGGCACGTGCAGAACCACACGAAATCCAGCACAAGTTTGCATCACCCAACAAAGCGAAAAAACATGGAGACAACTGTATTCACAAGCAAACAAGTGCGACCTTGAACGACAGACGTTGTTCCTCGAGTGTGCGAGAATTATTATGGAATAAAAATGGCCACAATTTAATACAGATTTCGATACGTTTAAACATGCTAAAATATATACATTGACAAGAGGGTTCCAAGACACAGATTAATTAAATAAAAGTTTTAAAAGTACAGAAATTATGCAATTTACAAAGGAGTGACAAATTCCGTCATGACAGACTCCCCCTCCCTCCGGAGAAAAAAAAATTCGACAAGGGAGGATTTTTTTTTCAATCAAGCCAGCAGGAGCAAGTAGACATCAGGCTCCTTGAAGTCCATGAACCTTCTAGAAAAAAAAATTCAACAAAATTTTGAAAAGATGCAGTCGGCCAAAACTACATCAAGGGCTCTTGACACGAACACCATCCCACATGGGCGCATGTCGAAGAACCAGGGCCAAAAGAAACCTAAAAGTGACTGCAAATGAGTCAAATCCTAATGAATACAAGCCCTTCACAAAGTTTTCACATTATGTGAATTTCCAAAAATATTAAATACATTTCAAAATTTCATTAAAATCCTAATTTTCAATTAAATTCAAGATTTCAATTAAATATTTACAAAATAAACCCTCAAGTCAGCACAAAAGTTAAAATAAATTTTTCAAATAAAATTTTCAATTAATTTCAATTTATAAACTATTTTCAATTTTCTGCTTTTAAATTTCAAATTATTTTCATATTCTTTAAGTAAATCAAATTCCAGCAATTATATTTACAAGTGGTCAGCAGAACATTTTTCAATTATAATATTAAGTTTTATCTCTTCAATCTATTGCAATAAAATTTAATGACCACAGAAAGTTTTTCCTCAATTATAAGTTTGTGGCTCAAAGCTTGTCTAAATAGACACAGAATTTATAAATAACTATTTTTAAATAACAATATAAATATTAAACAGATTCAATTAAGTGACCATACCAAGAACAATTAAAAATTTTACCAACCTGGTCCAGTGGAGAACAAACATCCATTGACAATCAAAAAGTGTCTGTCCATTTGACACAAAAGTATTTTCTTTCCTCTTACAAAGAGGCAGCGAGCAGGCAACATTCATTTGACACAGGTATTCTTACCATAATACCATTTATAATATCATACAATTTTAAATTATTAATTAATTTTCATTTTATAATTTTCTTTACAATTCAACAATATTTCCAACATTTTCAAAATCATTATTATTATTATAAATCTCATTTGCTATTCAAAATTCAAATCATTCTTTTATCAAATAATGACACTTTTTCAAAATACTAATTTTATAAATATAAACATTATTATTTTATTTCAATTATTCATCCAGATAATGTGGCAGAAAAGGGGGATCAAGTGGTCGGAAAACACGTCCACACAATTTTAAATTTCAAACTCGAAATTAAATTATTTCTTTCAAATGTAATCAACTGTGGACAACCCTGGCAAGCAATCAACAAAGGTGACCGGGTGACAGAATCGAACTCAATATACTGTGATTATTTATTTTCCAATATTCAAAAAGTCATTTTCTCCAAAGTCCTGTGACTCGCAAAAAAAAAACACATGAAAATATACACTGAATAAATATGTCAAAAAATTTTTCTCAACATCAAAAGATTAAATATGAAATATAATATATGTATTGAAATATATGAGATTAAATATGCAAATAATAATCAAGAGATTCTTTCTCCCAATAACAGCAAGGGATATATATGAACATATAACATAAATAAAACAAGAACACAAATGTGGTAGTAAGGGAGAGTCTTACTCCACAAAACACATTTATATACACACTTCTCATTCCAAAAATAAATCATTCTCTTTTACCACACAATGGAATTTGGAACATCCCCGAAGCAACAGACAACCAGCTCCAAGTACTGGCGTCAGCAATTTAGATAAAATTTAGCAGAAAGGCAGTGTGCGCACGTCCACACCACCACACCTACAAGATCAGAATGCGGCCAACACTCAACACTTGCAGGGCAAAAGTTCCGAAACAGGCCTAAAGAAGGATGACCAATTCCACAATCCTACTACACAAAAAATAAAAAAAAATACAGTTTTTATATTAAATTCAATTTATGTACAACACAACAATATGCAATTTAATTTGGTCTCGCTTTTCGAGAACCAACCGAGTCACGGAGAAACAGCCAAAAATTTTCTGTCACCACCGGAACACACCGAAATAAAATATTTTGTTTCGTAAATAACAAGTGCCTCAATTTCATCAGTGCACTACAGGCACGGGCACGAAAATCAAATTTGAACTTCAATCCACATTTTTTGTAATAATCATTTCTTATGTATTATTTTCTTATTCTTATGAAGTTCACCTAGCTTTGCCACCAAAATAAAATCTCCTAAAATTTCAAAACAAATTTTTCGCCACTCCCCAATCAAAACATCAAGACCACAGATCAAAATTTCAAATTTTCTTAAATCAATTTATAATTTCTAATTATTACCAACATTTTTCAATTCAAATCAAAATATTTTTAAGTATGGATTTCAGAAAGTAAATATGTAAAGTAAAATTCAAAATTATTATCAAGTAAATTAATTTGTGGAATCCAATTTAAAAATTCAACATTTCTCGAAATAAATTTCAAAACAAGTTCACTGACTCTTTCTAGATTACCACATTAAGTAAATAAACTTCTAAAATGTTCTTATTTCATTTTAATTCAAATTGTGGAACACATTCTCAATGTTTCTTATTTTCCCGTAATTAACCTAGAGTTTCTTTACTCTAACAAGTTCCACATTTCCAGTAAACAAATCATTAAATAACCTTTGAAATATTTCAATTTGTATTAAATTATTTGTGGATTCACTTTTCCATATATCAATATTATATTTATGATTAATTTTAGAGTTCCTCTACTCTAACTCGAATTTTCACAAAACCAGACTCCATTCAATTATTATATTATTTTTTTTTCAAATATTTCTCTAAATATTTCAAATTACCAACAGGAGTCGCAAAATTATTCTAAGTTTTTAAAATATCTCAATTTCAGTTATTTAAATTTACAATTCTCTTTTATTATTCACTTTCGGTTTTGTGATCGACAAAACATTTATTTCAGTCAGTATATTTTTTTCGATGTTAAAGACATTCATTTCAAATCAATCACACAATTAAAAAAATTCGACTGCTACATTTCAAACCAAAACCTATCGAAAGTAGGTCAAATGTTTCTCACACGTCATCAACAGAATTATTTCACTAACGCTCTGCACTATGCAGAAACCGTCCCGAATGGGGGGGAAAGAAAATTTTGCCCACACATTCGGCGTCAGCTCATTATCGGCTGAAGTAAATACAGCTCTTAGACTAGTCCGGGGATCTATTCACTCGAAAAAACCAAGGACAAACTTTCAATTTCTTTATGTAATTAATTTCAGAACATTTTTTTCTCGTTCAATACCAAGGGGAAACAAGGGAAATCTGAGGCCGAAAATACATTTTAAACTTTAAATTCAATATCAATGTTAATAAATAAGTCACTTTTCGACTTTTCTCATAATATTTTCAAATTAAATAATTTCATTTTTCTTATTTTTAAAACATTTCTCCACGATTTCTATTTAATATTTCGACATTATATTTTCAAATTTTCAACATTTCATTTTTCAATACCTCACCTGCGAGCAACTCATTCTGACAGAATTTTCAAACTTTTCAACAAAAACTCGTTGGACACAATACGGAATTGAGCAAATATTCTGACCAACAGTTCTTCCCGAAACAAATTTTTTTGAGCAAGACTTTTCATTGCTACCGAAATTAAACACAGATGAGTGCAAAGGGGGATCAACCCACGAAAACAACAGTTCTTAATATTAATTAGCATGCCAAACAAACAAAGTCAATTCCAACCCAAGAAACTCAACACTCCTCAAAATTGTTTGTGAGGCAATTTCGAGCAACAAACACTGAACACAAACAAGTACAAACGGGTCGCGAATCCGATTACACAACAAAACAAAACAGAACTTGGGAAGGTCAAGACACGAAAATAAATATTTAGCAAAAATGTTTGGATGCAAAATTTTTAGCAAGGAGGAAGAAACAACCAGGCGGAGACTCATTCATTTCATTTAATCATCCTGAGGCAGACAAATCAATTACAATCACTCACAAGCACTCAGGGAAAATAAATATACAAACATGGCTCTCAGTCCCACACAAACACATTTTCACAAGTTGACTTTTCAAAAATATCATTTTTCATAAAATTATTATTTATCTTTATAGAACTGTGGAACCAGATTTTTCATTTCTTATCCATAAATTCTATAATTCTATAATCTTAACTGTTCCATCAATCATTCATTTTTTTTCCAAGTCAAAATTTTCATTTCTCAATTCTAAGTCAACATTTTTCAATAAATTTACTCCTTTTTCAAAAAAATTCCTGGCTCATCCCCGAATTCTTGAAATGACACAGTACATACATTTCATTTTGATATTACACAATTTTTCACTTTATATATTTTTATGTACTTATTTAATATTTCATTTGTAAATATCATCATCAAATATGTGTCAATATAATAACCCGTATATGTAAATCAACTATTTATGTTTCAGTATTCAATAATACATAATACAATATTTTTCACTTACCGTAACAAAATGTACTATTTTCTTTATTTATCATAAACAATTCACAACAAATTTGTTTTACTCAATAATTTACGTGATCAAAAAGGACCTTTATTTAATATTATTATATATATATATTTTTTTTTTGTTCACCAAAACTCAAATTTATATTTTGGTCCAACAATTCGAGTCTGCCTGTCATACAGAACTCAAAAATTTGTGTGCTCTCTTAGCTACACAACAACAAAAACTTTTTTCACACGGAATAATTTTTATTTTCTCACGTAATTATTTTTATTTTTAAACTCATCATATTTGTCAATTCTTATATGTCATAATCAGTTGTGTTTTAGAACACAGGGTGTACAATCAAATCATTTGACTATTTAATATATCAGTGTTTAAATATCTTAGTATTTATTAAAATTCAAGTACTTAATTCAAGCATTTATGTACTAAATCAATTTTCAAGAATTTAAGCATTTATAATCTATTTACAAAATTTTTCGATCAAATCTCAAGAACAACCCTCATTTCCAGTTCAAAATTTCAAATCCATTTTTAACCATCTAACATTCCATGAGACTCGGACTCTGCAAAACCCCAAAATTTCATTCTTTTTTTTTTCATTTGGGAAAAGGGCTCAATGAGCTCGTCGAAATAAACATTTTTGCAGCGAATCTCCTCACCTTAACTCAAACAAAAATTCGAAACCGAAACGAAAAGAATTCTCAAAATTCAAACCGAAAGTTCTTTTAAAACAAATATTTACATTTAACTTTCTCATATATCAAATTTAATTTTCAATTTAATTAATGTCAAGTTTTTAATTTAACCAATTTCTTAATTCTTAAGTTTTCACAACTTTTTCAAGGTTTAGAACATTTCTTAAAATATTTTTACTGTCAACTACTTAACATGTATTATTACTTTATGTCACTTTATTATACACCCTTCAACAAGTCATAATAAATAAATAAATATGGAATTTTTCATTTCCTTTCCGTGCAACTTTTGCACCATTTCTTTTTCAAAACTGGCTATGTGCCACTCTGCACATACCAACAACAAAATACTTTTATTTCTTTAACTTTACAATATTTTTCAACACATATTATACTCAATTTATTCTATATCTCACAAGTCATAATCGTGTAGTCACAATCGGGTATAGACATAATTAAGAATTGTCATTCAAATACAGGTGTACTTTCGATTTAGATTCAAGTTAAGCAATTTATTTTTCAATTTATACAGATTTTATTTTATTTTTCGAATGAAATTCAGAAGACGGCCTCCATTCTCGGCCCAATTTTTCAATCTCAAATTAAAACAAAACTAAA
This sequence comes from Amaurobius ferox, assembly GCA_951213105.1. Lineage (NCBI taxonomy): Eukaryota > Metazoa > Arthropoda > Arachnida > Araneae > Amaurobiidae > Amaurobius > Amaurobius ferox. The sequence goes on along the minus strand of OX578142.1, from coordinate 104,906,169 downwards.
CACCCGGAGTTTCGAAAACTGCCGACCCAATTTTTGGGGGGGGGGGAATGCTCAACAGAACTCGAAGATAAAATTACAGCCAGAATTCAAAAATCCCACACATTAATACTCTCAAAAAATCAAAATCAAAAACAGAAGAGTTCCTCAAAATTCCAAATCGAAACAATTTTTCACATAAAAATCTTATACTATTTAAATTCAATTTTAACAGCTTTATATTACAGTTTTATTATTTTCAAATTTCATACTATAATTTTCAAATTTTAAACAATTTTTTCAAAAACTGTGTTCTTAACCATTTTATCGTACACCGAGCATTTTTCGCTTCAAACCACTTCGCTTCAGTGCCACTTTTCACCAAGATCTCACACATTTAATTCAAATAATTTTTCTTTGCACAAATAATTTTTAAAATAATTTCATAAATAATGCATACAAATTTTCAACACAAAAGTGTGCAACTCTCAAAACCAAAACTCAAACCATACCATCGGTCCAGTTCACCAAAATTTCACAACTCCATACAAACAAAATTTTAAAAAACACAGGTGCTCGAGAGGGAAGGTCAAAGGCACCAATTGTCAACACGGGAATTCCGAGGGCATCAGAAGTCGCAACGGATTCCCGCTCGACACGGCAGACCGAGAAAGTCTAACTTTCTCCAAATTTTACAAACCCAGGTTCTAAACACACCTCCCGTCAATTGGAAGAATTCCAATTGATGACCTGCGGAGAAACCCAACAAACTCCAAAAATACTAAAGAATTACCTTTACCTTCAAGATTTCACCAGAAGCTGAAAACACATAAATCAATACAATTTCTACTCAAATAAAAACTCAATTTAAATTTAAATTCAAATTTATTAATTACTCAAAGATGGAGTTAACACATAAATTACACATGCTGATTTATTGTCAGCTCTAAACCACTGGACCTCTTCTAACAAGAATCATCGGCTCTTTGCAGGAATTAAAATATCAATTCTTAAATCCAATTTTTCCAGAATTACATATCACATATTCAATTATTCAACAAAAACATGGTATGGTCAGAGAGAATACACACTCGAGGAACGCTTAAGGCCTAATTTACTTTAATTCAATTTAAATTACGATTGCTTACTATTCTTAAATGCGAAGGAAGGAACTGAAGATAACAATATATTTCAATGCAGGCAGCAGAAATCAAGGCGAAGGGTTCATCAGAGGTCGATGCACAAGTCCAGACGGCTGCCAACAGCACGTCTAAATAATCAAGGCTTACCTCACAAAACTTGAAAAGGACTCATGGTAGGAAAAGCGTAGGCATCCACTGGCAGATTCCCTCGGGGCAAACATTGCCCCGCTCCAGCAGGAACGGCAGAACCGCAGTTTCCGGCAAGGTGCCGGATCAGGTAATCCAAGGGTCTGCAGTATCATAATTGCTCTTGCTAAACCCGGTGCTCGAATTCATGTGAGGTTCTCAATCATCATCCACACAGCGGTCGACGGTCGGCGAGGGCAAGGCATCAGATCTCAGCAGAGGCGACGGTGGCATCTCTCCCGACCCACAGCGACAGCAACCCAGCCTGAGGGATGGGCCCTGAGCGGTTCGTGGGTTCGAAGATGTTTCCAGGGAGAGAGCCCCGAATCAAGAATCACTCAGCTTTTAAACACTCCGGGTGGATCCAGGACCCGGCCAATAGAAAATTTAAGAGGGGCTCACAACTTCTCCTTTCAGCCAATCGAAAATTCCTTCCACTTCAAAAACATCCAGGGATCCGCCCCTACAACGGAAAATTCACAAGGCACGTGCAGAACCACACGAAATCCAGCACAAGTTTGCATCACCCAACAAAGCGAAAAAACATGGAGACAACTGTATTCACCAGCAAACAAGTGCGACCTTGAACGACAGACGTTGTTCCTCGAGTGTGCGAGAATTATTATGGAATAAAAATGGCCACAATTTAATACAGATTTCGATACGTTTAAACATGCTAAAATATATACATTGACAAGAGGGTTCCAAGACACAGATTAATTAAATAAAAGTTTTAAAAGTACAGAAATTATGCAATTTACAAAGGAGTGACAAATTCCGTCATGACAGACTCCCCCTCCCTCCGGAGAAAAAAAAATTCGACAAGGGAGGATTTTTTTTTCAATCAAGCCAGCAGGAGCAAGTAGACATCAGGCTCCTTGAAGTCCATGAACCTTCTAGAAAAAAAATTTCAACAAAATTTTGAAAAGATGCAGTCGGCCAAAACTACATCAAGGGCTCTTGACACGAACACCATCCCACATGGGCGCATGTCGAAGAACCAGGGCCAAAAGAAACCTAAAAGTGACTGCAAATGAGTCAAATCCTAATGAATACAAGCCCTTCACAAAGTTTTCACATTATGTGAATTTCCAAAAATATTAAATACATTTCAAAATTTCATTAAAATCCTAATTTTCAATTAAATTCAAGATTTCAATTAAATATTTACAAAATAAACCCTCAAGTCAGCACAAAAGTTAAAATAAATTTTTCAAATAAAATTTTCAATTAATTTCAATTTATAAACTATTTTCAATTTTCTGCTTTTAAATTTCAAATTATTTTCATATTCTTTAAGTAAATCAAATTCCAGCAATTATATTTACAAGTGGTCAGCAGAACATTTGTCAATTATAATATTAAGTTTTATCTCTTCAATCTATTGCAATAAAATTTAATGACCACAGAAAGTTTTTCCTCAATTATAAGTTTGTGGCTCAAAGCTTGTCTAAATAGACACAGAATTTATAAATAACTATTTTTAAATAACAATATAAATATTAAACAGATTCAATTAAGTGACCATACCAAGAACAATTAAAAATTTTACCAACCTGGTAAAGTGGAGAACAAACATCCATTGACAATCAAAAAGTGTCTGTCCATTTGACACAAAAGTATTTTCTTTCCTCTTACAAAGAGGCAGCGAGCAGGCAACATTCATTTGACACAAGTATTCTTACCATAATACCATTTATAATATCATACAATTTTAAATTATTAATTAATTTTCATTTTATAATTTTCTTTACAATTCAACAATATTTCCAACATTTTCAAAATCATTATTATTATTATAAATCTCATTTGCTATTCAAAATTCAAATCATTCTTTTATCAAATAATGACACTTTTTCAAAATACTCATTTTATAAATATAAACATTATTATTTTATTTCAATTATTCAACCAGATAATGTGGCAGAAAAGGGGGATCAAGTGGTCGGAAAACACGTCCACACAATTTTAAATTTCAAACTCGAAATTAAATTATTTCTTTCAAATGTAATCAACTGTGGACAACCCTGGCAAGCAATCAACAAAGGTGACCGGGTGACAGAATCGAACTCAATATACTGTGATTATTTATTTTCCAATATTCAAAAAGTCATTTTCTCCAAAGTCCTGTGACTCGCAAAAAAAACACATGAAAATATACACTGAATAAATATGTCAAAAAAATTTTCTCAACATCAAAAGATTAAATATGAAATATAATATATGTATTGAAATATATGAGATTAAATATGCAAATAATAATCAAGAGATTCTTTCTCCCAATAACAGCAAGGGATATATATGAACATATAACATAAATAAAACAAGAACACAAATGTGGTAGTAAGGGAGAGTCTTACTCCACAAAACACATTTATATACACACTTCTCATTCCAAAAATAAATCATTCTCTTTTACCACACAATGGAATTTGGAACATCCCCGAAGCAACAGACAACCAGCTCCAAGTACTGGCGTCAGCAATTTAGATAAAATTTAGCAGAAAGGCAGTGTGCGCACGTCCACACCACCACACCTACAAGATCAGAATGCGGCCAACACTCAACACTTGCAGGGCAAAAGTTCCGAAACAGGCCTAAAGAAGGATGACCAATTCCACAATCCTACTACACAAAAAATAAAAAAAATTACAGTTTTTATATTAAATTCAATTTATGTACAACACAACAATATGCAATTTAATTTGGTCTCGCTTTTCGAGAACCAACCGAGTCACGGAGAAACAGCCAAAAATTTTCTGTCACCACCGGAACACACCGAAATAAAATATTTTGTTTCGTAAATAACAAGTGCCTCAATTTCATCAGTGCACTACAGGCACGGGCACGAAAATCAAATTTGAACTTCAATCCACATTTTTTGTAATAATCATTTCTTATGTATTATTTTCTTATTCTTATGAAGTTCACCTAGCTTTGCCACCAAAATAAAATCTCCTAAAATTTCAAAACAAATTTTTCGCCACTCCCCAATCAAAACATCAAGACCACAGATCAAAATTTCAAATTTTCTTAAATCAATTTATAATTTCTAATTATTACCAACATTTTTCAATTCAAATCAAAATATTTTTAAGTATGGATTTCAGAAAGTAATTATGTAAAGTAAAATTCAAAATTATTATCAAGTAAATTAATTTGTGGAATCCAATTTAAAAATTCAACATTTCTCGAAATAAATTTCAAAACAAGTTCACTGACTCTTTCTAGATTACCACATTAAGTAAATAAACTTCTAAAATGTTCTTATTTCATTTTAATTCAAATTGTGGAACACATTCTCAATGTTTCTTATTTTCCCGTAATTAACCTAGAGTTTCTTTACTCTAACAAGTTCCACATTTCCAGTAAACAAATCATTAAATAACCTTTGAAATATTTCAATTTGTATTAAATTATTTGTGGATTCACTTTTCCATATATCAATATTATATTTATGATTAATTTTAGAGTTCCTCTACTCTAACTCGAATTTTCACAAAACCAGACTCCATTCAATTATTATATTATTTTTTTTTCAAATATTTCTCTAAATATTTCAAATTACCAACAGGAGTCGCAAAATTATTCTAAGTTTTTAAAATATCTCAATTTCAGTTATTTAAATTTACAATTCTCTTTTATTATTCACTTTCGGTTTTGTGATCGACAAAACATTTATTTCAGTCAGTATATTTTTTTCGATGTTAAAGACATTCATTTCAAATCAATCACACAATTAAAAAAATTCGACTGCTACATTTCAAACCAAAACCTATCGAAAGTAGGTCAAATGTTTCTCACACGTCATCAACAGAATTATTTCACTAACGCTCTGCACTATGCAGAAACCGTCCCGAATGGGGGGGAAAGAAAATTTTGCCCACACATTCGGCGTCAGCTCATTATCGGCTGAAGTAAACACAGCTCTTAGACTAGTCCGGGGATCTATTCACTCGAAAAAACCAAGGACAAACTTTCAATTTCTTTATGTAATTAATTTCAGAACATTTTTTTCTCGTTCAATACCAAGGGGAAACAAGGGAAATCTGAGGCCGAAAATACATTTTAAACTTTAAATTCAATATCAATGTTAATAAATAAGTCACTTTTCGACTTTTCTCATAATATTTTCAAATTAAATAATTTCATTTTTCTTATTTTTAAAACATTTCTCCACGATTTCTATTTAATATTTCGACATTATATTTTCAAATTTTCAACATTTCATTTTTCAATACCTCACCTGCGAGCAACTCATTCTGACAGAATTTTCAAACCTTTCAACAAAAACTCGTTGGACACAATACGGAATTGAGCAAATATTCTGACCAACAGTTCTTCCCGAAACAAATTTTTTTGAGCAAGACTTTTCATTGCTACCGAAATTAAACACAGATGAGTGCAAAGGGGGATCAACCCACGAAAACAACAGTTCTTAATATAAAAGGCACGTGCAGAACCACACGAAATCCAGCACAAGATTGCATCACCCAACAAAGCGAAAAAACATGGAGGCCACACACAGACCACACATTCTGCACCAGCAATCAAGTGCGACCTTGAACGACAGAAGTTGTTCCTCGAGTGTGGGAGAATTATTATGGAATAAAAATGGCCACAATTTAATACAGATTTCGATACGTTTAAACATGCTAAAATATATACATTGACAAGAGGGTTCCAAGACACAGATTAATTAAATAAAAGTTTAAAAAGTACAGAAATTATGCAATTTACAAAGGAGTGACAAATTCCGTCACGACAGACGGCCTGTGGGACATATGAGAACCTTAACAGCATTTTTTTTTCACAGTGACGTAAGATTTACGTCACATTGTGGCTTTGGGACGTCACAAGACGTCGCAGTACGTCTCGGCAATGTCATATTGAGGTCTCAGCGAAGTCCTTTTACTTATTTTCATGGTGGTTTGTGACATTGCATATTAACTTGTTTGTGACGTCACATTGTAATTGCCATTGTAAAGTCGTTACATTGTTATGTGTTAATTAAATTGTGGAAACGTCCCAGAATATAGTCACAATGAAGTTACAAAGTTACTAATACGTAACGTCGAATAGATATCACAAATATGATGTCACATTGTGACCCAGGTGTTACGTGACTACAACGTCACTGTCACACATGTTGTTGTTGTTGAGACCCAGACCGTCCGAGCTACCAGAATGGTGTAAGGTAACTATTTGGACGGCCGGGAAGTGCCACCCAATTTAGACCGGAACCCAGTGGGGGAAGCATCCACAGGGACCGTACCCTCCTTCCCCTACCACCAACCTCTCGGAAGGACTTACGGACCCACATGTTTAACGTGATCGTACTCCGCATGAACACGGCGGCAGTTGTAACAGCGTGCAAATCCAGCGCGCAACCACCGGGTTACCGCGCACGAAATGTGCCAACAGCACGCGGTGTTCCCAGGTGGTCACCCACCCAAGTACTAACTGAGTCCGATGCTGCTTAACTTCGGTGATCTAACGAGAACCGGTATTGTCACACATGTGACGATCTTCGCTGAGAGGGAGTAATTTTTTAATATCACCCATTTAGTTTTGGGATGAACCCGGGTTGAAAAAGTGAAATACATTGAACCCTATGGGACATAATTTTTCAAACATTTTTTTAAGAGAAATTAAAATTCGCAAATTGCTTTGAAAATTTTAGGAAATATTCAAATTATCGCATGAAATATATAAAAAATATTTGAGCAAAATATGTTCTTTAGTTTTTAAAATAAGAATTAAAATAATAATTACACACCCATATTATATAAATAAATCACGTGACTCATTTCAAAATAACATATGGCATTCACCATTTTACCAGTGTCAAAATCTTGATTTTTAATGTTCTTTTAAATTTATATATATCGTTTCATCCGTTCTAAAATAGCTTTATTTTTGTGTATTTTCTGTGTATTTATATTCTGAGCCAAAGCAATTCCAATGTTTTTGAGTTTATATGATCATCTGTCTTTAATTATTTCTACAACGAAGCTTAATTTTAACGTATGCAGAATGTAAGCAAATCAAGCTGTAAGGTGAGTTGTATAAGAATTGCTGAATTTTCTTAACGTAGAATTATTTAGCTCTGGAGTCTGGATTATAGGTGATATAAATGAATTATTTATTGATTTTACATAGAGAAGCAGACGATTTTATAGCATTGTCTTTTTCAATGAAGTTTTAAACCTGGAGTTAGAAAGTACTTTTTTCTCCATGGTTTTAAGTTAAGTAAAATAAATTATTATAGTACTGTGATAATTTAAAATATATCACAGCTGAATGTAAAGCATTTTAGAAATGTTTAAATAAAATTGCGTTGCATTTGGAAAGTGTTTCATAATTAATGCTTTATTCATGATTGATCTTTCTTGTTATTTTTTTTTTTTAATTTCACCACGTCTGAGAAAGGTGGATTAGCAGAATTCTGTAGTTAAAAAAATATGGGTGTATATTCTGTGCACTCTAATAAAAAGAAAACTGAATTGGATTAGTTTATTTCCTGATAATCCATTAATTATTAAGTAAAAGCATAAAACCCGAAACTTTTGATTGTGTTCCTTGTCCGGTTTGTTGGGTGTGACTATGGTGATAAGTGAATGCTTGCGTGAAGGCGAGGAAAAGAGTCGCGCGCGATTATACATGCGTTGAAACGAAAGAGGAAATGCTTTGTTTTATATATATACTATGTCGCAAAAAAATATATGCACTCATAGGAAATTAAGCTATAGCCGCGAAACAGGGCATGTCTGTACCGATTGAAGAGATATGCAAATGATTAGAATTTGGGAGCAAAAACGTTTTATTAAAAATGGTGGCAACAAAAATATGACATGTTCGCAAGGGATAAAACCACTCCTATCAGCTATACATTACGATATTGTTTTAATTGATACATGTAAGCATATTTCTGTCCTTACATACATAGTATAATATATGGGGAAATTATTGTGACCGGTTCAAAAACACGATTTCGAATTTTCTACGAAAACGCACGTTTCAAGCATTCCTGAAGTCGAATCGAGCATTTTTGAGGTGATGACTATGTGTATGTGCGTGTTTGTTAGTCTGTGTATCAATGAGTCTGGGGATACGATATCTCACGGGCGAATGGACCGTTTCGACAAAATTTGTTACGATTATTTGAATCGAATTAACTACTGAAACCCTATATGGATTTTATACGCAACCTAATGTTCGGAAGTGTCTGCCGTTTTCGTATGAAATTAAAAAAAATCATTTAAAAATCAGAACTGAAATATTAGATAATCATTTCGTATGTAATGTTTTATTAAAAAGCAAGTAACACAAATTTTAGAACGCTAGTGTGAACCGTTCTCGAGATATTGCATGTCTTTTAATGACATCCATAAAAAAATTATATGCAATTGAAAAAAGTAGTAACTATTGTGAAATATGTCCACTGTTTATGTGCAACATTATGCAACAAATTTTTTATGGTCATTTTCTTGATCTAATGTCTAAGATCATTTTCTTGGATGGTTCCATTCACAATAGAAGATACTTCGTATAATAATCCTGTATTTTGATACCCGACAATTGAGTACTATTGCTCTGAAATTCAAAAATGGCGTGTTGTCTTATTATTTTTATTTTTAATTAAAAATGTATAGAACCTCACTAATACATATATAACAAATATCTCTCCTACTGGGAATTTTTATACGATTGCTGTCGGCCCATGTAAATGTTATAATTTATAAACTAAAAACTTTAATTGCAGAAATGTATTTTATGAAAGTTGAAGTATATTTTATAATTTCGACTATAAATAGCTATTTAAATAGACTTAAAATAAAATAAATCTTTTTCAAAAAAATATTTTCTGAAAAATGCACGAAGCCTCCCCTACCTTCCCTTTGTTCGTTCCTCTTGAAAGTAAATATGATTATGACGTTCATCAATTGAAATTATCGTACCAAGTTTCTCCTAACTTTCTCTACTTTTCAGATTTATCGTCCCACAAATACATGCATGCATGCACGCACGCACACCATTGACAAAGTATCTGAATTGTAATCAAGGTTTCTCAAAACGTGTAATTCATTAAGATACGAGAGTATAATTTTGAATCCCAAAAAATTATTTTCCTTTCACTTGTACTTTTTATTTTTTTAAGAATACTCATAACGTGGTATTCCTTCAAAATACAAATGATAAATTTTAAACTCATCTTAATACTTTTCATTTATTTATTTTAAATATTGCAGGAAATGTTAAACGAATGCACTATAGAGATGTAAAAAAATACATTAAATACATTGATAGTTTTGCTCTATAAAATCCTTCAATTATATTTTGAAACATATTTGTTTTAATGTTCTATATCTAAAACTGTTTATTAGTAAAGAAATGTATATAAAAAAGTTAGTTATTTCCTTTCACTTGTACTTTTTATCTTTTAAGAATACTCATAACGTGGTAGTCCTTCAAAATACAAATGATAAATTTTAAACTCATCTTAATACTTTTCATTTATTTATTTTAAATATTGCAGGGAATGTTAAACGAATGCACTATAGAGATGTAAAAAAATACATTAAATACATTGATAGTTTTGTTCTATAAAATCCTTCAATTATATTTTGAAACATATTTGTTTTAATGTTCTATACCTAAAACTGTTTATTAGTAAAGAAATGTATATAAAAATGTTAGTTATATCCTCTTTTGTTTTTGATAAATGACTCAAAACCCCAATATAGTGTCACTAGCAGTACGAACATTGATTGTGGTGGCTATATAACAATAAAAAGAATGTCAAAAATGGTAGATTTGCGATTCCAGTTTAATACAATAAGCAGTCTTATGTCGAAAGCCCAGACCATCCGGCTCGTCCTAGGACTTAGAGCAGCAAATTGAATGGTCGGAAGCAGTCTTATGTGTATAAGCTGTTTGTAACCATTAAATTTATTTTTCTCGTATTGTATACTATTATTATTATTCTTTTTTAAGGATACTCATAACATGCTAATCCTTCAAAATATGAATGACAAAGTTTAAACTCATCTAAAGACTTTTCATTTATTTATTTTAAATATTGCTGGGGATGTACAACGAATACACTATAAAGATGTAAAAAAGATACATTAAATACATTGATAGTTTTGTTCTATAAAGCCATTCAGTTTTATTTTGAAACATATTTGTTTTAATGTATGAGACCAGAAATTGATCTCACACTTTGATGAGACAGTTTTATGTGAATATTTATTATATCCGAAACATCGAACAATACTTGTAGTCTGGATGGCGCCGAGGTTTACAGCAAACCATAAATTTAGGAGCGCCATGACAAAGGGGGCCGAGCTGGCCCTTACGAAGATGTGGAATGGTTCCATTGGTTAAAAGATTAGCCAGTGTAAAGTGGGATTGTTGCGTCACACTGAATGCTACAAATGAAAGCAAAGGGGGAGTGACCCTCCGAGGGGAAAAGATAGCCACAACCTGTGACCGAAGAAGAACGACACTGAGAAAAAAGACAGATAACTTGGATCATGACTTGAGAAAAACACTTTAGCAGAGATGACTTAATAACGACTTGAGCAATTTTGTGCAATGATAACAACAATGACTTGTCTGATACTTGCCCAACATTATGATAGAACGACAATACTAAAGATGCAGAGTGTTGCATAGAGGTTCCCAAACAAATTATGGATGCAAGTATTATGGTCTATGGTAAATGCCGAAATTGAAGGTATGTGTTCCTCAAATAACTTTAGGTCTAAAAACGTTTAGGCAAATTAAGTGGTCTCACGTGTTCCCCCGCCAAAACTAATAATTAATTGCGTAATGAATTAATAAGTGTTTATCTTGTTAATAAATGTTTTATTGTTAAAGTTTAAATGATGTGATCCATTGAGTATTATATTAATTAATAATTCCTTTACAGAACTCGCGCGAAAGTTAAATAATTGGAGGGTTTAAGAGCGGCACAATAAGAAATATACAATTTAATAATAAATCCACTATGTACGAATTTATGACCATGTCAAACTTAATGAATTTAATATTTAAAAGTACAACTTTAGTTTTCAGTTCCCACATAGTGGTCTATACCTGAACCTGTTTATTGGCAAAGAAATCTATATAAAAATGTTAGTTATATTCTCTTTTGTTCTTGGATAAATGACACAAAAACCCAATATAGTGTCACTAGCAGTACGCATTATGATACATTGATTGTGGTGGGTATATGTCAATAAAAATCATGTCAAAAATGGTAGATTTGCGATTCCAGTTTAATACGATAAGCAGTATTATGTCTACAAGTTGTTTGTAACCATTACATTTGTTTTTCTCTTATGGTATACTATTATTATTATTCTTTTTTAAGGATACCCATAACGTGTTAATCCTTCAAAATATGAATGACAAAGTTTAAACTAATCTAAATACTTTCATTTATTTATTTTAAACATTGCAGGGGATGTACAACGAATCAACGAATACACTATAAAGATGTAAAAAAAAATACATTAAATACATTGATAATTTTGTTCTATAAAGCCATTTAATTTTATTTTGAAACATATTTGTTTTAATGTTCTATACCTAAACCTGTTTATTGGTAAAGAAATGTATATAAAAATGTTAGTTATATCCTCTTTTGTTCTTGGATAAATAACACAAAAACCCAATATAGTGTCACTAGCAGTACGTATTATGATACATTGATTGTGGTGGGTATATGTCAATAAAAAGCATGTCAAAAATGGTAGATTTGCGATTCCAGTTTAATGCAATAAGCAGTATTATGTGTATAAGTTGTTTGTAACCATTAAATTTGTTTTTATCTTATGGTATACTATTATTATTATTATGATTTTTTTTTAAGGATACTTCCCTAACAGCCTATTTTTTTCACAGTGAAGTAAGATTTACGTCATACTGTGACTTTGGGACGTCACAGGACGTCGCAGTACGTCTCAGCAATGTCATATTGAGGTCATAGTGAAGTCATTTTGGTCATTTTCATGGTTGTTTGTGACGTCGCATATTAACTTGTTTGTGACGTCACATTGTAATTGCCATTGTAATGTCGTCACATTGTAACGTGTTAATTAAGTTGTGGAAACGTCACAGAATATAGTCACAATGAAGTTACAAAGTTACTAATACGTAACGTCGCAAAGAAGTCACAAATATATAATATTGTGGCCCAGGTGCCACGTGACCACACCGTCACTATCACACATGTGACGATCTTTGCTGTGAGGGTTATAACGTGCTAATCCTTCAAAATACGAATGACAAAGCTCAAAATACGAATAATAAAGTTTAAACACATCTTAATAATTTACATTTATTTATTTTATACATTGTAAGAAATTTAAAACAAATATACTGTACGGATGTGAAACAAATACACTATAGGGGTGTACAAAAATTACATTAAATACATTGATATTATTTTTTATAAAATCATTCAATTATATTTAGAATATATTTATTTAATGCTCTATATCTAAAGCTTTTAATTGGTAAATAAATGTATATAAAATATGTTAGTAATATACTCTTTTGTTTTTGGATAAATGACACAAAAGCCTAATGTAATCGCTGTATTAGATACTCATAAAGTGCTAATTCTTCAAAATATGAATGATAGAGTTTAAACTCATAATATTTTAATAGATGTATAGTAATGTGTATACTTATAATAGTATGTTATTACATATAAAAAACCCAAGAAAATTGGGTAATAGCAATTTTTTCAAGGTTATAAAAATAGATTTTTGTCAGTTTAGAATAACAATGTGTGCTAACCAAAGGAAATATATAATCTTATTTGTATATAATCTTTTTGTTGGCGCACATGGCTCTATTGACCTAACGGTTGTCACATAATGCTATGGATTGATACAATTGATTTTTGACGGTTGTATATAATCTTTCTGTTTGTATAGTGGTTTAGTGTAATAACAAAGGGGAATAATAATGCCCTTAAAATAAATGTTTTTGACATTTGTATATACGAGTAATATTTCTATTAATATATCTTGCATTTCTGATTTGATCATCGTATCTAATACATAGGTTGAGTATCTTAAACGAATATTATTTTTTTTCAATACTCTAAAATTTTTGTTAAATTTGGAATTAACACTTATTTTTTACACTTAAATGAACATGTTTATATACATATATATACAGGATGTCCCAAAAACATTGATTTCGGTTTTTATTCCTTAAATACTGATCTTAGAAATATATAATAAATTACAAAGTTGCGTAAAAAAGGTACAGAATTTTATGAAACCGATTAAAATTTTCAAGGAAATTAAATTTTTAAAAATACAAAATTTAAATTTTTATGCGGTCCTCATACAAATACATTTCCAATGAGTAAAATGTGCCCCATACACTAATAAGATGATATACATAATTTCAGCATTTCATCATAAAAAGTCCCAGAGATATGAAAAGACAAAAATGCTGACTTAAACCACTTTTTCATGCATCTGTATGGGTCCTCAGAGGGGAAAAATCATATCGGCAGATCGCATTTCAGGGGTCATATGCGAATTACGAAAGAAAACAATGGTTACATAAATAAATAATAATTTTACTATTTATTGGCACAAAAATATCTACACTGTGTAGAAATAATAACTTTACACAAAGGTTAAAGTTTGTTCAAAATGTTTTCCATCCATGCCAAAAATTCATTAAAGATAAGAGGCAGATATTATTTGCCTATGATGCATTTATGCGTTGCGTCATTTGCACTCTTTCTGTAAACATTTATATTTTAATTTGTAATTAATTCTTCACCAACTTTGTTTACATATCTCTGGGACTTTTTATGATAAAATGCTGAAATTTTGTACATCACCTTATTTAGTGTATGGAGCACATTTTACTCATTGGAAATGTTTTGAAGGGGGGTCGTATAAAAATTTGAATTTTGTAATTCTTCAAATTTAAGCCCTGAATTTTTTTATCGATTTCATAAAATTCTGTACCCTTTTTTATGCAACTTCGTAATTTAGTATATATGTCTAAGATCAATATTTAGGTTTTTAAGGAACAAAAGTCGAATTCAATGTTTTTGGGACACCCTGTATATATATATATATATATATATATATATATATATATATATATATATATATATATATATATATATATATATATATATATATATATATATATATATATATATATATATATATATATATATATATATATATATGTGTGTGTGTGTGTGTGTGTGTGTGTATATGTATATATATATATGTGTGTGTGCATGGGCCCTAAATCCTACAATCGAATCGATGAAAAATTTTACGCTTATTACAATCAATGAATACCGGAATCCTATTAAATTTAAAAGTAATAGAATGTTCAGAAGAAACCTTAATTTTCAAATGCTTTTCTTTTAAGTTTCATTAAAAATCAGGACCTTTAATATTGTTAAATAAATAGTCATTTATTACGTAACATTTGAAAACGAAAGGCACCGACTTTAAAATCCTAGAACGAGCCGTTCGCGAGATATAACACGTTTTCTGGGAAATTTATCAAAAAAGTTACATAACATTTTAAAAGTAATACGTATCCTTAAATAGGTTAGCCATAAATTTGGTGGCATATATCCATACCTTGGGACTTTTTGAAAATGTTGCAAACTTGATGAATATATCGCCAAATTTGCAAAAATGTCTCTTATTTAACGAAAATGACTTCAAATTTTTAAAAATTTAATATTTTCTGATATTTGAAATAGTTTAGTACATGGAGTATTGCTTCGTAATTACCAGTTTATGCTAGAAATATGTTTAATTGCCAAGTTAGATTTGCGCGAAATATAAGTTATCTGGGAACTTTGAGTTATCTCTGTTTATTGCCATTTAGAAAAGCCCCAAATAGTTAATGTGCAATTCAATGTTTAAAACATTGTGCCATGGACCTTATACAAGTACGTAATTAATTTCCTGTGAAAGAAATGAGGTCATCGCATTATGCAGGGAAAGTCATGCGTTGCTCATTACTTATTTAAGCCATTTCATATACTCATTATAGCCGAGCAGTACTGTTTGTTACACGTAGTAGATTGATAGTTCGTATTACAATTGTACTATGCTAATCGTTTTAATATAGTTTGCTGGTTATATCCGGGATCTCAACAACCATGGTCGTATAAATGAGTTTGAGTAAATTACTTTGTCGTAGGAAGAGCTATGAGTTGGGTGAACCAGATTTTATAATTTTCGAATGTTAGCGTATCTTCAATGATTTTTATTTTCATCTAAGTTCCAAAATGCGCAAGAATGGGTTATAACTCAAATAGGTTAAAAATGTCCTAATTCCTCAGACAGAATTTTCTAATAAACGAAGAATAAAATATATGAAAGTAAATATTTTTTATTGTAACAAATTGTTAGCTTTACGTTAAGCAATATAAAAATATGGTTGCAACGTTTGTAAAAAGTGTAAAACCATAATCCAATTATTCTATTTTTATCAATTGTATCAAAATGTGCCAAGCCTTACAATTTGTGGAACGTCGCCAATTCGGAGCTGTTTTCAGTCGAATTTAAATCCAAGCTTAACCGAATTCCACGAAGCATTCGATAAATACAGGACATATGACTGTTATTTTTGTGCCTTTGCTTTTAACTTGCGTGTATATTGTCATTATTTATTTTATGTCAATTTATAACTGTTAAATATAAATATAAAACTGTTTAAAACCTAGTTGTTATAAAGGTTATTCAGTAAATTGCTTATGTGGCTATGGAAGTTTAGAAGGTAGAACGTCTGGATCCAGTCCAAGATTATGCACTCAATCAGTGACTCCAGCTGATTGTTTTGAGTCCAAATTTAAGTATAATGCGGTATAAAAGCTCAAACAGGATGTAATAGTAGCCGATGGGGTTGGTTTGGTTCACTTGCTTCAGAAAACCAGATGGGGCTTGCTTCAGAGAACCAGATGGGGCTTGCTTCAGAGACCCAGATGGGGCTTGCTTCAGAAAACCATATGGGGCTTGCTTCAGAAAACCATATGGGGCTTGCTTCAAAGAACCAAATGGGGGTTGCTTCAGAAAACCAGATGAGTGCATAGATGTGACATTTTCAAGGAGTGATTCTTTAATGAAATTGTTCCGGAGACTGAAAAATTTTTAATAGAAAATAATTTACACCAGAAAGTACTTTTAATATAAACAATGTTCCGTCACACACGGAAGTGGTTTCGTATAGTGACGATATTAATACAATCCCCCCTCCCCCTTCACCCAAATATTATCAGCATGATTCAAACTATGAATTAAGGAGTTATAAAGTTCCTAAAATATTAGGTATTGGAAGACGTTGCTTTCTTATATTTTGACTGAAAGGGTAGATAAAGAAAAAAATTGATGATTAAGTGAAAAAAGGCATTCCAATCAAAGATGCGATTTACTGACAGATGACTGGTCACAGCACAGATCACACCAGATACTGTAGATATTTGCTGGCATAGACTTCTTTGCGATGAAACAGATAAGATGGTCGACATGGGATGAAAGGAAGAACTCAGCAGAGTATTTTTTTAAATTCACGTGCGATGAAAACGAAATCAGCAACTATCATGAAAAATGGCTGAAGTCCAACGAACAAAAGAGGTCTCAGATGAAACATCGTTGGCATAATCAGAGGTATTAGAAATGGCGGCCACGAATAAGATGACCATGACAAAAATGTGTCAGAAAAAAGAATAACTCATACGGAATGTACTGCAGCCTAGAGATAGGTCTCAAGTACCTAGAGGTAGGTTTCATTACCAGGCCATATTTTTTTAAACATAGCGCAGACAAGAAAAGGTGCTTGACAAAAAAGTGCAAACTCTGGATAGTTGTTTTCACTGTTAGGGTAATATATGCATACTAACATTATTGTATATTTTAATTCAAACTCTATTAAATTAATAATTTTCAGATCTATTCATATTCACATTTCAGTTATCTGTGTTATGATTCAGTCCAGAACACCTCAGATGACCGATACTCTACTGTATATATATATATATATATACACTGAAGATGAATTTAATCCATTTTAATCTTCGAATTTGGGCCGGTGCTGATCTTTTCTATTATTGGCATTATGGCAGTGGGTTTGCTTCTATGGTGATGTTAATATTTCACGATTACTTGAATTAATTATTTTTATTATTACTTCTTTCTAATATATATATATATATATATAATGTGTGTTTGTATATATATATGTATATATGTGCGTATATATATATATATATATATATATATATATATATATATATATATAATCAGTGTAGACAAATCCTCAAAGTATTAATCCAAGGGCAACTCTTTAAAAGTTTATTGATTCTATATGATTCTCTGCCTAAGTATGAGTGAATTTTATCCTTATATTTCTTCCCCTTCATTAAGCATCTTAACATAGTAGCTGTAAATTATATATACTTAGAAAAATAGAGAAATCCACGAATGCAATTCACACATAATCCAACACGCAACTAAAGCAATTTTCGTTAAAAGAATATAATAACCATCTTCAAAGCCTCTCACTAAGCAAATATGTGATATAGTGGTAACGTGCAATAAAGAAGGGATTTGAAAATGGTCGAACAGGATTTTGTTTGGCCAACTCTGCCTGATGCTTTTCCAACAGCACTTAAAAGTCCAAATGATCTACTAGTTCACGAACTAAGGAGAAGAAAACAGATTGGGTCAATTCGTAGGGGAATACTCTGTTAGCCGCAAGCTCTAGGAACTTCATAAAGAGAACACGCTGGAATAGCTCAAGCCCCATATTACTGTGGATTCAGAGCAGTCTGCAAAATGCGACTGATAAGAAGGAGGCTAAATAAAACACGGCTTTGATTTCCTCTGCATTTGCAGTAAGGTCGACCTCAAGGGAATACAGTTATTTACACTTAAACCTCAGAAAAGGATGTTCAGGCATTTTTATTGCTTCCATTAAAATAGCATTGTTTTATCAAGGAGATCAAATATAGAAGAATAATAGAATAGTCTAATATATTTCCGCTTGTGAATGGATAAAAAAAATAATTGCATCAATACTTTTATAAAATATTCATATATATTTGGTATGGATTTTTTCTAAGCAGACATTTATTGTCGTTTTGTAATGTATATTTTATTATGTTATCAGTTATGTTGTGAACTAACATAATGCATATCTTATTAAAACATAAAAATGTTAGCATTTAATTCGTATGGCAAAAGATAAAATATTGTAACAATGATAATTTATTGAAAATAATATAAATTGATAACAATTTTTCAGTGGTTTTTCTAATAAGAATTTACAAGTGTTGATATGTTTACTTTGACACAAAATTTGTATTTGTATATTTCACTGGCAATTCAGATTTGTGGTTATGTAGTCTCTGTAATATACCTTAAAAATCTAAATATGCTTTTTTAATAAAGTATTAGTATCTGTATACCGGCATACTGTTTTATATTTTTGATGATCTTTTAAAATACCAAAAGGTTACGATTTTAATATATATGCAAAGTTTCATTCAACTGAAATTCTGCTACACATGCATTTATAAGATACACAGCATAATACAAATAGTACCGCTAAAGAGAAATAATGCTGCTATTTGTCCAACGTGGAAACGTTCACACTAGAAAATTCTATTGTTTAATAAAATTTTGAAATAAAAGAATGTACAATTGTAGAATCAAAATTGAAAAGATCAACTTCGAACTTAAAAAATTAACTTCAAACAGTATTGGAATGGCAATAAAGTATTAAATATATTGTAAAATATTATAATTGTAAATGAGAAGACTGTTTCAGAGAGTTATTTCAGAATAATTATCATATTAATAATTAGGGCAGTGAATTTTTCTGTAGGTATACGGACGACATATCATTCTATCTTCTTTAGTGGTGTTTTAAAAAGATCAATTTGACTTTGATTTGTTTTAAAATGTTGAATTATTCTGCATTGAATTATAAGTGAGCATTATCATACTGCGTTTTCTTTGAAAATTAGTGCACTATACACTTGGTCGAATTGATGTTATTAACATACGATTCTCAGAACTTCAAAAACTGTAATATTTCATTGGGGTAGTCACGATGATTAAAAAATTATTATAAATTTGCAATAATTTTGTTATTATACATATGTATAAATTATTTATTTTACAATACACCATCAAATTAACCACTTTTCCAATTCCAATTCGCTGCTGCAAATACACTAAATGACTTTGACAACTGTTTTGGGAAGAAATGCTACAATCGATATATTAAAAGAAGTGTAGGCCGATTATCTATTATCTTCAGTATAGATATGTATGATATCGTGACTATTACTTTAATTAAGTGATCCAAGAAATTAAAGAATAAAATACAAATCTAGGGGATAGCAGAAAAATTTCCAGAGGAAAATTAAGAAAATTTCGAGATATTAAGTAAAGTTTTTCACAGATATGTAATAAAGGAGAATCATAAATAAGTAAAAACATGTAATATCAAGTGTTCAGTTTATATAAATTTGACTTTATACTAGCAGCATACCCGTTCTTCGTACGGAGTATATTATATAAGGAAACTTAAAATTCACAATAATGTGCAAATTCATATACTATACTAAATAACATTGATAATCAAAATATTTAATATAATGTTCCTGCAACGAAGTTTAAGAATCTCTGTTCCCTCTATACAATATTATCTTCACGGGAAGATCTGAAGATAATTCAGATTCATATGCAAATTATGTTAAAATATTAAATTTATTGCTCCTAAAGAGAAGTCTATGAATATCTGTTCTCATCATGCAAAATTATCGTTACGGGCAGATCTGCAGAATAAAACATCCTGGCCCCCCTTCCGTAAGCAAATTTACAAAAAATATGAAATTAAGCCAATACATGCAAATAAAAGTTTTAAAATTGTATGGGACCCGTACTACTTATATACGCGAATATTAGAAGATATATGCTGTATTACTATAATTACATGTATAAATTGAAAACATCAGTAAGCCCATAAACTTTAAACCTAAAAGCAGTAATGGATTCCAATATATGACAAAATGAAAGTGTTAAAATTATATGGAAGGTATTAATTAAAATATTGTAAATGTCGTAGATAAGGATATATGTCCATATGTTAGTAGAAGATTTCCCATATTACAATATGAGTCTCAAAAATATTTACAAAAATAAAACAGATGGCGTAATAAATTGAAAATATCAATAATACCAGTAGGTTATACCAGATTACCGTAATTAATTCCAATATATGCCAATATATATCAAAATATAGGCAAATATACCTGTGCCACTTATATACTCGTAGATTAGAAGATATACTCGTGCATTTGTGGAAGATTACTCGTACAACGTACAATATATGAGTTGTAATAATTTTTGCCATAATAAAATAATAACATAATAACTTCAAAATATTAATAACCTCTGAATCAATAATCCCCGAAAATATCAATAAGAATAATGTTTAAACCTGAAGACTAATTGTTATTATCCGGTCAAAAATGCCATGTCAATGAAATTTATTTTATACTAGCAGCATACCCGTTCTTCGTACGGAGTATATAATATAAAGAAACTTGAAATTCATAATCATGCCCAAATTCTTATAGTATACTAAATGACATGTTTAATCAAAATATTCTGTTAAAATATTTAATATAATGCTCCTAAAAAGAAGTTTAAGAATCTCTGTTCTCGCTATATAAAATTATCTTCATGGACATATCTGAAGAATAAAACATCTTGGACCCCTTATGTAAGCAAATATAAAAAAAATATGGAATTGAATCAATATATGCAAAATAAAAGCGTTAAAATTGTATGGGACCCGTACTAATTATATACGCGAATATTAGAAAATATAACCTGTATTAGTAGATTACATGTATAAATTGAAAATAACCAATAAACCCGTAATCTTTAAATCTGAAGACAGTCATTTATTCCAATATATGTCAAAATTAAAGTGCTAAAATTATATGGGAAGATATACACGTACTACTTATAATGTCCGATTATTAGTAGAAGATTGCCCGTTTTGCAATATGAGTCACAAATGTTTTTTGGTAATATACAACAGACGACGTAATAAATTGAATATATAATTAATCCCCTTAATCTTCATACCAGAAGACTGTACTTGATTCCAATATATATGCCAATATATGTCAAAATATATGCCAATATACCTGTACTACTTATATTCTCGTAGGTTAGAAGATATACCCGTGCATTCCTAGAAGATTACTCGTACAACGTACAATATGCGTGTGTCAGCAATTTTTGCCGCAATAAAACAATGGCGTAATAACTTAAAAATATCAATAATCCCTGAATCAATAATTCCGGAAAATATCAATAATAATAATGTTTAAACCTGAAGAGTATAATTGATATTATCCAGTCCAAAATGAAATGGCAATGAAATTTATTTTATATACATATCTTCATTATTCAAATCGGAAAGGATTTAATAAAAATCGTCTGCCGCATAAACATATTGGATTTAAATCCGTTGCTAAGCGACATGATATCATTTGCTTCAAATAAATTGGTAGAAAAAATATCGTCTAAATAGTTATATTTCTATGGAACATTTGGCGACAGCTTCGTCAAATTAGCGACATTTTAAAAAATCGCCAAATTTATCGCCAAGTGGGACTGTAGAACTGACAGTTCCACTTTGCGACAAATTGACGAAATATCATCACAATACTATCCCGTAACAAAAAACAATTAATATCATTTATGTAGCGCAATTTTATCAATTTCAAGATATTTTTATAGATTTGAAAACATTTTTATCAATTTGGTGACATTTTAAAAATTCGCTAAATGTATTACTAAGTAGGATGGTTGGTCTGACAGAGAAATGCTAACCAAACATCATTTCAGTACTCTCTTCTAACAAAACAAAAAAAAATTTCATTGATATGTAGAAGACCCAAGCCACACGACCAACCCGAAGGTTTATGGCAGCTGTTTGTGTGTCGTTTATATCAATTTGGCGACATTTCCGTCAATTTGGCAAAGTTTAAGAAAAGTTGTCAAATTAGCGATATCCCTCCAAATTCGTAGCTTTGAATTTGCAGATCTGAATGAAACATTCTTATCCCGTTTCAATATACTAAATGAAAACACTACAATTGTATTAGAAGATATACCCGCTCTACTCTTTTTCTGTTTCAACAATCGGCTATATGAATTTATTGGCTAAACACAATATATGAGTCTAGTAGCTAAATACGATATAAGCTTGAAAACTCTTTGCCAAAATAAATGAAATTGATGTACGCAGTCAGCAATTAATATAATTAAAAGAAAAATCAAACCGTCCATTCATAAGATATACTTTTATATCCATTTATCCATTTATTTATTATTTAAATCGAAAAAAAATAATAAAAACATTAACAAACACATTTAATTTAATTGCGATGCTGAGCAACATGATATATCCTCCTAAAATGTTAAAATTTATGAACCACTAACAGAACACCCGTTATTCGTACGGAGTGTATAATTTAAAGAAACTTAAAGTTCGCAATCATGTGCAAATTCTGTTAAAATATTAAATTTATTGCTCCTAAACAGAAGTTTAAGAATATATGTTCTCACTATGCAAAATTATCTTCACGATCAGACCTGAAGAATAAAACATCCTGCCCCCTTTTGTAAGCAAATTTACAGAAGAAAAAATAGGAATTGAATGAATATATGCAACCGCGTACTAATTATATTGTCGCAGATCAGAAAATATGCCAATGTGTTAGTAGAAGATTACCCGTATTACAATATGCGTCTCAAAAATATTTGCCAAAATAAAAGAGATGACGTAATAAATTGAAAACATCAATAATATCCGTACTCTTTATACCAGAAGGTCGTAATTGATTCCAATATATGCCAATATATATCAAAACATATGTCAATATACCTGTACTACTTATATTCTCGTAGATTAAAAGATATACACGTGTATTTGTAGAAGATTCGTACAACATACAATACATGAGTTTAAACAATTTTTGTCATAATAAAATAATTGCATAATAACTTGAAAATATCAATAATCCTTGAATCAATAATCCCCGAAAATATAAATAATAATAATTTTTAAACCTGAAGACCGTAATTAATATTATCCAGTCAAAAATGCTGTAAGAAAAATCAAATCGTTCTTTTCTAAAATATATTTTTATATCCATTTATTTATTATTCAAATCGAAAAAATAATTATTAAAATTAACAGACAGATTTAATTTAATTGCGTTTCTGAGCAACATGATATAAGATAGAATCTTATAACATGTTAAATATGTCATGTCTTATAACATAAACTGCGAAATTAAATAACGATTTTGATTTCTCTATACTTCTCATTGTTCCGTAAAAGCTTGTTTTAAATAAACCATGAACCCTGGAGATAGATTTCCCCTTTAAATCATGTTTCAAACAATTCATGTTTTCAGAAAGTGACTAATTAACGCAAAAAATCTCCCATCAAACTCAGAGATTAAATTTTAATTCACTTTCAAACGATTTTCAAGCTTTTCGTTTGGATAAACCACGGAGTTAGGGAGTAGAACTCCTAGGAAAAAGTTCCGTTTTTCATTAATATCTCGACAACCCCAGGTCTTAGAAACTCGAAACTTGGACAAAATTTATGGGGGGATATTTCAAGGCTATTCACCAAATTTCATTAAATTCGGTTCAGCCGTTTTTCCGTGATGATGAGACAAACGAAAATTTCTTTTTTTACTAATATCTCGAGAACCACTGGTCGTAGAAACTCAAAACACGGATATAATTTTAAGTGGGGCTATTTCTGGGCTACCCACAAAATTTCAACAAATTCGGTTCAGCCGTTCTCCCGTGATGGTGTGACAAACAGACAGACAGACAGACAGACAGACAGACAGATTTTCATTTTTATTTATATAGACTAGCAGCATACCCGTTCTACGTACGGAGTATATAATATAAAGAAACTTAAAATTCACAATCATATGCAAATTCCTATAGTATACTAAATGACATTTTTATAATCAAAACATTCTGCTAAAATATTTAACATAATGCTCCTAAAATAAAGTTAAGAATCTCTGTTCTCGCAATTCAAAATTATCTTCTCGGGCAGATCTGAAGAATAAAAAATCCTGGCCTCTTTTGTAAGCAAATTTACAAAAAATATTGAATTGAATCAATATATGCAAAATAAGACGGTTAAAGTTGTATGGGACCTACTTATATACTACTTATATTAACTACTTATATACGCGAATATTAGAAGATATAACTTGTACTAGTAGATTACATGTATAAATTGAAAATATCAATAAATCCGTAATCTTTAAACCCAGAAGGCAGTAATTGATTCAAATATGCGCCGAAATGAAAGTGCTAAAATTATGTGGGAAGGGACCCGTATAATGGGACCCGTACAACTTATAATGTCGTAGATTAGAAGATATGTCCTAGTGTTAGTAAAAGATTACCCGTATTATAATATGAGTCTTAAAAATCTTTGCCAAAATAAAACAGATTAATTAATAATTTGAAAATATCAATAAATCCGTAATCTTTAAACCAGAAGGCAGTAATTGATTCAAATATGCGCCGAAATGAAAGTGTTAAATTTTTTTGGGCAGATGTACCCGTACCACTTATAATGTAGTGGATTAGAAGATATGTTCTAGTGTTAGTAAAAGTATCCCGTATTATAATATGAGTCTTAAAAATCTTTGCCAAAATAAAACAGATTAATTAATAAATTAAAAATATCAATAATCACCTTAATATTCATACCAGAAGGCCGTACTTGATTCCAATATATGCCAAAATATATGCCAATATACCTGTACTATTTATATTCTCATAGATTAGAAGATATAGCCGTCCATTTGTAGAAGATTACTCGTACAACGTACAATATATGAGTTTCAACAATTTTTGCCGCAATAAAACAATGGCAAAATAAATTGAAAATATCAATGATCTCTGAATCAATAATCAACGAAAACATCAATAATAATAATGTTTAAATCTGAAGATCATAATTGATATTATCCAGTCAAAAATACGATAGCAATGGAATTTATTATATATACATATCTTCATTATTAAAATCGGAAAATTTTTAATAAAAATCTTTTTCCTCATAAACACACTGGATTTAAATCCGTTGCTAAGTCACATGTTATGATTTGCTTCAAATAAATTGGTGGTCAAAATATCGTCTGAATAATGCGATCTCTAATGAAGGTTTTGCGGCATTTAAAAAAAACGCCTAAATCTAAGTGGGATAGTCCCACTTAGCGATAAATTGTCGAACCATCATCAAAATATTATCCCCTCTAAAAAAACACAATTTCTTTTATTTAGCTCTATTTTATCAATTTCAAGATATTTTTATGGATTTACAAACATTTTTATCAATTTGGCGAAATTTTAAAATTCGCTAAATGTGTTACTAAGTAAGACGGTTGAAAAGACAGACAAATGCTAACGAAACACCAGTTCAGTACTTTCTTCCAGCAAAACAAAATAAATTTCATTGATTTACATCGTTTTTATCAATTTGGAGACATTTCAATCAATTTGGCAACGTTTAAGAAATTTGCCAAGTTAACGATATCCAGCCAAATTCGTAGCTTTAAATTTGCAGATCTGAATAAAATATCGTGATCCAGTTTGTATATACTAAATGAAAACACTAAAATATTATTAGAAGATATACCCATTCAACTATTTTTCTGTTTCAACAATCCGATAAATGAATTTATTGGGTAGACAGAATATATGAGTTTATTAGCTAAACACAATATAAGCTTGAAACCTCTTTGCCAAAATAAATGAAAGTAATGTACGCAGTTCGCAATTAATATAATTAAAAGTAAAATCAAACCGTTTTTTTTCTAAAATATATTTTTATATCCATTTATTTATTATTCAAATCGAAAAAATAATAAATATTAACAACACATTTAATTTCATTACCTTGCCGAGCAACATGATATAAGATAAAATCTTCCTCATAAAATGTGAAATTAAATAACCATTTTGATTTCTTTATACTTTTCATCGTTGAGTAAAAGCTTGTGAAAAATATAAGCCATGGGGGTAGATTTTTCCATTTAAATTCATGTTTCAAACAATTCATGCTTTCAGATAGTGACTAATTAGCGAAAAAATCTCCACCTAACTCAGAAATAAAGTTTTATTTCTCTTTGACGTTTTAAACAAACGATTTTCTTCCCTTCCATTTGGATAAACCACGGAGTTAGAGAGTAGAACTCCTAGGAAAAAGCTCCGTTTTTCATTAATATCTCACCAATTCCTGGCCATAGAAACCCGAAACTTGGACAAGATTTATGGTGGGCTATGCCAATGCTCCCCACAAAATTTCATTAAATTCGGTTCAAACGTTCTCTCGTGATGATGAGACAAAAGAGAGTTTCGTTTTTTACTAATATCTGGAGAACCACTGGTCGTAGAAACTCTAAACATAGACTAAATTTTTAGTGGGGCTATTTCCAGGCTACCCACAACATTTCATCAAATTCGGTTTAGCCGCTCTATCGTGATGACGGGACAAACAGACAGACAGACAGACAGACAGGCAGACAGACAGACAGACAGATTTTCAATTTTATATATATAGACTAGCAGCATACCAGCTCTTCGTACGGAATATATAATATAAAGAAACTTATAATTCGCAATCATGTGCAAATTCTGTTAAAATATTAAATTTATTCCTCCGAAAGAGAAGTTTAAGAATATCTGTTCTCACTATGCAAAATTATCTTCACGGGCAGATCTGAAGAATAAAACATCCTTGTCCTTTTTGTAAGGAAATTTAAAAAAAAAATGAAATTGAATCAAAATATGCAAAACCGTACTACTTATAATGTCGCAGATTAGAAAATATGCCAGTGCGTTAGTAGAAGATTACCCGTATTACAATATAAGTCTTAAAAATATTTGCCAAAATAAAAGAAATGACGTAATAAATTGAAAATATCAATAATCCCCGTAATTTTTATACCAGAAAGTTGTAATTGATTACAATATATGCCAATATATATCAAAATATATGCCAATATACCTGTACTACTTATATTCTCGTAGATTGGAAAATATATCCGTGCATTTGTAGAAGATTACTCGTACAACTTACTATATATGAGTTTCATCAATTTTCGTCATAAATATACAATGGCATAATAACTTGAAAATATCAATAATCCCTGAATCAACAGTCCCCGAAGATATCAATGATAATAATGTTTAAACCTGAAGACCGTAATTGATATTATCCAGTAAAAAATGCAATGTCAATGAAATTTATTTTATATACATATCTTTATTTTTCAAATCGGAAAAGATTTAATAAAAATCGTATGCCACATAACGCATTGGATCCGTTGCTAAGCGACATGATGTCATTTGCTTCAAATAAATTGATGGAAATCATATCGGCTGAATAATGCTATCTCCATGGAAGGTTTGGCGACATTTTCGTCGATTTAGCGATAACTTAAAAAATCTCCAAATTTATCGCCAAGTGGGACTGTAGAACTGATAGTTCCATTTTGCGAAAAATTGACGAGACATCATCACAATGCTATCCCTTAACAAAACACAATTAATTTCATTTATTAAGCGCAATTTTATCAATTCCATGATATTTTTATACATTTACAAATATTTTTATCAATTTGGTGATATTAAAAAAAATCGTTAAATGTGTTACTAAGTAGGATGGATGGACTGAGCGACAAATGCTGCCGAAACATAATTTCAGTACTGTATTCTAAAAAACAAATTTAATTTTATTGATTTGCGTCATTTTTATCAATTTGGAGGCATTTCCGCTGATTTGGTAAAGTTTAAGAAAAGTTACCAAGTTAGCGATGTTCCGCCAAATTCGTAGCTCTGAATTTGCAGATCTGAGGAATAAAATATCCTGATACCGTTTGTATATACTAAATGAAAACACTAAAATTGTATGCGATACACCAGTTCTACTCTATTTCTGTTTCAACAATCTGCTCTCTAAATGAATTTATTGGGTAAACACAATATATGAGATTATTAGCTAAACACAATATATGAGCTAGAAACCTCTTTGCTAAAATAAATGAAAGTGAAGTACGCAGTCCGCAATTTATGTAATTAAAATAACAATCAAACCGTTCATTTATAAAATATATTTTTACAACCATTTATTTATTATTCAAATAGAAAAAATAATAAATATTAACAACACATTTAATTTCATTCCCTTGCCGAACAACATGATATAAGATAGAATCTTCCTCATAAAATGCGAAATTAAATAGCCATTTTGTTTTCTTTATACTTTTCATCGTTGAGTAAAAGCTTGTTAAAGATAACCCATGGAGGTAGATTTTTCCATTTAAATTCATGTTTTAAACAATTCATGTTTTCCGTTAGTGGCTAATTAAAGCAAAAAACCTGCACCAAACTCAGAAATAAAGTTTTATTTCATTTTGACGTTTTGAACAAACGATTTTCTTCCTTTACATTTGGATAAACCACGGAGTTAGAGAGTAGAACTCCTAGGAAAATGCTCCGCTTTTCATTAATATCTCAACAATTCCGGGCCATAGAAACCCGAAACTTGGACAAGATTTATGGGGGGCTATGCCAATGCTACCCACAAAATTTTATTAAATTCGGTTCAACCGTTCTCTCGTGATGATGAGACAAACGAGAGTTTCGTTTTTTACTAATATCTGGAGAACCACTGGTCGTAGAAACTCTAAACATAGACTAAATTTTTAGTGGGGCTATTTCCAGGCTACCCACAACATTTCATCAAATTCGGTTTAGCCGCTTTATCGTGATGACGGGACAAACAGACAGACAGACAGACAGACAGACAGACAGACAGACAGACAGACAGACAGGCAGACAGACAGACAGACAGATTTTCAATTTTATATATATAGATTAGCAGCATACCCGCTCTTCGTACGGAATATATAACATAAAGAAACTTATAATTCGCAATCATGTGCAAATTCTGTTAAAATATTAAATTTGTTCCTCCGAAAGAGAAGTTTAAGAATATCTGTTCTCACTATGCAAAATTATCTTCACGGGCAGATCTGAAGAATAAAACATCCTTGTCCTTTTTGTAAGCAAATTTACAAAAAAAAATGGAATTAAATCAAAAAATGCAAAACCGTACTACTTATAATGTCGCAGATTAGAAAATATGCCAGTGCGTTAGTAGAAGATTACCCGTATTACAATATAAGTCTTAAAAATATTTGCCAAAATAAAAGAAATGACGTAATAAATTGAAAATATCAATAATCCCCGTAATTTTTATACCAGAAGGTCGTAATTGATTACAATATATGCCAATATATATCAAAATATATGCCCATATACCTGTACTACTTATATTCTCGTAGATTGGAGGATATATCCGTGCATTTGTAGAAGATTACTCGTACAACTTACTATATATGAGTTTCATCAATTTTCGTCATAAATATACAATGGCACAATAACTTGAAAATATCAATAATCCCTGAATCAACAATCCCCGAAAATATCAATGATAATAATGTTTAAACCTGAAGACCGTAATTGATATTATCCAGTCAAAAATGCAATGTCAATGAAATTTATTTTATATACATATCTTTATTTTTCAAATCGGAAAAGATTTAATAAAAATCGTATGCCACATAACACATTGGATCCGTTGCTAAGCGACATGATGTCATTTGCTTCAAATAAATTAATGGAAATCCTATCGGCTGAATAATGCTATCTCCATGGAAGGTTTGGTGCCTTTTTCGTCGATTTAGAGATAACTTAAAAAATCACCAAATTTATCGCCAAGTGGGACTGTAGAACTGATAGTTCCATTTTGCGACAAATTGACGAAACATCATCACAATGCTATCCCTTAACAAAGCACAATTAATTTCATTTATTAAGCGCAATTTTATCAATTCCATGATATTGTTATATATTTACAAATATTTTTATCAATTTGGTGATATTAAAAAAATTCGTTAAATGTGTTACTAAGTAGGATGGATGGACTTGAGCGACAAATGCTGCCAAAACATAATTTCAGTACTGTATTCTAAAAAACAAATTTAATTTTATTGATTTGCGTCATTTTTATCAATTTGGAGGCATTTCCGTTAATTTGGTAAAGTTTAAGAAAAGTTACCAAGTTAGTGATGTTCCGCCAAATTCGTAGCTCTGAATTTGCAGATCTGAGGAATAAAATATCCTGATCCCGTTTGTATATACTAAATGAAAACACTAAAATTTTATGCGATACACCCGTTCTACTCTATTTCTGTTTCAACAATCTGCTCTCTAAATGAATTTATTGGGTAAACACAATATATGAGATTATTAGCTAAACACAATATATGAGCTTGAAACCTCTTTGCTAAAATAAATAAAAGTGAAGTACGCAGTCCGCAATTTATATAATTAAAAGAACAATCAAACCGTTCATTTATAAAATATATTTTTACATCCATTTATTTATTATTCAAATAGAAAAAATAATAAATATTAACAACACATTTAATTTCATTCCCTTGCTGAACAACATGATATAAGATAGAATCTTCCTCATAAAATGCGAAATTAAATAGCCATTTTGATTTCTTTATACTTTTCATCGTTGAGTAAAAGCTTGTTAAAGATAATCCATGGAGGTAGATTTTTCCATTTAAATTCATGTTTTAAACAATTCATGTTTTCCGTTAGAGACTAATTAATGCAAAAAACCTGCACCAAACTCAGAAATAAAGTTTTATTTCATTTTGACGTTTTGAACAAGCGATTTTCATCCTTTACGTTTGGATAAAGCACGGAGTTGGAGAGTAGAACCCTTAGGAAAAAAATCCGTTTTTCATTAATATCTCGATAACGCCTGGTTTTAGAAACTCGAAACTTGGACAAAATTTATAGGGGGCTATTTCAAGGCTATCCGCAGAATTTCATTAAAGGCATTCATTTATGGTTCAGTCGTTTTCCTGTGATGATGAGACAAACGAAAATTTTGTTTTTCTCTAATATCTCGAGAACCACTGCTCGTAGAAACTCAAAACACAGACTAAATTTTAAGTGGGGCTATTTCTAGGCTATCCACAAAATTTTATCAAATTCGGTTCAGCCGTTCTCCCGTGATGATGGGACAAACAAACAGACAGACAGACAGATTTTCAATTTTATTTATATAGATATATATTTTGATTATTCAAATCGGAAAAGATTTAATAAAAATCGTTTGCCACATAAACATGTCATATATACCTCCGTTGTTAAACGACAGGATGTCATTTTCTTCAAATAAATTGGTGGAAAAAATATCGTCTGAATAATGTTATCGTTATGGAAGGTTTGGCAACATTTTAAAAAATCGCCAAATTTATCGCCAAGAGAGACTGTAAAACTAACAGATAAATTGACGAAACATCATCATAATACTATTCCCTAACAAAACACAATTAAGGGGACGGTGGACGTTAAAATGAGCAAAAATCGATAAAAAAAGGTTTTTTTTTTATTATGTAACATTATTCTACACATTTAACTGCACCAGGTGCAAAAAACCGCTAGTATCTATGATGATTTTTGAGGAAGTTATAAGCATTTAAAGTTTGTAAACAAACAAATCATGGACCTTTAAATTTCACACATAAGGTAAACAAACATCTGTCAGCGTTTATGAATCGATATTTTAATTTTAAAAATTAATATCTTCGTAAATTATTATTTTTGTAAATTGGCAACAGTGAGCTTTAACTGTAACCACTTCCTGGTTTGTTTACTATGGATTGCCGAAAGTTTTGAAGTGATAAATTTTTATAATATATTTCCTTACTTCTTGACACTATTTTCTTCATTTTTTGCTTCAAAAATAGCTCTTTTTAGATCTGAAAGTGCTACAGCGTACTTTTATGTTATAGTTTTTACAACATATATTTGTGTCAATTTTAAAAATGCATTCTATAAGTAGGCGTTTTCGTAAGCCGAAATCTCGACCGTCAAAGAAATCGCTTGCAAACAGCAACAAAATTCGTAAGCGGTGGTCATCTGTAAATAGTGTGGATAATTCTACAAATAATTCGTCATGTGTGAATGGATCTTCAAATAATTCCTCATTTGTAAATAGTGTGGATGAATCTTCAAATATTTCCCTGTCCACTATTTCTTCTGAAAGTGCAACATCTACTACATATTTATATAATAAAATTGGAAGTGCTAGTGAAAACAAACTAAATGCATATTTTCCATCCGCATCTAACTGTGATTCAGAAAATGTGAATGAAAACACATATGTTTTTATGAATAATAATATGTGGTCAGATTTATTGTGCAATGTGAAGTGCAATGAATGTGATAGTAATTCTCTGGATGTAATATCAAAAGGGGCATTTGGGTACTCTTCAAAAATAGAGTTAATTTGTAAAAGTTGCGGAAAAGTATTCAGCACAGTATTTTCGAGTCCTCGAGTAAGCCAAACGAAGTGCTTTGATGCAAATAAAAAACTAGTTGAAGCATTTCTGAAAATTGGTAAAGGACATGCAGCTTTAGAAGTGTTTTCTATGGCTATTGGAATTCATGCCATGGATAAAAAAACATTTTCAAGATGCTTGCATAGCTTGTATGAGGAAAGAAAAAGCTTCAAAGATGATGTTCTTCGAATTGCTCGAAGTATAGTGCGGAAGAAATATGAGGATTTGGATGAAAGTTTTACTAATGAAGAAATTATAGACATCACTGTTTCATATGATGGAACATGGCAGAAACGCGGTCATACATCTCTATATGGAATTGGATTTGTTATAGATATTCTGACTGGATTAGTTATCGATTTTGAAATCTTATCTAAATACTGTCCAGAATGTGTCACTGCGACGCGAGATCTTGGTGCAGCTAGTGCTGAATTCAGCATTTGGTATGAAGGCCATAAACCTGAATGCTCACAGAATCATGCCGGATCTTCTAATTCGATGGAAATGACAGCTGCTGCGTCTATATGGAATCGATCTGTAAGTACTTGTGGAATGAGGTATGTAGGATTGCTATCTGATGGTGATGCGAAAACTTATCAACATCTGTCAGAATTAAATGTATATGGCAGTGATATTGGAATTATAAAAGAGGAATGCATAAATCACGTGGCCAAACGCCTAGGAGCAGGACTCCGTAATAAAGTCAAGGAGTGGCGTAGCAAAGGTGTTACTATTGGTGGACGTAAAGACGGTAGTTTGAAAGAGGAAACAATTATAAAACTAACAAACTTTTATAGGAAAGCGATTAAAGACAACGTGCCTCGCGTAGAAGATATGAAAACAGCAATTTATGCTACCATATTACACTGTTCTTCAACCAACAAATCTCCAAAGCACAACAAATGCCCCGCAGGTGTCTCATCATGGTGTTTTTATCAACGGGCTCTTGCTAATAAGGAACCACCAAAATCTCATGCGACAATGAAGACAAAGCTGTCTGAAGATGTTGTTGCAAAAATTATGCCAATTTACCAAAGACTGGCTAGCAATGAATTGTTAACCAGGTGTATTTCTGGCAAAACCCAGAACGCTAATGAGAGCTTATACAGCTCAATTTGGAAAAACTGTCCGAAAGAAACATTCATTTCTAAAAAGAGGTTGGAAATGTCTGTGATTTCCACAGTTTCGGAATATAACTTTGGATGTGTAAATAGTTTAGGTATGGAGGAAAAGGTGAACGCATTTTCTTTATCTATTGCACAGCAACGTGATAAACGCCGCATCAATCAAAGTTTAACTAGAAACACTACTGAATGGAAAGAAAACAGAATAGTTAAAAAATATTGTAAGTCACAGAAAAATGCTAAAAATGTAAGGAAAGAAAGCAAAACATATGGTGCTGGTGAATTTGATTAGTTGTAATTAAAGGTATGTTTAAATTTTCTCGATTAATGATTCATACTATTATATCGCCTCGATTACTAGTTCATACTTATTTTTCTTAATTGCCAACGGCCCTACCTTGCTGAAAACACCTGTTCTCGTTAGATCACCGAAGTTAAGCAGCATCGGACGCAGTTAGTACTTGGGTGGGTGACCACCTGGAAACACCGCATGCTGTTGGCACATTTCGGGGGCAGTAGCCCGGTGGTTTGCGCGCTGGATTTGCATGCTGCCACAACTGCTGCCGAAAGCCGACGCGGTGGTCGAACGGTCAAAGGCAAGCGTTTCCTCGTACTCGTTCGACCGCCAAGTTGTGGGTTCGAGTCTCACTTTAGGCATAGATGTTTGTGTTGTTGGGCGCAATGTGTTCCCACCCCCACTGGTGCACTGGGGCAACGTCCATATGATGGCTAAGAGGTTCACGCATGTGCATATCGCACGTAGCAAGATCACTTTCTCCATGCAAGCTAGGATTCGTACATGAGAAGGGGTTCGACCTAAAAGTCGAAATCTGCGGAATGAATGTACCAGTGGTCCGTATGTACCACAGGGATGTATCTACAGTGGTCGGCGGTGGTCGGGGTTTCCATCACTCAGAATTTCCGACCACCACTCAATTGCCGAACACCACTCATCCAAAAAAATATACATATTACAATTACATTTAAAAAAAGTTATATTCAATTTTATCAAATGTTTTTCTTTAATATAAAAGTATAGAATACTAATACTGTTTGTGTGTGCGAATTAACGCAAAGCTCGTTTCGAAATTTTATATTCGCAATAATAATTGTTCTGGAAAATCAACCACCACTCACATTTCTCTAGATGCATCCCTGGTACCAGTAGTCCATGTAGGGGCAGGGGTTCGACCTAAATGTCAAAATCTGTAGAGCGAATATATTAGTGGTCTGTAAGTACCAGTGGTCCATGTAGGGGGCAGGGGTTCGACCTAAAGGTCGAAATGTGTCTAACGAATGTACCAGTGGTCTATGTAGGGGCAGGGGTTCGACCTAAAGGTTGAAATCTGTGGAACGAATGTACGGAACGCTTGGGATACACAGCAATCGGAATGCTTGGCGACTACTTGGCGAGTGAGCTGAAAATGCTGTGGGTTGGTCTCCGGATTAGCCAAATTTTTATATACTTATATTGCATTAACCATCATTTATCCACTATCTACATAGTATTTCTGTCTTATTTACTTTAAATACATTTTTCTCGAAATAAAATTTTCAAAGGTTTTACATTTTTAAAATTGGGATCGTGACCTATCGGGACTGCGGTTTATCGTTCCACGACATTGCTGCTCATATTGGTCGGGATCCCATGACTGTCAGGCGAATATGGAATCGATTGGTCCAAAAAGGCCATACTGAATGCCATGCAGGATCTCTGCGGCCTGGACCACTAACGACCGAGAGGACAGACATGTTGTCCTCTTGGCCTTGCGGGATCGTACAGCCACGTCGTACCCTGAGTCAGGAACTGGGCTCGTTTGCAAGACGACAAGTGTCTGCACGGATAGTGCGATGACGTCTGCAGCACCATGGACTGTCAGCACGGCAACCATTGTTGCAGCTTTCATTGATGCTGCAGCAGAGATAGGCACGCCTACAGTGGTGTGACGAACAACGACACTGGATACAGGAGTGGCACCACGTCGTCTTTTCACATGAATCTCGGTTCTGCATACAGCATCATGATGGACGTATCCATGTGTGGCGGCACCGAGGAGAACAAACATTGCCAGCTTGCATTCGTCATTGTCATATGTGCCCAGCACTTGGCTGGATGGTATGGGGTGCCATTGGGTATACATCCCAGTCACCTCTTGTTCGCATAGTCGGTAATGTGGATAGCCATCGTTGCATTCCTGACGTGTTAAGGCCCGTGGCTGTTCCCTAACTTCAAGGCCTGCGTGACACCATCTTTCAACAAGATAATGCACGACCGCATGTTGCCCGTGCTTTCCTGACCTTCCTAGATAGAGAGGGTGTTCCACTGTTTCCCTGGCCAGCACGCTCTTCAGATCTGTCACCCATTGAGAACATCTGGACATGGGTTGCCGAGAGACTGACACGCCACCACTCACCCGCCACTATGATTGATGAACTCTGGCATAGAGTTGAAGCCGCATGGAATGATGTACCCATAACTGTCATCCAAGCTCAATTTAACTCGATGCCCAGCCAGATTACAGCCTGCTGTTGCTGCCAGAGGTGGCAACTCTGTGTACTGAATTCTGCATGCTGTGTATGCCAAACCACCTGCAAATTTAATCATGTCTTCCTCCCATTATACCGTATATGTACAATAAATAAGATTCAGCTATTTGTTTTCCTTGGTGTAGCAAATTTAATGACCAGCAGTGTATCATATCTCCTCGATTACTAGTTTAATACGTATTTTTCTTAGCGGAAATTTATTCTTATTTTTCTTAGATTGTGATAATTTATTTATTTTTTACTATAATATTAGTTTATTATTCTAAAAGTTACATTAAATAGTATATATATATACTTACATTGCATTAACCATCATTTATCCACTATCTACATAGTATTTCTGTCTTATTTACTTTAAATGCATTTTTCTCGAAACGAACTTTTCAACGGTTTTACATTTTTAAAATGCTCCATGCGTCTTAATTTTTGTTTGAAATGCATGAAATTTGGCAAGAAGACACCTTTCATACTTCTTAATGAAACTGGGTATGCATTTTACAATTGGACTTTATTAAGGGAATTAAAAGTGAATAAGAACCGAATGAAATGTGAAATTTTGATAAAAATTAAGTTTTAACGCAGAAAAATATTTTTAAAAAATTAACTTTCCAACCGATTTAAAAATACATACCCAAATTTGTTCATAATATGTTTTTAAGTGATCATAAAGTAAAATTAATCAAAAATGTGAATAAATGGAACGCAAGGAACATTTTTAAATTTTTGTTAAAAAAAATTAAATTTAAAAAAAAAAATACAAAATTGAAAAAAATTTCATGGTATTATATATAGTAATGTTAAGAGGAATATTTATACAAATTTTCATGTTTCTAAGTCAATAAATAAATAAAAAAAATTTCAACGTCCACCGTCCCCTTAATTTCACTGATTTGAGTCGTTTTTATCAATTTGGCGACATCTCCGTCATTTTGGTAACGTTTAAGAAAAGTTGCCAAGTTAGCGATATCCTGTCAAATTCTTAGATCTTAATTTTCAGATCTGAAGAATAAAACATCCTGATTTCGTTGGTTTGTACAGAATGAAAGCACTAAAATTTTATTAGAATATATACCCGTTTTACTCTTATTTTGTTTCAACGATTAGCTATATGAGTTTATTGGCTAAACACGATATATATATTTGAAAAATATTTGTCAAAATAAATGAAAGTGGTGTAAGCAGTCCGTAACTAATATAATTAAAAGAAAATTCCAACCGTTCATTCATAAGATATAATTTTTATATACATTTATTTATTATTCAAATCGAAAAAAATAATAAATAACATAATAAAAATAATAAATAAATAACATAATAAAAATAATAAATACATTTAATTTAATTGCGCTGCTGAGAAACATGACATAATATAGAATCTTTTTCATAAAATGCTGATAATTAAATAACCATTTAGATTTCTTAATACGCTTCATTGTTGAGTAAAAGCTTGTGAAAATTAAACCATGGTGATAAATTTTCCATTTAAATCCATATTTCAAACATCCATGATTTCAAACAATTCATGTTTTCATAAACTGACTAATAATCTCAAAAATCTCCACCAAATTTAAAGATATAGTTTTGATTCACTTTCACGTTTTAAACCAACGATTTCCAACCTTTTTCGTTTGGAGGAACCAGGGAGTTAGAGTAAAACTCCAGTGAAAAGTTTCGTTTTTCAATAATATCTGTATGTTTGTCTCATCATCACGAGAGAACGGCTGAACCGAATTTGATGAAATTTTATGGCTAGCCTTGAAATAACCCCACTTAAAATTTAGTCTATGTTTCGTGTTTCTATAAATAGGGGTTGTCGAGATATTAATGTAAAACGAAACTTTCATTTGTCTCATCATCACGAGAGAACAGCTGAACCGAATTTAATGGGCTAGCCTTGAAATAGCCCCACTTAAAATTTAGACCATGTTTCGAGTTTCTAAGACCAGGGGCTATCGAAATATTAAGGAAAAACGAAACTTTCTCCTAGAGGTTTTACTCTCTAACTCCCTGGTTCCTCCAAATAAAAAGGTTGGAAATCGCTGTTTTAAAACGCGAAAGTGAATTTAAACTTTATATGTGAGTTTGGTGGGAGTTTATTGCGCTTATCAGTCACTTTGGAAAATCGCAGGTTTGAAACATGAATTTAAATGGAAACGCTATCACCATGGTTTATTTTTCAGACGCTCTTACTCAACAATGAAAAATATTAAGAAATTAAAAGGGTTATTGAATCATATGCATTTTATGTTTAAGATTCTTTCCTATATCATGTTGCGCAGCAAAACAGTTAAATCAAATGTGTTTGTTAATTTTTAGTATTATTTTTCCTATTTGAATAATAAGTAAATGGGTATAAAAATTTATCTTATAAATGAACTGTTTGATTTTTCTTTTAAGTATATTAATTGCGGACTGCGTACATCATTTTGGCAAAGAGTTTTCAAACTTATATATTGTGTTCAGCCAATAAACTTATATATTGTGTCTAGCCAATTATATCTTCTAATACAATTTTAGTGTTTTCATTTAGTATATACAAAAGGGATCAGTATGTTTTATTGCTCTAACCTGAAAATTTGGCGGGATATCACTAACTTGGTAACTTGGTAAACGTTGCCAAATTGACGGAAATGTTGACAAAGTGATAAAAACGACGCTAAATAAATTTAATAAATTTTGTTTCGTTAGAAGAGAATACTGAAATGATGATGCGGTAGCATTTGTATGTTAGTCCAACCGTCCTATGCAGTAACATATTTAGCGAATTTTTAAAAAAATATCGCCAAATTGATAAAAGTATCTGTAAATCCATAAAAATATCTTGAAATTGATAACATTGCGCTAAATAAATGAAATTGTGTTTTGTTAGGGGACAGTATTGTGAGGATGTTTGTCGCCAATTTGTCAATTTGTCGCCACGTGAGACTATCAGTTCTACAGGCCCACTTAACGATAAATTTGCCGATTTTTTAAAATGTCGCTAAATTGAAGAAAATATTTCCAAATTGATAACATTATACTAAATTCATCAAAATAACACAGAACCGATGAAAATTCAATATTTTATATAATTAAGTACGATTTTTCTAGATAATCTCTGTCGTTTTGTGAGAATTAAAAAACATTTTTTCTAAATTCGTTTACAAACTGGACCTGGTTGCTATATTCTTCAGATTTGCCTGTGAAAATAATGTTGTATATCGAGCCCAGAGATTCTTTTACATTTTTTAGAAGAATTAAATTAAATATTTTAATAGAATATTTTTAATAACAAAGTCGTTTAGAAAGTCGTTAGGAAGTTGCACATAATTGTGAATGTTAAGTTTCTATTATATTTTCCGTACGAAGAACGGGTATGTTGCTAGTCTATATAAATAAAATTGAAAATCTGTCTGTTTATTTGTGTGTTTGTCTCATCATCACGGGAGAATGGCTGCACCGAATTGGATAATATTTTTGTGGTGGACTTACAGTCCGACTTAAAATTCAGTCCATGTTTTGATATTCTAGGACCAGGGTTTATCGAAATATTAATAAAACAATAACGATAAATCATGCATAAATCATTGATTATGAAACACTTTCCAACTATAATGAAAATTTATTTAAATATCTCTGAAACGCGATACATTCAGAGGTGATATTTTTCAAATTATCACAGTAATACAATAATTCTTTTTACTTTTAAACTTAAAACCATGGAGATAAAAGTACTTTCTAACTCCATGCTTAAAACTTCATTGAAAAAAGCAATGCTATATAAAATCGTCTGAATGTAATCCACCGAATGTATCGCATTTTAGAGATGTTTAAAAATTGCACTGCAGTTGGAAAGTGCTTCATAATAAATGCTTTTTGCATGATTGTTCTTTCTTGTTTATTCTTCAGATCTGCACGTGAAAATAGTTTTGTATTGCAAGAATAAATATTCTTACACATTTTAGGAGAATTAAATTAAATATTTAATATAATGTTTTGAGTAGTAATATCATTTTGAATACTATAAGAATTTGCACATATGTGGGGCTTTTAATTTCTTTTATATTATACCTTCCGTGCGAAGAACGTGTATACTGCTAGCATTTAAAAAATCTTTAATATCCAGAAATTAAAAGACCAACGAATGGGCTTACTAACGAACTTTGAATCAAATTCTTGGGACAATTCCTTCCATATTTCTTTATTTGTTTTTAAATACCTCGAAAATGCTTGTTTAATTTTTATTTTATTATTTTGCTGCATCAGAAAATGAACAAATCTGTAGTTTGGCAGAAATATGATTATATATCTTCGCATATAAAAAAATGTTTTTGACCTACTGTTTTACCTTATTTTCTGCTAACTTTTTCAGAATTATCTTTTGTATCAGACAGACAACGCAAGCAAGATTAATTATAACCCCCACCCCCTAGGATGGCAAAATCAGTTATTACCGCACTTGTCGTAGTAAACACAAACCTCAATTATTACATGAAGAGCTATCTTACTAATCTCACATTCCGTAATATATAAGGCGTCTGTGTGCGGTCTCGGGCTTGAAGGTGGTCATGCTTTGCTGAAGAAAATTTAGATTTTTAATGATTTGTAAACGTTTTAGATTTTTATATTTACTCACTAAATATAACACCCCTGAATTATTATTCAGAACCGTACCCCAAAACACTGATATCTAACCAATATTTTTAAAATATTAGCTAAACATTGCTTCCCAATATTAACAAAATATCTACATCTGAATACTTCCTGCCAATATTGGCCCAATCTCACATCGCGCATTATATGAGACGTCTGCGTGCTAACAAAGTGGTCCCGGATTTGAAACTGACCATGTTCGTTAAAGAGCATTTAGATTAGATAGGTTAATAGGTTTACAATAGGATTTACAAGGAAAAGTGTGCCAACCTAAATGCTCCATGTTGCTCTGTGCAAAATAGTAAAATTAATTTTTTTAACGATATAACCATGGATCTTTTTAAAGGAAAATGCAATCGATCAACTTGGTCATTTCAGAATAAGCGAAAAACATAGAGTCAATAAATTTATTTTTCTGCGAGAGTTTAATATGAATTATTGATTAAATTAAGATCTTTGACTGCTGTCCGATAATATATTTCCCAGTGATCTTTTCACCTTACTCCCGACAAGTAGGGGAATTTTGAATTGAGCATTTGCCATTGAAAATAAACATTTCCTGCAAAAAATAGTTGTTTATTTTAATTACAAATAATACTTTAATTGTGCGACAGCGGTTACTTATACTTATGTAAAAATATATGTATCATGGAGTTAGAGAGGAGAGAAAACTTCTATGGATGAAAGGTTTGAAAATACCCTAACATTTTGAGAATTATTTTTAGGTGTTACTAGTGTTAGTAAAGCGCCTTTTGTCTCCATTTGACGCAATAAAAAGTCTTAGTATTGAATATATGTGTTTTTGATTATTTTTAAATTAAGATGGGAGATAAATATAAATTGAAAGGTAAAAATAATGTTGAATATATAGGAATATTCTTTATTGTTTCATTTCTAATTTGCGTTGACCTGCTAATTTATTTTTAACACTTTACAACAAAGTTGAAAAGTATTTATGACTTTGTTCATTCTGCCTGTCTGTCTGTCTGTCTGTCCGTTAACACGATAACTGCCGTAAAAATGACTTAATAAAATGAAATTTTAGTATATTGTTCAGACGGTCTGTAGGACCTATGGGAATATAAATGAATAATATCACCCAATTAGTTTTGGATTGAACCCGGGTTGAAAAAATGAAATACATTGAGCCCTATGGGACCTAATTTTTCAAACATTCTTTAAGCGGATTTAAATTTCACAAATTGCTTCGAAAATTTTAGGTAATATTCAAATTATTCTATAAAATATATAAAAAAAAATTCAGCGAAATATATTCAGTAGTTTTTTAAATAAAAATTAAAATATTAATTACACCTCTTATATGAAACTATTACGTGACCATGATATGAAAAGATCACATAACCCACTTCAAAATGATATATGGCATCCATCTTGTTTCAAAATCGTGATTTTTTTAGTTCTTTTTAATTCATATTGAGTGTTGTATCCGTCCTAAAACTACTTTATTTTTGCTTAAATCTGTGCATCTACAT
The DNA here is from genome assembly GCA_951213105.1 of Amaurobius ferox. NCBI lineage: Eukaryota > Metazoa > Arthropoda > Arachnida > Araneae > Amaurobiidae > Amaurobius > Amaurobius ferox. The sequence goes on along the minus strand of OX578142.1, from coordinate 104,863,475 downwards.
ACTGAAACAACGCAAATACAATATATTTGAGATTAAATGATTATCCAAATTTGATTATTTCTACAACGAAGCCTATTTTTCACTTATGTAAAATGTAAACAGCAAAATATGTAGAATGAGTTGTATTAGAATTGCTGTATTTCTTTAACACAAAATTATTTAGCCCATGGAGTCTGCATGGCTGATATGAATGAAATATTAATTGATTTTATAAAGAGAAGGACGATTTTTTTTCGATGAAGTTTTAAGCATAGAGTTTAATTACTTATAGCTCCATGGTCTTAATTTTTAAAAAAAATAAATTATTATAGTATTGCGATGAATGAAATGAATGGGAGAAAGTTATGAATGAAATGCTGTTTTTATAGAGAGATCCAGGCGTGTTATTTTTTCTATGACGTCATTTCAATTAATTTCAGTTGCTTTCGATGAAGTTTTCAAATATAATAAATTATCGTAGCATTATGATAGTTTTAAAAATATTACCGTGGAATGTATCGCATTTTAGAGATATTTAAACCAGACAATTTATATTTTAATGCCGTCATTTGAATGAAGTTCATTTTTTTCAATGAAGGTTAAGTTTTCAAATATAATAAATTAATGTAGTATTGTAATAAGTTTTAAAATATTACTAAGGAACGTATTGCATTTCAGACTTTTTTAAATAAAATTGCATTGAAGTTGGAAAGTGTTTCATAATCAACGCTTTAAGCATGATTGATCTTTCTTGTTACAAATTTGACAGTTTCAATAATTATTTTAATCCTTTTGCCACAGAAACGCATACAATAATGGAGTGCTTATTTTATGGTAGCGACACCTGAATAATTGTTTCAAATGACATGGCATTTTCTCAGTGTGGAGCTTTAACACTTTACCTTTATTTCCATGGTCTGTATATTTATTTAGAAATATGCAGAACAAGTATTTAAGCCTATCAAAACAGGAAAACTAACAATCTTAAAATATAGTGCTGCAATTAAGTTGTTCTTTGTTTAACAATGTATGGGACGTGAAAATAGAGTGAAAATAGTTGAACCAAATTAGTCCCGCTAGGTTCTGTTTTATGGCCAAGTTTAAGCCTTTGATGTCCCCAGTCACGATGTCTGAGGCACTTTACTCCTCCCCCTATTTTGCCCACTCTGGGAGAAAAAATGGAAATGCTATGTTGGGTTTGGTCGGTCCAGTTGGCTGTACTATGTATGAAATGATTCAGTCTTCTAAGTCACGGGAGAACTACTTAAGGGTTTGAATAACCTTTTAATGAAACCAATTATCTCCATCCAGAGAGGGGGACGGATCGGAAATTCGAGTGCAAAAATTCAGCCTTTTTGAACATTAGGGTGGAATTTTGTGTGGTCTGCAAATACTTTTCAAATAAGAAATTTTCTCTCACCCCGATGGTACATAGAAAACCGACTACGTTGATTTCTGTCCGATAGTCAATAATTTACGTGTGCAAAGATTCAGCCTTCTGGATCACAAGGGGGCTTCTGAAGGTTCTGAAAATACTTTTAGAGACGCTATTTTCTTCGCATTTGGGGAGATAAATAAAAAAATGCAGCTTATTTAGATTCTGTATTGTAGTGAATAATATGTGTGCAAAGATTCAACATTATAAGTCAATGTAGGGGCTTCTGAGGAGGGTGGGAATAAAAAAAATGTCAAACCTCCTTATTTTCTCTGCCCCCGGGGGAAGGGTAAATCAAAAATCCGGCTCCGATAGGTTTTGTACCACAATCGATATTATGTGTAGGAAGATGCAGCCTTCTTTATCAACGAAGGGGTTTCTGGGGATCCTAAAAATACTTTTCGAACCCCCTTATTTTCTCCGTTCCCAGAAAGATGGTCCGTTAAATTCTGTATCGCAGTCGAAACTATGTTATGCAAATATTCAGCCTTCTAGGCCAACGGAGGAGATTTCTGGGAGGTATGGAAAGACTTTTGAAACCCTTTATTTTCTGTTTCCCTGTAGAGGGGTCAAAATCGAAAATCCGGCTCTGTTAGGAACTGTACAGTAGTCGATACTATGTGTGCAAAAATCCAGCTATTTGATCAATGGTGAAGCTTCTGGAGTTACTGAAAAACTTTTCGAACCCGGCAGCTATTTTGAGGAAAACTATACTTTCTGTATTCAATAGTATAAAAAAGTAAAAAGAATCTTATTTCTGGGATGAAAAGAACACAGACAAAGCATCTCCAGTCTTTGTCTTTACATTATACAATCCTATGCAAAGCCATTAAAATGGATAACTTGAATGTAACCTCCACATCTCCTACAGTTATTATTTTAAAATATCTTTAAAAATATGAACATGCTAGTGAAATACTTTGTGGAAGAAAAAACAAGATGTTATACTTCAAATGTCAAAAACAATTTCTCGGGTGTATCTCCCACTTTGCTACACAGGGTGCTACATTCTGGCAAAACCCCCGCTAAAATTCCGTATTCAAATTGCTGTTTCTCGAGTATAAATTTTCCGAGGCGGCGTGGATGTTTCTTTTTGAACAAAACTAATTTCTCAATGGTATTTTCAGAAGACTTATATCTCATACCTTTTTATAACACATTTATAATGTAATAGTTTTACGATCATGAGTTTTTGGGAACTATAATCGGATCCCACTATGCCATGAATTGTCAACAAGTTTGATTAATATGATTTGCTATAATTTTAAGCGACATTCTATTAAAGTACGCCATGAAACATTCCTTTTAAGTTCCTTTATTGGTAAAGAAAAGTTCGAAAAAGTCAGTCGTATACTATTGAAAAACATGGTAATTTTTGAGCCAAAATAATATTCATAAATGATTTCCTAATGTTGCAAACGCATACATTCTTCTCACTGTAGACTTTCCGCAAGCACAAAGCTCAGTTGAGAGTTTAATTAGGTTGGAGATTTCGCAGAGTCCACTTCGATGATAAGAGCTTGCAATTCTGGTTCAGTAGCTCATGAGTAGACCGTTTACTGGCCAGTATGAGGATTCATGTTTGGAGTAGTAAAGTTCTTTACCTTAGCGCCCGGACAAATTAATTCTGTAGGATAGTCAAAATATGTCGAAGGTCTGAAAGCGACCCTAGTACGATTAACACGGATTCAGTGGACTCTGGTATACTGAGCGCTGATTTCAAATCTGGTGGTCAAATACTTCGCAGGAAGCTGACCTGAAGGATATAAATATCGGCAGGAGGATAACGTGAGGTAAAATAGCAGCAGGAGGTGTTCAGTCAGATTGTCAGTTGCACGTCAATCTGACATTAAAAGGGGGGGGGGGAATGCAGATTTCACTTCGAAGATAAGAGTTCACAATTTTGCCTCATTAGCTATCGACTGGCCAGTACGAAGATCCGTGGTTCTATTCCCGGTTGAAGCAGCATGGTACTTTAAAATTTCTGTGTATACCCTCCCGCAATAGTTTGGGTAAACTTACACTCGGCAGAATTAGTCCGATTATGCATATAAATAGTGCAAAGCTCCAAAGCTTATGCAATCGAGTCGAATATAATAGTTGGAAGCATTAATGGGAAGAACGTTTTGTTGTTAAATTACTTATGCAGTAAAAAGACTTTCTGCCTATCTTGCAGCTCGATTTTTGAAAATTTCAGGACAAATTGGGGCATATTTTTATCGTTTAGTGCATTTTAAATATCTCAAAATTCAAAACAAGTATTGTAATGGTGTGCATCTTTGTTATATTTCGGAGTCTGGACAAAGTTCATCTCACACCACTTGGGCAGTTAGAAAGATATTTGGTAGAATTATTGGGAACATAATCTTTGTCATGGTATATTGTTTATGCGAAAAATTTTTCCTTGAAACATTTATTTCTCCATATATGCTAAAAATATGTCAAATGATTTTCAATCATTTCATTTCAGCTATAAGTGTAGCATATATTGAGATATCATAACATTTATGCATACCACTAGGGGACTCTGCCCCTGATCGCTCCGTTCGTGCAACCTTCGCCTCCTACTCGCTGCGCTCTCAGAGATAGCTTCTTATCTACCATTCCTAAAAGTTCTATTTTCAGAAACCTTTTTGCTGTCCCTGCCTATTTTCCGCAGGAAGGAAAAGCAGGGATTTTTCTTAGCCCACGGAATCTAAAAACTGAATTCCGTGGTCATGAGCTCGCTTCGTGAGCTCTTTCATGCCAAACTAAAGTTTAAATCGATAAACGGTTTATTTCGTTGTATTTTCCTATTAATTCTCTAGAAATGTACCAAATTTCGTATTTTTGTATTCTATAGTTTTTACGGTACGAGACAGAAAAATCGCTAGACGTGCAGATACGAAAAAAAAAGTTCACTTCAGCAGTGCATAAAATGTAAAATATCTCAAAAACTACATCGGAATTAAAAAAGGGGCTCCATCCTGCAAAAATTCACCCATGTAGGTACCGGCCTGCAAAAATTCGTGATCTTGCTATTATTAGTCTATCCAAGATGCGAACTCGCAGCTCAAATATTTTGTCTTTGAATCTGGCATTAAATATTTCTTAAACTACAATATATATCAAAAAACGGTTTATTTCAGCATATTTCCCAAAGTTCTTTCTAAAAGTGTACCGAATTTCATATTTTTATATGCAATAGTTTTTGCGGTACGAAGCAAAGAATCTCGAGGAACGAGAAATTTGTCAAACAGAGGCGGCGGCGTCAGCTACTTCTTTTTAATATAGAGAGATATATCTATAGACTGATTTAGGTTCGCTATCAAATTCCGGAAGAAAATGGCAGGTTCACTAAGAACTTTCACGCCTGTTCTGAACATTTTCATTACTTCAAACATCTTCTCAAGATGGTTTATAGACTGAGCTTATATGATAAGTCATATGGATTCAGCATTAAATTCTGTAATAGGTAGGGTGGCTCACAAAGAATTTTCTACTTCCGGTTCAAAAAAATTCCTTAAATCATCTATTTTTCGGGATTGGCTATAGATAGAGCTTGGATAATGAGTGATATAGGTTCAGACGGGGGTAAAGAACTTACTAAGCAGCAACCCTTTTGGTTCTGGAGATGACATTTCCGATTAAAAAATATACATTTTCCTTGAAACGTCTATTTCTTTGGATTTACTATAGATATAGCTAATTGATATAAATTATGAATCAAATTCCAGTGGAGAACGGGGAATGACCAAGGATTTATACTTCCTGTTCTTTCTTCACTTCTGGTTTAAACAATTTTCTTGAAACATCTGTTTCTCAGGATATACTATAAACGGAGCTTATGGCGACTGATTCAGAAGGGCATTACATGGGAGATGGACAGTTCCCTAACGATTTCCACTTTTTTTTTTCTCTTCAAATAATTGCCTTGAAATATTAATGTCTTAGGATTGAGTATAATTAGAGCTTAGAAGATGATAGACATGTATCTCGGCAGGGGGTTGGAGTGCACTAGGAATTTCCATTTCCGGCTCTGGGTATATCACTTCCCGTTTTCAGAAAATTCGTATGACTGCGCTAAATAAGTATGCAACAGAGAATAAAAATGATTAATAGTTCCGTCAAAAATGTATTGTACACACCATTTGCTACCATAAGAAGGCTCCTGCATAAATTTCTCGGTTTAGTTTGCCAAAGTAACAGGTCTATTGAATCTGGTTCAATATTGGCCCAATACGCAATATATTGATATTTATTTAATTTATTTCATATATTTACAAAAAATCACAAATATAGGGCAAATTTCAATATTCCAATATTAGCTCATATTTGTTCACCAAGATTAGTGTGCCATTAAGCACGATTACGTTCGCTAATAAGATACATTTTTTTCAGACGTTGAAAAAGATTCAACTAGATAAATAATATAGGTATCCTATGTTATTTATCTAAATCTCTCCCATATTTTGAATGGATACAATTACCTTACATCTGCACCATCTTTTACTTACCTGTTTTAAAATCTCTTGCATTTTGATGTTTGAGATATTTTAAATATGGAAAGTAACTGATATTGTTCTTCGTGTTTTGTCTTTTCAAATCCATTACTTGTGAGAGAGACTTTGGCATGTGCCTAAATTGAAATGACAAGCAAACGCCTGAGTCAAATTTTAAATCATGCCTTATTTACATAAATTTAAATGTGTGAACACTGAACACAGAATCGATATGAATGTATCTGCTCCTCTGTTTTTTTTCTTTGTTTGTTCGTTTTAAAATTTCTTTCTAGTTTTCACGCCCGCGTCGTATTTTAAGCATTCCAGTCTACTTTTCTCGAATGAATATTGTATTTCCTGTTTCACAACTCGTCCGATAACTACAAATTTTCATTTGTATTATTTATCTCCTGTAAATGTAATACATTTATTATATTCCAGCGGGGCTTTCGAATTCCGGATAAAACTGTAACAGCACGTCTTTCAGAGTAACAATATTCAGCCAGGTTTCAAAATTAACAGTTAATAATAAACAAAATATAGAAATTTATTAATAGAAAACAACAGCCTTTTCCATTTGCTTAACAATTTATAATAAAAGCTGTTATCTGTTGGTCGCGTAACGGAAAATTTAAGCGGACCACAGTGGTAAATCCGAACAGGTCCCTAGACACCTCAGAACCACTTTCTAACACTTTCCAACATTTGTAAAGTGTTTCTAACTTTGTTCATTCTGTCTGTCTGTCCGTTCTCATGATAAGTGCCGTAAAAACGACTTTAACAAAATGAAACTTTAGTATGCTGTTAAAAAGGTCTGTGAGACATATGGTAATTTAAAAGAATAATACCACCTAATTAGTTTTGGATTGAATCCGGGTTGAAAAAATGAAATACATTTGAACTCTATGGGACCTAATTCTTCAAAAAATTTATAAGCGGAGTTAAAATTCACCAAACAAAAGTTTAGGAAATATTCAAATTATCATGTAAAATGTGTAAACAAATTTCATCAAAATATGCTAAGTAGTTTTTTTAATAAAAATTGAAATAATAATAACATCCATATTACATGAAGAGATCACGTGACTCATTGCAAAATAAAATATGGCATTCATTTTTTTTCGCTTAGTGAAAATCGTGATTTTTAAGGAAAGCTTATACTTAGTGTTGCATCCGTTTTAAAACCGCTTTATTTTTGCATATTATCTGTGTATCTAAATTCTGTGCCAACGCAAATACAATATTTTTATTTTAAATGATCACTAAACTTTGATTATTTCTGCAACGGAGACTACTTTTAACGTATGCAGAATGTAAACAGATCAAGAGATTGTAAGATGAGTGGTTTAAGATTTGCTGAAATTTTTTACACAAAATTATGTAGCTCTGAAGTCTGGAATATTAAGGATATGAATGAAATATTCATTGATTCTACATTGAGAAGCAGACATTTTCTAGGATTGCATTTTTTGATGAAGTTTTAAGTTTCCAAGTAAAATTAATTATTGTAGTACTGCGATAATTTAAAAATATCACCGCTGAATGTATCGCATTTTTGAGATGTTTAAATATAATTGCATTTCAGTTGAAAAGTGTTTCATAATCAATGCTTTATGCATGATTTATCTGTCTTGTTTTATTCTGATTTGTTTTTTCGTTATTTTATGTAGAAGCGCAATTCTGAGCGATTTTCACACAAATCTGTCCTTCGACGATCAAAAATATGAAAACATCCATCTTAACACCATCGGAAAGATAAAAAAAATTCCTTTCTATAGAGCTTTGATCCAAATTTAGGGCAATTCCTTCAGATTTAAGACAAATGTTTGAAAATACATTAAAATACAGTTCTGCTTTTGTGCATCGGCGAGAGTCACACGATTCTAATTTTTGGGGCGAATACGGAGTGTTGTCTGCCTAATCAAATAATAAGAGGTAGTCAAGTGACGTTATTTGTTAAATTTAAATTAAATTGGCAGCGGAACTTGTCATGAGATTTCAGTTCTATCATAGCAGTGTACCTTTTGTAAAAGATTTGATTTAATTCGTCATGACCGATGTGTGATTACCTGTTTGTTTCACCTTTTTGAATGGCATTTTTAACGTACTTTCCTACGTCCTAGAGTGTTGAAATTTAACACACAACTTAGTCTAGTAAAACGTTTTTATTTGTTAAAATTTGGTAGATCTTCGAAAATTAGAAGAGCAAAAGTCAAATTGTTGTAACACAGTTTAAAAAGAATCCAATATTTAACTTCGCTTTTATATAGTATATAAAAAAGATAATATTCAACACGTGATAATCCAAAGCTCAACACTGCTAAGTTCCTATTTTTCATGTATTCTCCATTGAAACTTCTTATGGAGAGATATAAATAAAAGCTTTTACCCCCAAAACTAAGTTTTTATATTTACTTTTTTCTCTATGTTGATTGGAGAGTTTTCTCTTTCTCCGTTTCATAAAGTGTATCACCAAGACGTGATGTAAGCGAAGTAGTAATCTATATATACTAATTGCCAAGTGTCCGTCTGTCTGTCTGTCTGTAACGCTTTTTTCGGGCACTTCCCGTATGGATAGAGACTTGCAATTTGGTACAAGGCTCGGTCGTTCTGTAAAACCTCCTGGAAAAATCGAATTTTCTGAAAACGTTCTATAGAGGGGGTGCCCTACACCAAAACGTTCGAAAAGTGAAAAGATGGGAAAGCATACTTTGCGATGAGATAGAGACTTCAAATTTGGTGTATAGGTAAATCATTCGAAAGTAAGAAAGTGTACAATTTCAGATTTCCAATATTTTCTACTTAAGGAGGTGCCACACACCAAAACGTTCGAAAAGTGAAACGATAGGAAAGCATGCTTTGCGATGAGATAGAGACTTAAAATTCGGTGTATGAGTAAATCGTTCTAAAGGAAGAAAGTGTGCAATTTCAGATTTCCAAAATTTTCTACTTAAGGGGGTGCCGCACACCAAAACGTTCGAAAAGTGAAATGATGGGAAAGCATGCTTTGCAATGAGATAGAGACTTCAAATTCGGTGTATAGGTAAATCGTTCGAAAAAAAGAAAATGTGCAATTTCAGATTTCAAATATTTTCTACTTAAGGGGGTGTCGCACACCAAAACGTTCGATTTACGGAATAAATGAGAAAAGGATCCTTTAGAATTTGATAGAGGCTTAAAATGTGGTATATGGGTTAATAATTTGACGAAAACACCCAAGACGAATACAGTTTTTTAAAAATGTTCGTTTAAGGGGGTGCTCCAGAGTAAAGCGTTCGAAAAGTTAATTGATAAAAATAAAGCCATGCATTGAAATAAGATAGAGATATCAAATTTGGTGTAAAGGTAGATAGTTTGAAAATAAGAAAGTGTACAATTTCAGTTAACCAATATTTTCTACTTTAGGGGGTGCCGCACACCAAAATGTTCGATTTTCGGAATAAAGGAGAAACGCTCCTTTTAAAACGTGATAGAGGCTTTATTTGGTATATGGGCGAATCATCTCATAGAAATCACAAAAAAAATAGAGTTTTTCAAAAATGTATAGTTAAGGGGGTGGGATCTCCACACAAAAGCATTCGATAGATGAAATGCTAGAAAAGCATGCTTGACTATGAGATAGAGACTTCAAATTTTGGTGTACGGGTAAAAAGTTGGAAAGGAAGAAAGTGTGTAATTTCAGTCTTCCAACATTTGCTATTGTAGGGGGTGTCGCTCACTAAAATGTTCGATTTGCTGAACAAATTAAAAACGCCTCCTTTACAATGTGATAGAAGCTTGAAATTTAGTATATGGGCTAATCATTTGACAAAAAATCCAAACATAAATACAGCTTGACAAAAATGTTTATTAACGGGGTGCTGCACAGAAAAACGTTCGAAAGGTGAAGTGATAGAAAAAACCATGCTTCTCGATAGGATAGAGACTTCAAATTTGGTGTACGGGTAGATAGTTTGAAAGGATGAAATCGTGAAATTTCAGATTTCCAATATTTGCTACATTAAGGGGTGCCGCACACTAATATGTTCGATTTTTCGAATAAATGAGGCAAGCTTCTTTTTAAATGTGATAGAGGCTTGATATTCGGTATGAGCCAATCACCTGATAAAAAACCCAAGACAAAGAGAGTTTTTCAAAAATGTTCATTTATGGGTGTGCTTCACAGAAAAAAGTTCCAAAGGAGAAATACTAATATAGGGGTGCTTCGGGATGAGATAGACTTTAATGTGGTATACGGGTAAATAATTCGAAAGGAAGAAATGCGGAAGTTTCCCAATATTTAGTTTCCCAATATTTTCTTCTTTAGGGGGTTCTGCACACCAAAATATTCGATTTGTCGAGTAAATGTGAAACGCGAATTATTAAAAAAATTACATTTTCAGGGTTTGCTTATTGCGAGACAGTTGATTTTCAACGGGTATTCGGCTAGTATATCTCTAATGTCCTGACGACGCAACATGGTAGCCGGCACAAACACTGCTTATGATTATGGCGCAGTCAGAATCAATTTGATAAATTTTCAAATCTAAATATTAATTTTTAATTTTGATGTTATTTATTCTATTAAAAGATGAAAACCCATGTTTATATTATGTATGTATGTATATATGTTCTTCTTATCACGAAGCCAATGATTGGCACTTCGCGGTTTTTCCCAAAATGTAACATTTGATCCGAGGAGTTGCAGAAAACTTTCTAAAATTCAATAGATTTTCAAATATGTTTGAAAAACCCATAAAAAGGATAAAAATCGACCATGTCCTAAAACCGTAGCTACTTTCCCAATTTTCTATCTGCCATCTCGAATTTTTTTAAACGAGAGCTAAAGGTGTTTCAGAAAGAGGTGATGAGTCAGAATTTCTAAGTAGTCGATAGCCTATTCGCTTCTTTAAGGGTATCTCGCCTGTTGCGCGGGTTTACACCTCAGATAGCTGTTAGAAAGTAAATCTTATAACCTGGTACGCACGGATTCTCATAAAGTGGCGGCTTTTGGTTTAAATTGTGTCCGTCAGGGGAATTTGCATATTATGTTATGCAATCGATTCAGAAGAGTATTGGAAATGTAAAACTATGTTTGCGAAAAATAGTACAATTTGCCTAATTTTACTATGATTGTTAAAATTGCGTTTGAATTCGTATCCCATGGACCCATTCGACCTACTCACGCTAAATTTAGACCCATTATTTTGCTTTGATACATTTGCCCCCGTGCAAGATGGGGGCGGTGGGGGAGAAGGCCAGGAAAGCCCTTTTAAAAATCTTGATTTTGCCTATTTTAGCGACTCTTGCTTTAATTTTGATGCAATTTTTACTTTGTATTTTCTACTCTGCAATGGACACACTCGCCATGATCTCGGTAAACTTTGACCCAATTTTGCTGCTTTGCCTATTTTTGTTGCTTTGCGCCTTCGTAATGGTCGCAGAACGTGATTAAAATTAACTGTTATAAAAAGTGGTTACTTTATTTAGTGATCACTGGGCCGATGCGGTGGTCGAGCGGTCAGGGGTATGCGTTTCCGTCTGATCGCTCGATTGCCGGGGGGTTGTGGGTTCGAATCCCGCCAGTCAGTCTTTAGTCAGTCTTCTGCCCTTGGGGAGCCTCATTAAAGTGAAGCTGCATATTACCCTTCGTCATGGGACCAGGGGTCTGTGGAAGTGGTGTAAGACTTTCCTTCACTACGGGGATTAGAAACAGAAACAGTGATCACTGGCAGGCAAAACCTGCTAGTATAGTAATAAGGATTAATGTGTGCTTCGCCGTAAATTGAAATTATTGCGATATCATATGAACAGATTGAGAGTTTCAAATTGAATTTAATAAGGTTATTTCAATTGATAAATATAAATATACAGATTTTTTTAGGGGGAATAACATAAATTAGCTTGACTAAGCTGAAAAATCTATAGGTTGGTTGTTACTACCAATTTAAATGTGTATGCTAAGTTTCATGAAAATCACTTGATTCTTTCGAGAAAATCAAGCGATCATTCCTCCTGTGGAAAAATAAAATTTATATTACCTCTAGAATAGCTCGAGGAAACTCCTCAGCATGGGATCTATTCCTAATTAAAAGTAATTACGCAGCATTTACTCATTCGATAACAGGGAACCTATTTATTTTTTCAGAATTTCTTTGCATTTCAGGTGAAAAATGTGTAATATACCAAGAACAACCAATGTTAGTGTCCTCAAAATTATGTCGTTATCTTTAAACAAAAACACATATAAAATGAATATTTGTTAAACGTTTTGTTATATGCAAGGGTTACTCAATAATTCTGTGCAATGAAGTTATAAAAACTTTATTCAATAAAAATAGTGTATTTACCATGGAGGTAAAAGTAAGGAGTTAAATCTTCATATTAAGAAAACGCCAATATCGTTTGAGACAATAATTCAGGTGGCGCTAGGATAAGATAAGTAGTCCTGCATTGTATGCATTTCTATGGCGAAAGACCTAAAATATTTATTTAAACTGTCAATTTTGTAAAAATAAATTATTAGTGCAATGAAAAGTAGAACTGAAGCAATAAAGAATATTCCCAAGTATTCAAAATAATTTTACCTTTCAATTAATTTTTATCTCCCTACATTCTGTACTCTTTCCTACTACTATGCAAAAACACTGGTTAATTATACTCATAATAAGGAAGCTTTTAATTTAAAAATAATTAAAAATACATATACTAAATACTACGCCTTTCTATAGTATCAACTAACAATAGCAACTACTTTACTAACACTAGCGACACCTAGATATAATTCTCAAAGCATTATGGCATTTTCAAGCGTTTCATCCATAGGAGTTTTATTTCCTCCTTTCTAACTCCATGGTATTTACAATAATATCATTTTTTAGCCTAATCCTGCTTTTCAGCACACTTGTTCTTTACACCCTCGGAAAAAAATGTTTTAGCTAAACAACGACCAATGCATGCATCATTTCTTTCAGATGTTAGTCTGTGAGAAATCGACGTTTCCTCCGTTTTAAACCACCTGAAAATACTCACATGGTCAACTCAACGGCGGATCCAGGGGGTGGGTCATGGGGGTCATGACCCCCCCTGAGCTGGTTCCAGGACTTAGGTGGACCCCTAATTGAACATAATGATTTTATTTATATATTTTGTCACCATACAGATTTTATGTAACTACATACCTTCAATATTTAATTAATTTAATATAATATAATAACTTTGTATGATGGCAAACGTTTGGGAACGAACGCATCGAAAATTTGAATTTTACCGCGCCACACTTGCGCGCGCTTGTCGACTGCGTAACGTCTAGCTAGACCTAACCTCAATCGGAATCGGCACGACTAAACTTCAACATATCATAACATAGTTCTAAGTTAAAAAACTAAAATTTCTTTCTACCTATAATGTGTTTATAAGTGTACCTTTATAAGTATTCTTAAAAATTGTTGCTGCAAATTCATTAATTACAAGAAATGGTAAGTAATCAGTTTCTCATTATTCCAGTGCGTGTGTTTTAACTTAAATGTTATTGTTGTTAATGCTCATAAAGTACCTCATAGGTAGATATGTAGGTACCTACTTACTGAAAGAGTGCTGCGTGACTTATGTACCTACTTATATATTTTTTTTGGACTAGGGAGATTGAAGAGCATTAAGCTTACTGACCTAACCTAAAATCTTAGATAAATTCACACAATGAAATCAAGTGTATCGTCGTCGTGACCACACTGATTTTAATGCTCTTTAAAAATAAAATAAGAGAGCAACCAACAGAATGAATATAGCATGATGCATAAACTTAAAAATAATCTTGGTTAAAGTTTTTAAAAGCACCTAGCGAAAACTTCGATGCAAACTATTGCGCGACACAAAAACATTGCGCTTCATTAACAGGCATGCATTTACAACAAGTAAATAGTAATCTACCTACCTACTACTTTTTACTTTATTTGTATATTACAGATTTTTAAAAACTATAAAATATTAGAGAACCTGAAATTGTTTTGCTTGTTTAACACTATACTTACCTAAAGTAAGTAGGTATTACCTATTTGATGTAAGTACCTACCTAATAAAAATTCGTGTAGGGGCCTAAACTTAAGTAAGGTCTTTGTGGAAAATGCAGTGGACTGTAAAACTACCTATATTATTATGTTTTTACGTACTTATAACTCATATGTTTACAAAAGTTTGTTGTCTGATGTGGGGTGTGAAATTTGCATGGTTTTGCTTTGTTTGTGAGGTAATGCGCCTGCGCCACCAGCCTGTACTATAGCGAATGTGGGTGTTTTTATGTATATATATTTAATATGTATTTTCAACAGTCTGTTGTCTGTTGTGGGGTGTGACATTTTCAGGGTGAAATTTGCATGGTTTTGCTTGCAGGGTGATTCTAAGGGAAAAGGAGATGGTAGTGGTGGATTGAAACGTTCATTAAAAAAAAATAGATTCATTTTTCCCAAAGAAACCAAGGCTTGAGATTGCTCACTCGAAAAATTCACCTACAACAACTACAGATGAAAATAATTGTATTGCCGATGCTTCTGCTTCTACAGCTACATTGCCTACATTAACCATAGATGAATAAAAAACATGCTCTCCTGTTACTAACGATATTCAGCCTACAATATGTACATCGACTTCTGATTCTGATCAGATAAAGACTTCACTTTCTCAACCAAAGTTTGCTTCAGATATTGCTTGTTATATAGGGGAAAATATAGATGATTCAACTAAAGCTATGTTGCTTGAAAAGCATTGGCATCCTCCCCCTAATTATACTTTCCCGCATTGTGTTGTTAATAAAAAAGGAAAACAAACAAAAAAATATGCTCAGAAGTCTCACCTTGACAAGTTTCACTGGCTTGTTTTGTCGCATAAAGACCAGGGTCTTTACTGCAAGTACTGTGCTTTGTTTGTCGTAGCTCCTGGAGGTGGTATACAGACAAAAACACCTTTATGTCGACTCGTAAAAGAACCATTAAAAGCTTTCGATAATTTGCTAGGTGAAAATGGTGTTCTGCTAACACACCAGCGAAACAAATACCACGAATTAGCTGTCGAAGCAGGGAAGAACTTTTTATTGAGTTTTCATAAACCGGAAATTAACATAATGAACCAAGTAAATAGTCAAAGACTGAAACAAATAAATGAAAATAGAGAACGTTTGCGACCAATCGTAAAAACTATAATATTTTGTGGCCATCAAAATATATCGTTACGTGGCCATCGCGACGATGGTAAATTGCTGAACTATGACAGCGTAGTAGCCGATGAAGGGAATTTTAGAGCCCTTTTAAAATTCCGTATTGATTCTGGCGATATTGCATTGCAGCAACATTTAGAATCTTCAAAATCCAACGCCACGTATATCAGCAAGACTGTACAAAATGAGTTGATAGAGGTTTGCGCAGAAATCATCCAGGAAAACATTTTACAGAATGTGCGGGAAGCTAAATATTTTTCAATTTTGTTCGATGAAACAACAGATATATCACATGTCTCACAGCTGAGCCTATCATTCCGATATTTGCATGATGGTATTATTAAGGAACATTTTGTGACTTTTTGTGATACCTACGATGCTCTTAGACGTGAAGACAACAATTCAGGTGACATAGAGCCTCGATTGACAGGTGTAGCATTGGCGAAAATCGTTGAAAATCTGTGTACCATATTTAACTTAGATTTATCTTGGTGTGTGGGTATTGGAACTGACAGCTGCTCGGTTATGGCATCAGATACAAAAGGTGCAGTGCAAGAATTGATGAAAATAGCCATTCATGCTAAACGTTGCCCGTGCAACAACCATGTGCTCAATAACTCATTGGCAAGATCATCCAAAGTAGTTTCCTGTCGCAATACATCTGGCACAATGAGAAAAGTTGTGGCATTTGCCAATGCATCCGCTAAGAGGCATGAAATTTTTAAAATAGAACTCAGAGCTGCCATGCAAGGTATTTGTGAGACACGTTGGGTAGAGAGGCATGATGGGCATCTTCAATTTCAAGGAGACAACTTAGTCAAAATTTGTAGCGCTCTGGAGAAGATTTCTGCTTGGCAAGACAATAAAACTGCCAATGATGCGCATTGCTTGCTGCAAACATTGCGCAGTTCTGACTTTATTATATCCTCCATCTGTTTAAGTGATGTATTAGGTGGGTACTTCCCTAAATTATTTTATTTCTTATTGTTTGGCAAATGAACTTATACGAGTATACTAAACCTACTTTAAAATTATGTTGTTGTTTTGTTAATATTTTATGCTACGAGTATATACCGTTTATATTAAGTTATAAATTCTTAGTTTATGCACTACAGTCACAGTCACTTACTTTTTATTTTTCAGGTACTACTGTATCTTTAAGCAGAATACTGCAATCGAACTCAATTGATTTAAAAAAAGCTACGGACGCTATTAATGATACTTTAAGTGTTTTACAAAATAAAAGAGAAAATGTGAACGTAATCTACCGACAGCTTTTTGAAGAGGCTAAAGAAGTAGCTGAGTAGCTAGATGTAGAAATTAAATGCCCCAGAATAGTATCAAAACATATACATAGGGCCAATAACCAACCTGCTCAATCTGCTGAAGAGTATTTCCGCAGAGCTATATACATCCCTCTTCTAGATTCAATAATAAGTGATCTCCAGGACCACCTGTCTCCTGATGTACTTAATTTGTTTCAGCTAAGCGTTTTCATGCCAAAAAGCGAATATAGTAATGAAGACATTGAAACTGTGAAACAACTAGCTACCGACTATACATTATTACTAGATAACACTCCAGTTTCTGTCATTGTAAATGAATATCGGCTGTGGATGGTGAAGTGGCAGGCGTGGCAGCGGAGCCAGGACATACCGCAGTCGATTTCTGATCTTATTTTAAATTGTGACATCGATATGTATCCTAATATAAGAAATTTTTTATGTATTATGGCTACACTACCTGTCAGTGTAGCGACAGCAGAAAGGTCTTTCTCTACGTTGCGCAGAATTAAATCGTGGCTAAGATCTTCAATGGTTGAAGATCGCCTAACCGGACTGGCACTTCTCCACGTTCATAAAAACGTACCCATTGACGTAAATGACGTAATAACGCGTTTCGGGAGAAGACGTAAAAGAAAAATTGAGTTTGTTATTTAAATATATGTATTTTGTCTGTTTCTATTTTGTTTGTTGGAAACCCTTGTCGTACCACCTCTTCACTTTTGCGGAGTTTTGCGTCATACCCCTCGACATACCTCTAGCTGTTATGACAAATCATTCACCACGGTTATGGAATATAAATAGGCTGCCTCATTCCGTGCGTGATAGTGCTTCTCTGGATGTCTTTAAGAGAAGATGGCAATATGTACGTGTATATGTACAAGTTATTATGTGTTAAGTTTTTCAAGTGTACAATAAAGAATAAATATTTTTAAGTACAGTACTTACGTACATTAATAAAATACCTACTTTTTACTTGTATCTATTGTTATCAAAATTAAATTATAAGTTCTTGACTTGACCACGACTATGTGACCCCCTCCTGGCGCCAAAGCTGGATCCGCCCTTGGGTCAACTTGTAAAATGGTAAATGGTAAAAAAACATTTAGGTCCTTTTCTGATCCAAACCCCCTGAAAATCAATAATCAATGCAATACAAATGAGAATTGTCTATTTCTAATACTTTGGATCTATATAAAAATTATGTAATTAACTAATACTAAAAGGAAAATAGATTAAAAAATTAGTTTTCTTCTATATCAGATTATTTTCCCTGACAAAATTAGTATCGAAGTATATGCTGAATTACACATGGGTGTCTGCTACTAGTTGGTGGTTGTCTACCGATTGATTCATACTCAATTTACAACCCGTAATGTCGTGGTTCTTGCTGACCATGCAACGATTCCTTTGCATACTAAGTTCTCGAAGAGTATTGATCTTACATGGCAAATCTTACGTTATTTGAACACACAAGAGAAAAATAAACACTATCTTCATTATACTATAACAGAACAAGAAATATTTTGATCTAACAATACATAATTAACAATATAATAAATCATGACACTTCTTTAAAACGGGATATCATTCTGTTGTTGGTTGGTTTAAGAAATACGCATGCATATAAATTTTTGATAAGATTATTTGTGATAGTTTACAGGAAAAGGGTGTAGTTCTAGGAAATTTCAAAATTGAGTTCAGTTTAGGGTTTTGTTAAGTACAACTTTTCAGGCTGATTCTAAGATACAAAGCATCATGTCTTTACGATAATTACAACTTATCTTACAAATTTTGCACTATTAATCAGTTACAATCAACCTATTCATAAATGTGTACCACCAAAACAAAATTTAAAAATTTCAGTACCAATTTCAGTTTGTCTTGCATACAAATCGGTAAAGATTTGTATACTTATTAAGTTATTGTCACATATTTTTATTTCGTTTCTAATAAAAAGTGAACAAAATTAATAAATAACGATTAACATACGATTAACAAACAATATTATTGTTGATTACTATATGATAAATAAACAATATGACAATTGATTAACATATGATTAAGAAATAATATTATTATTGATTAACATATAATTAACAAAATAATACAGTGCGATAGTTGTGCTTATATGATAGAAATTGATATTTTTGTATCTAGTTCTATTTTACCTAATTTTATATGTAAATTTCGCTCAATTCGAATTTTGGTCTATATTCGTTAAGTATAGCATTGAAGAAAATACTACTTCATATTGGTACGCCGAGTAAAATGGTATTAAATATATAATTGTCCTTCTCAAATGTTTTTGTAAAATTTATTTTGTTTAATCCAGAAGTTGACAAATGAGTTGTTTTAGAAAACATCCAAAAAATTTCTGTAACATGAAATATCAATGAGTTGATCTTTTCCTTCAGAAAAATTGTATGCAGCTAATTCATTGAAAATTAATACTATTGAAAACTCGCACTACTTTGGGATGGTAGTTTTTTTAACACTTTACAACAAAGTTGAAAAGTGTTTATGACTTTGTTCATTCATTCTATCTGTCTGTCCGTTAGCACGATAACTGCCGTAAAAATAACTTCATCAAAATGAAATTTTAGTATGTTGTTCAGACGTTCTGTGGGACCTAGGGGAATATAAATGAATAATATCACCCAATTAGTTTTGGATTGAACCCGGGTTGAAAAAATGAAATACATTGAACCCTATGGGACCTAATTTTTCAAACAATTTTTAAGCTAATTTAAAATTCCCAAATTGCTTCGAAAATTTTAGAAAATATTCAAATTATCTCATAAAATATATATAAAAAAAATTCAGCAAAATATATTCAGTAGTTTATTAAATAGAAATTAAAATAATAATTAATAATAATTACACATCTTATATGAAGCGATCACATGACCATTATATGAAGAGATCACGTGATCCTCTTCAAAATAAAATATGATATCCATCTTGTGTCAAAATCGTGATTTTTAAAGTTTTTTAATTCGTATTTAGTGTTGTATCCGTCCTAAAACCGCTTTATTTTTGCTTAAATTCTGTGCATCTACATATTGAAACAACGCAATTACAATATTTTTGAGTTTAAATGATCATCCAAATTTGATTATTTCTACAACGAAGCCTATTTTTCACTTATGTAAAATGTAAACGGCAAAATATGTAGAATGCGCTGTATAAGAATTGCTGCATTTCTTTAACGCAAAATTATTTAGCTCATGGAATCTGCATAGCTGATATGAATGAAATATTTATTGATTTTACAGAGAGAAGGACCATTTTTCGATGAAGTTTTAAGCATAGAGTTTAATTATTTGTATCTCCATGGCCTTGAGTTTTTAAATAAAATAAATTATTATAGTATTGTGATGAATGAAATGAATGGGGAAATGTTATGAATGAAATGCTGCTTTTATAGAGAGAGCCAGGTGTGTTATTTTTTCTATGACGTCATTTGAATGAATTTCTGTTGTTTTCGATGAAGTTTTCAAATATAATAAATTATTGTAGTATTATGATAATTTTAAAAATATTACCGAGGAATGTATCGCATTTTAGAGATGATTAAACCAGGCAATTTATAATTCAATACGGTCATTTGAATGAAGTTAATTTTTTTCGATGAAGTTTTAAGTTTCCAAATGTATAATAAATTAATGTAGTATTGCAATAATTTTAAAAATGTTACCGAGGAGTGTATCGCATTTTAGAGATATTTAAATAAAATTGCATTGAAGTTGGAAAGTGTTTCATTATCAATGCTTTATGCATAATTGATCTTTCTTGTTTTAAACTGTATATTGCTCAAACTATCTACGTACCTCCAGTCATCTTCTCGTGAACCAGTAATTGAGTACAGCTGAGCTGGAACATTAAAACAGAGAAAAGTTAAAACATCTTAAAAACCTAGGAGTTGGTAGCAAGGATGCCTGATTTAAACAGTATTTTTTTTGTTTAAACCATTTGTTTCGTAAAAATCATAATTTTTCGTTAAAATAATAATAATAATAATAATAATGAATAAATAATAAAATCCATTTTTTTTCCAATTGTGATAGAAAAAATAATTTTTCGGAATTGGCAATACGCAGAGAATAATGAAGACATATTCCGTATTTGAAAAGTATGAAGCTACCTAAATCCACTGAAAACTAAACGGAGTACAGTTGTCGGTATAATGGCTCTAAACCACGTTATCACAGAAGTAAAATAACAGACAACTGTTCCGCAGCTGGATGTATCAATTTCTGTGATTGTGTGTGTCTTATTAACTTTATTATTGCTGCTCTGTTGTTATTTATGTCATTGTTTTATTTTGTTGGCCGTCCTTTCTAACTACTCTACAACCTTCTGGGTGAGCTAGATGGCCTGAGTAATAATAAACAAGAAAGATCAATCATGCATAAAGCATTGATTATGAAACACTTTCCAACAGCAATGCAATCTTATTTAAACATCTCTAAAATGCGATACATTCACTGGATTTTTTTTAAAATTATCACAAAACTACAATAATTTAATATACTTGAAAACTTAACTTCATCGAAAAAAAAAGAACTTTATTCAAATGACGTATCGAAAAATAAATTGCCTAACTTTCTATGCAAAAGTAGTAAATATTTCATTCATACACTTTTATTCCATTTCTTTCATTCATCACAATTCTACAATAATTTATTTTACTTAAAACCTTAAAACATGGAGATAAAAGTATTTTAACCCAATGCTTAAAACTCCTTCGAAAAAGTCAATTCTATAAAATCGCCTGCTTCTCTATATAAACTCAATGAATATTTCATTCATATTAGTTTTATTCCAGACTCTAGAGCTAAATAATTTTGAGTTAAAAAAAACAATTCTTATACAACTCATCTTACAGCTTGATGTGTTTATATTCTGCATACGTAAAAATTAGGCTTCGTTGTAGAAATAATCACAGTTTGATGATCATTTAAACTCAAATATATTGTAATTGCATTGTGTCAGAATATAGATGCACAGGAATTAAACAAAATAAAGGGGTTTTAGGACGGATACAGCACTAAATATAGATTAAAAAGAACTTAAAATCACGATTTTGACACTAGATGGATGCCCTACTTTATTTTGAAGTGGGTCATGTGATTTTTTCATATAATATGGGTGTAATTAATATTTTTATTTTTATTTAAAAAACTACCGAATATATTTTTCTGAATTTTTTTTATTTATTTTATAGGATAATTTGAATATTTTCTAAAACTTTCAAAGCAATTGGTGAATTTTAACTCCGCTTAAAATGTTTGAAAAGGTCCCATAGAGTTCAATGTATTTCATTTTTTCAACCTGGATTCAATCCAAAACTAACTGGGTGATATTATTCATTTACATTCCCATATGTCCCACAGACCGTCTGAGCAACATCCTAAAATGTCATTTTGATAATGTCATGTTTACGGTAGACAGACGGGCGGACAGACAGACAGACATAATGAACAAAGTCATAAACACTTTTCAACTATGTTGTAAAGTGTTAAAAAAGGCAATTGGTCCGGGGCGTGTTAGTCATGTTTAAAAGGCACTCGGAGAATCCAAATCCGTTTCTCGGCTCTGTCTAAACTATCCCCGTGTTTACACTGAGTACGGGCATATTGAATCTGCGGTTCCGAAAGCTCTTCCGACAGGTTTGTGGCAGGGGAACAAGGTTATGGTCTGTTGGATGTCGTCCCCCCCCCCCCCTGGATTCTGGTCTAAATTTGGTGGCACTGTCGCGGTTGTCCAAACAGTTACCTTACGCTTTCAGGTAGGTCGGGTGGTCAGGGTTTAAAGGAAGAAATACAACTTGTGTCCCTTTTCCTGTAAACTATCAGAGTATACGTATTCTATCAGAGTATACGTAAACTATCAGAGTATAGGTACATCGCAGTAAGCGATATCTTTGTGTTTTATTTTCCCGTCTTCTCCATTCTTTAACCGTCCTGAGCAGAATGAATATTAACGTTCATAATCCACGAATACGTTATCCAATTTTAAAGAGGGATATCTTTACGGAAAATTCGTTCTCATGAAGTGTGATTTTTTTAACTCTATTATTTTGGGTCCAATAGCTTTAGAAATATTGATTTGCAAAATTTTCCACTACATTATACTAATAAACATTCCATTCACATCCAATGTCCTTCAGTAGAAGAACAAAATTTAAGATATTAGAAGTAAAACAGCTAGCTGATCGCATGGTGAAAAATCAGTTTTAACTGAAAGCACATATATCAAATATTGTATATTTATGTTTATTTACAGCTTATTATAAATCCGTAATTTTTGACAATATTATAGGGTTCAAAAAAGTGAATAGTGGACATTTTTTTTAATTAACCGTTGGTTGTGGGCACGTAGTCCCAATTGCAAAAATGCTCTAGGGTGGGTAATCAATCATTTGGGGTGGTGGGTGGTACCTAAATATTTTGTTTCAAAGTTCTCCAAATATCATTTCTCTGTACTTCAGTGGATTTCGATGTGTTCCTGGAAGTAATTATAATCGATGGCACTGTTTCAGAGCTCGGCATTACTGAAAAGCGTCATAATTTGATCTCTAGTAGAGCTTCTTGGATGGATGCTTAAATATAAACTGTGAATTGACTTAATGGAGACATAACAGTTGTACTGAAATATTAGCATGCAATAAATTTGAATAAGTAGTAAAAGTTTTAGTAAGTATTTGTAACAGAAATCGATTTGCCCATGCGCCCTTATTTTCCAATGAAAATTTTATTCAATGCTAACCATGTCAAATCGGATCGTATTACAGCTAAATTTTTGTCGGTTTTACTAGATTCAGTCTGAGTTACATATTTGTAATTTGACTGTTTCGCTAGAGGAGCTGAGTAACAGTTAATTTTTTAAAATTAATGTTTTACAAATGTATTGCACTTCATTTAAATTACTAATTCATAATTTCCAACTTATTTAAAGCATTTTTGCCATTGTTATGCGTCTAGAACTAACAGTTCCTGAAAACTTCCGTTGTTCACTTTTTATAAATATCCTGTCTATTATATTGTGTATATCCTGCCATTGCCATCTCAATCACTGCTTTCTTTCAAAATGCAACTTGCAGATCCTTGGGGAATCTTGGTGTATTATGACGTATCTGGCTACATTTAATATTTTCATAATTTGGGAGTGAAAACATTAATACATAGATTTAAAATATTCAACAATTTGTTTTCCTTCCATTTTCTGTATTAACTAGTCGTAAAAGTGGCAGAATTCCACAAGAGTTTGGCTTCGAAGTGATTTGCTTTCCTATCAATAAAGTGAATTTTCTTCCCATAAGGATCATATTAAAAAGTTTAATATAATTGCGGCATTTATCAAAATCTTTGTCAATGCGGCCTTTCGTATATTTGTCAATGTAAAACGTCTCTTAAAGTTCAGCTTAAAAAATCAACACAAATTTTTCAAAAACCGATAAATATGAACATGTTCAATAGTCAGCCACTATTGAATCGCAGAAGTGCTGGATCACTGGTTTGATTTTTAATCTGTTTCCATTATTCAAAAGTTTTTCAGTTTTACATTTGGATTCGTCTAAGCTTATCATGTGTAAAAAAATCATCAATCTAGTTAATCATTTGTCAATTACACCATATTTGTTTTAGGTGTGGCATGACCAAGGGGTAACTCATAATTTATTCTCTGCCTCATTATCTCCTGTGCCGTACTTTGATTCTGTATTTAATTAATTTTTCTAGTTTTGTTTCTCTTTCGTCACGCTAGGTGACGCTGCCTTACAGGGTTCTGTTATTTAGCTCTTCTGACTGCACTGCATGGGCAAGCGTCGGCATTCAGGTCCAGGCTTGTTCGTAATCCAAAGTTATTCGTAATCGCTTGTCGGAAATCCAAATGTTACCTAAACAAATGTCTACATACTACAATTTATTTGCTCAATATCTTAAGTTGTGATCTAGTTTATTCATTATATATATATATATATATATATATATATATACAGTGTAGTGTATCTTAAATATAATATTAAACCTAACCTAGTATTTACATTAGAATATTTCCAACCAATCCCCAATATCGGTATTACATTGGAAATGTTAGTTTTGATCATTTGAGAGAAATTTACGTTTCGGTATAATTATAATCCCTATTAGGCATGTGTCTATAGAATACCAATACATGTATCGGTTTATCGGTTCCTGTGTTTCATATTGTGGTCCATCGCGATCTTTTCATATTGTTGTCGATCGGGTCATCTAATTCAGGGCATTGCAGCCGCTGAAGCTTTATTTCGAAAATGTATTATTTTGACGTAATATGCTTATAATGTTTTTAAAAATGTAAGCGGCTCCAATATAATTTGATAATAATAATGATAAATTTTTTATCTCTTATCTAATAGAAATTTTTAATTACTAGTTCATAATTTTTTTTCCAATTGCTTAAATATTATGTGTAAGTAATTAAAATTTTCTATTAGATAAGCGATAAAAAAATCTATTAGATAAGATATAAGATCTGCTTTAGACCGGTAACGTCATGCTGTGAACTTTGGACCGATGACGCCTTCATAGATTAGATTTTAGATTAGATAAGAATTGATAAGATCTCTCTCATATTAGTACTCTAATTAGTATGTACGCCGTTCATTTCTAGTTTGGATGGCTGGTGTCGGAAGCGTTATTCTGTGAGTTATTTTGTGCTATCTATTTTTTGTATATTTCGGTCGATGTGACAAACATTTCCTCTAAAGTTATAAAAATATGCTAAATTTTTCTAAGTATTTAATGTCGCTCTGATTAAGAATTATGAACTTTAACTAAGTTTTAATAAAGTTAACTAAGTGTTAACATATTTTCACTTTAAGATTTCAAAGATGAATAAAATAACGTAGAGTTTTTTACGTGTAGATAAAAATTGCGTTTCGCACAATTCAATGTTGTACAATTCACTGGAAATTACAAGATCTAAGCACTTCGTATCTCATCTTACGTAATCAGTTTGTACACGACACTCGATTTAGATCACGTGATTATACTTACGATATCAACCGGTAAGACATTTCAACCTTGCCTGTTGAGTGGATAGGTTTGGTTCATTCACAGATGTGACAAATTTATAGTGTTTAAAGATTAGTGTTTTAGAAATAAGTCTTATACTGCTGTGGGGCCGAAGATCCCCGACGGTGGGGGATATGTTCGAACTCGGAACCTTTAGATTACTGATCCCGTGCTATGATATCAGCTCCAAAAAATTCTCCAGAGCCGAAGGAATAGGCAGCGAGTCTTTCGTAGCAATGAGTGACGAAGTGCTGCCTCCTCACACACCCCTTTCTGGCTAGAGCTTGGTAGAATCTCAATGAGGAGGGGACCAGCCAGAAAACCTCCAACGCGTCCCCAAGCTGAAACTTAGTCGGTGAACTGAAATAGCCGGGAGACGTGTCGTACCTCATTGTGCGGCGTCGTGACGTTAGTCAACCAGGAAAGGAGAGGAGAAAGTGTACGTCATTTGTAGTGCTGCCATCACGTTCGGGTCACCATTGTGGGTGGCCGCAGATCCCCAATGGTGGGGGATAGGTTCGAACTCGGAACCTGTAGATTACTGATCCCGCGCTAGGCCATCAGCTCCAAAAGAATTCTCCATAGCCCCAGTCAGTCTTTCGTAACGATGAATGACGCAATGGTGCCCCCTCACTGTAAACGTGACACTTAGTTATTACAATCCTCAAATAATGTCTAAATTTCAAAGTATGTCATCACTAGAATAGTTAATTTATAGTGAAAATGCTGTGGATTTGTCAGTCCTTGTCCTAGATGAGATAAAAGCAATGGGTATCGGGCGCAGATGTATTAAATTTGCCCTCACCGAAGTTTGCATTGGATTGGTTAGACACCAACCTTATGCCTTCTATAACTCCAACAGAAACACATGCCACTGCTAATTCACTTGTCCTCACCTAGATCGGAAACTCAACTGAAGATCTGATTTATTGTGCTGTAGCACGCAGTGGAGTTTCATCTCCCAGTACTGAATCTGTTTCAACCAAACCTACTTCTTCAGATTTTGTGCAAGATACACTTCACCGGTGTCACTTAAGTTCTGGTGTGTATACATATTTGAAACTTCGCCATGGGAAGCTGAAAGTGCATATATGGAAATATCTCCTGAATGAACAAAATGAACTACTGTATACCCGTGAAGGTGTTACACTGTCGCCTGCTACTTAGAGTGAATATTCTTAAATTGTGGTCGTTCAATTCTCTATATGCAGATACCTCTTTCGTCAGCCGCAATAAGTTGTTCTGTTTCAATAACAATGGTAAATTTCATTTAAAAAAGATAATCCAATTATATGATTCAAAATTTTGCCTAACGCAGTGTCATATTGTTTTAGATAAAAATAAAATAACGTGTTTAAAAATTGTTTTCACAACATTAGTAATAAACTTTGAGAAAGTATATTCCTAGACTGGCTTCCTGCTCAAATATTAAAAATAAAGGACACTATAACCTTTTTACCATCAACTATCTCTGACAGAAATTTTGCATTTGATCATTTAATCTCTTGTATACATGACAATGTAATGTGTCACATAATAAAACTTTTCAAATGGGTCGATTGTGTTGCCCAAATTAAAGATCAAAGTTTCCATGAAAGTATTTGCAATACACCATTAGAAATGTATAACAGTGTGCATAAACCAGTACTACTTCTAAATCTTGACATTAATAGCATAGCAAGAAAAGTTTTGCTTCATGGGGAAAGAGTCTTTTACTGATATGATCAAAAATTTTTCACGTCTTTCAAATCAGAGGACTATGAATATGCTTTAAAGAAATTATTTTAAGTTATTTGCTTAAATGTACAACAAATAATGATTAATGTGTATTTTATAAAGATTAGAGTCATTAAATGTTTTCTATCTTTCAAACTGAACTCCTTATTTATATTTATCGACTCATTTTTAACTTGCGTTATTTAAAATCAAGATTTTCCAATTTTTTTTTTGTTCGTTTGGGTGTATCTACCTTTTTTTTCCTATTAAAGAAAATAAGTTGAAAGTGCATTTCACACATTGTTTATTACTGTAAACTCATCGTGTTACGTATCTATACATTCAAATGTATTGGATTTTTCTAATCTATCTTTTCAAAAATTTAAAAGAAATTTATTTGAATCCTATCAAATGTCCACAGTGTGGCTTTCGTAACGAGTGATATTTACACTTTACACAGAGTTCCATTCATACATTTATGTTCAATGCTAAAATTCTGAAATTATTTCACCTTACGCTTTAAAAATATATGCTAAGTTGCATTCCATTCTCTAAAAAGTATGAAGATTCGTAAAGAGGGGAGTTTGACACCAAAAACTCGACCCCAGGTTCCTGAAAATCTGCTAGGTTGGTATTCATTTTAAAAGACACGTAAATTTTGTCGTAGATCTGAGTTTCACCTTGTCATTTCCCGCATTTTATTAAAATGGATACATTCAAATGTGCTCCACTTTCCCTCTATGCAAGGGTAAACGTTTGCCATACGTTAAGTACATTGTCAAAAATTCTATAATTCTTTCCTTATACATGTTAAAAACCACCTCTAGGATGCGTTTCATTCGCTGACATGAAATATAATCAAAATATTTTGCAGATACTCGAAATCAGTCGGTCAGTAGTGTCATGTGATTAATGATTATCGGAGATTTAGAATTTAAACTGATAAGTTGAAGATTTCTAAAATTCAGCTCTCTTCGTCTTGCCTTTACTGGTCTGTCTTTTGGAATTTAAACCGATTGGAAGGTTTGCTTTTCAAGTCTAAAATCTGGAGGTATGTAACCAATAATGACCGAACCATGTGTCACGAGGTCGATGTTGTATATTAAAGATTCTTAAAGCAAATCCGGTCCTTTGGTGATCTGCATACATGCACTAAGAATTGAATGGTTTTACGGTGCACTTACAACAACGAAATCCTAACATTCCTATTTGTATATCAGCGATGCCCCTTCAATTAGATATCAAATTAATTACACGATTTTAAGAATAGTAATCATGTATCGTTAGATTTGTCATTCATATTTTAATGCTATTGGAATGTCATGCACTTTCCACAGAGGGTTATCTGTCACTCTTTCATTTAAATTCAATGTTAACAATCAGATATTAATAAAAATAATCACTATGCGCCATTATATTCACTACAATTCGTGAAATTTTGTAAATACATTAATTTAAGGGTATTAGACCCCCTAGTGACCGGAAAATTCACTAAGTATCGCTTCATTCTTTAGAAAAAGTCGCCATTTAATAAAAAAAATCCATGTCGTTATCGCAATTTAAAACAAAAGAGTCTTAGGCCCCCTGTTACATCAAAAATGTACCCCTTGTTTCCCGAAAATCTGCTAAGTGCCGTTCTATTCTGTAGAAAAGACAAGATTTAATAAAAAAAAAACAAGTCGCTATCTCCCCAAAGAGGGTTTTAAGCACCCTGGACCCCCTAGTTACCCGAAAATCTACTGTCATTTCATTCACTAAATTCATTTAAATATCGTAATTTTAAAAGAAAAATGGGTCTTAGACCTCTGTAACACTAAAAACGCACCCCTAGTTCACTGAAAATTCGCTAAGCATTAGGCAATTCACTAAAATAATGAAATTTTAGGGTTTCGGACCTCTTGGAATACCGAACAAGCACAACTAGTTAGCCGAACATTAAAACAAGGGATCCTTGTATCTCCTGTGTTCTCTATTTCCAAAAATTCGTTAAGTACTGTGCAATTTGCTAAATGTAGCTTTAACTATTTAATTAAACTTTAATTAAACAATTAAACAAAAAAGATCAATCATGCTTAAAGCATTGATTAAGGAACACTTTCCAACTTCAATGCAATTTTATTTAAACATGTGTAAAATGCAATACATTCCTCGGTAATATTTTAAAACTTCTCACAATACTACATTGATTTTTTATAGTTGAAAACTTAAACATTCATCCAAAAAAATGAACTTCATTCAAATGACGGCATTGAAATATAAATTGCCTGGTTTAAACGTCTCTAAAATGTGATATATTACTCGGTAACAATTTTAGAATTATCATAATACCACGATAATATATTATATTTAAAAACTTCATCGAAAACAACTGAAATTCATTCAAATGACGTCATAGAAAAAATGACAAGCCTGGCTCTCTCTAAAAAAGCAGCATTTCATTCATAAATAATTTCCCATTCATGTCATTCATCACAATACTATAATAATTTATTTTATTTAAAAATTAAGACCATAGAGCTATAAGTAATTTAACTCTATGCTTAAAACTTCATCGCAAAAAATCGTCCTTCTCTCGGTAAAGTCAATATATATTTCTTTCATATCAGCTATGCAGACTCCATGAGCTAAATTCTTTTGCATTAAAAAAATACAGCAAATCCTATACAACTCATCCTACATATTTTGCTGTTTACATTTTACATAAGTGAAAAATAGGCTTCGTTAGAGAAATAATCAAAGTTGGATGCTCATTTAAACTCAAATATATTGTCATTGCGTTGTTTCAGTATGTAGATGCACAGAATTTAAGCGAAAATAAAGAGGTTTTACGACGATTACAACACTCAATATGAATTAAAAAGAACTTTAAAAATGACGATTTTGAGACAAGATGGATGCCGTATTATATTTTGAAGTTGGTCACGTGATCGTTTCATATCATGGTCACGTGATCGCTTCATGTAAGAGGTGTAATTATTATTTTAATTTTTATTTAAAAAACTACTGAATATATTTCGCTGAATTTTTTTTTTATATATTTCATGGAACAATTTGAATATTACCTAAAATTTTCGAAGCAATTTGTGAATTTTAAATCCGCTTAAAAAATGTTTGAAAAATTTGGTCCCATTGGGTTCAATGTATTTCATTTTTTCAACCCGGGTTCAATCCAAAACTGATTGGGTGATATTATTTATTTATATTCCCATAGGTCCTACAGACCGTCTGAACAACATACTAAAATTTCATTTTGATTAAGTCATTTTTACGGCAGTTATCGTGCTAACGGACAGACAGACAGACAGACAGACAGACAGACAGAATGAACAAAGTCATAAACACTTTTCAACTTTGTTGTAAAGTGTTAAAAAGGGATCCTTGGATCTCCTATATTCTCTAATTCCTGAAAATTCATTAAGTATCATACAATTTACTAAATTTAATATCAACTGTTTAATTAAACAATCAAAAAAAGGGCCTCTCCTTTATTCTCTACGTTCGAAAATTCGCTAAATACCATGCAATTTACTAAATTTAACATTAACTGTTTAATTCAACGTTAATTAAACAATAATATTAAAATCTAGCTCATAATAAACAAGAAAGATCAATCATGCTTAAAGCATTGATTATGAAACACTTTCCAACTTCAATGCAATTTTATTTAAAAAAGTCGAAAATGCACCATATTCCACGGTAATATTTTTAAAACTATCATAATGCTACGATAATTTATTATATTTGAAAACTTCATCGAAAACAACTGAAATAAATTCAAATGACGTCATAGAAAAAATAACACGCCTGGATCTCTCTATAAAAGCAGGATTTCATTCATAGCTTTCTCCCATTCATTTCATTCATCACAATACTATAATAATTTATTTTATTTAAAAATTAAGACCATGGAGCTACAATTCATAAACTCTATGCTTAAAACTTCATCGAAAAAAATCGTTCTTCTGTTTATAAAATCAATTAATATTTCATTCATATCAGCCATGCAGACTCCATGGACTAAATTATTTTGTGTTAAAGAAATACAGTAATTCTAATACAACTCATTCTACATATTTTGCTGTTTACATTTTACATAGGTGAAAAATAGGCTTAGTTGTAGAAATAATCAAATTTGGATAATCATTTAAACTCAAATATATTGTATTTGCGTTGTTTCAGTATGTAGATGCACAGAATTTAAGCAAAAATAAAGTAGTTTTAGGATGGATACAACACTCAATATGAATTAAAAAGAACTTTAAAAAATCACGATTTTGAAAATAGATGGATGCCATATATCATTTTGAAGTGGGTCATGTGATCGTTTCATATCATGGTCACGTGATCGTTTCATATAAGATGTGTAATTATTATTTTAATTTTTATTAAAAAAACTACTGAATATATTTCGGTGAATTTTTTCTATATATTTTATGGAACAATTTGACTATTACCTAAAATTTTCGAAGCAATTTGTGAATTTTAAATCCGCTTAAAAAATGTTTGAAAAATTAGGTCCCATAGGGCTCAATGTACTTCATTTTTTCGACCCGGGTTCAATCCAAAACTAATTGGGTGATATTATTAATTTATATTCCCATAGGTCCTACAGAACGTCTGAACGACATACTAAAATTTCATTTCGATTAAGTCATTTTTACGGCAGTTATCGTGCTAACGGACAGACAGACAGACAGACAGAATGAATAAAGTCATAAACACTTCTCAACTTTGTTGTAAAGTGTTAAAAATTAGCGACCATCGTTTTAACCCCTATAAAGTTTTACAAGTGCTTGATTCAGTTTCATTTTCTTAAGGAAACACTTATAATTTTAATAATATTTTGTAAAAATTATGTTTCATATTTCCCATTTTTTTCCTATTCATATCGTAACTGAAATAAACAATTCATTCTTTAATCATAAAGGACCCTTATACGGTAATGAAACAAGTTTTTATCAGGCAACACTTCCTTTTTCGCCAAACTCACGATATTTCACGGTAGCCTGTTTGGCATGCGAGGTTAAATTGTAACCTCTGGTCGTTTATGCGATTCCAAGCGTACCCCAGTAAATATATTATTTAAAATTCTGGATGGTGGAAATTAAATACTCCAATAGATGGCACCACTGAAAACTTCATGATCTACGGGTCTCGATGATCCGTTCGACTAATCTGACGATCTGTGCGCGCGGTCGTGCGCCTGTTCGATCCACTTCCTCTTCGGCATGTTTTCTGATGATCCTGTGTCCATCGTGTCACACATAGCCGGATGGTACGTACTCACGTCGTGCTCAAAACGCGTGGCAAGTGCGCGCATCGACAAACCCACATCACACAGCTCCAGGATACGGTCTCATTCCCCAGGCGTTAACTGCTGGTGTACATTTCGCTGAAGTCTTCGAGCTATTGCTCTTTTACTTTTCTCAAGCTCGGCTGCTGCAAATCATCGCTGATAGCATATATATATATATATATATATATATATATATATATATATATATATATATATAGTATGTGTGTGTGTATATGTATTGAAGTCAATCGCCCAATGGCTGGTCAATAATTCAATTTGATATTATTTTAACACTAGATTAGTTGGTGACACTGTTCAAAGGAAATTTGGAATATATATATATATTTCTTAATTCCATTTTGATATAGGTGTATTATGATATCTTCTGGTTCATATGTACATCATCTATAATCATATTAAAAGTAAAACTGTTCTGGTTACAGAAGAGACGTGATAACTTAGATGTTGGAGCTTAGAGCATTGACCTAATAAACCATATGTTTCATGTTAGATTCCTGAACTTTGAAATTTAATTGTGATTAGTTATATATATATACATATATATATATATATATATATATATATATATATATATATATATATATATATATATATATATATATATATATATATATATATATACATATATATATATATGTGTGTGTGTGTGTGTTGCAGTCAATCGCCCAATGGCTGTTCAATAATTTATATTTATACATCTTAGTCAATTTTAGAAATTGCTTGGTGCTATTTGTTTTGAGATAGGGCTGGATTTGATAACGCCTCAAATCAAGTAGTTATTCACCAATGGTTCATTGGGATCGATATGGTACTTATTTTGCCTTAATCCTATAACTATTTTATTCAGTTTGTCTGATTATATGATATTTTCTATTTTATTGGTTGCTGCTTATCGCACTGTAAATTGGAATTGCAGTAAACACTGATCATTGTCCTTAACAATTTGCCTTCGAACTTAATAAATATATATAACTTAATGTATTTATAAAATTAGCTATAAATATCAAATCCCTGTAGAAGCCTTCAAACCCTGGAGTATCTTAGTAGAGCAATACTTAAATCACTATATATATAATCAGAAAATTAATAAATCATATAAATTTAATCCAATTAAAAAGGATGTTAAAGAAATTCAAAATGATTTTGTCATTACATATGTCTAAAAGGCAAGTAGTAACTACTCAATTATTTGTAAATATTACTATATCAGTACCCTCCAGTCACACTTACTTAATAATCAAATCTATAATTTACATAATACTAACTTTAAAATCTTATTCAATAGAATATCAGCCAAATATAAGCAAATCGATCTAAAAAATAGTTGTAATAACATTCCATATCTTGTTTTAGTACCCAAGTTTTATAAATCCACTGTTGCTTTTTGAACTATTACAAGTAGGCATAATTCTTATGTTACTAATGCTGGTAAATTATTATTAAAAATATTAAATGATCCTTGCCAGATGAGATCTCTGATAATTGTCATATTGTGAAAAACAGTTTTGAATTAGTTAAGAAATTAAAAACTCTTACTAATATTCATAGTATTTATACTTATGATTTCAAAGATTTGTTTAATAATATTGATATAGATGATCTGTATAGAATTATTTTAGGAATTTTTGAAAAATATAATATCAGCCTAAAATATTCAAATTTTCTTTTCAAAAAATTACTTAATTTCACTCTTTATGAGAATTATATTCAACATGGTGGTACTTTTTTTAAACAACAGTTTGGTTATCCACAAGGGAGGTATGGGGGCGCGGTAGCCCATTGGTTAGCGCGCTGGAGTTGCACTCGGTAGGCCCGGGTTCGATTCCAGCCACTGCCAAAACTGCGGCCGTGTTCATGCGGAGTACGATCACGTTAAACATGTGGGTCCGAAAGTCCTTCCGAGAGGTTGGTGGTAGGGGAAGGAGGGTACGGTCCCTGTGGATGCCTCCCCCACTGGGTTCCGGTCTAAATTGGGTGGCACTTCCCGACCGTCCAAACAGTTACCTTACACCTTTCTGGTAGGTCGGACGGTCTGGGTTTCAACAACAACAACAAGGGGGGTATGTTTCATCATTCTTAGCTAATCTGTATTTATTATTCTATGAAAGAACATTAATCCGAGCTTCCATAATAATATGCATATGCTTAGATATTTAGATGACATATTACGTGTATCCCTTAATAATATCCCTATAGTATTTAACTTGCATTTAATTGTAAATTATTTGGATACAAGTAATAATGACTCTAATGTTGCAAACTTTTTAGATTTAAATTTAAATTTACCAAAGTGTAATGTGGTTATAAATTTGTATGATAAAGGACAGGATTTTTAATTTAATACATCACAATTTCAACATTTTGACTCTTGTTTGCATATATCAGTTATTAGAAATATTATAATAAACCAGGTTCTTAGAACCCATAAAATTTGTGTTGAAAATTATAATTTAGCACATTTTATGAAATTATTGAGTACAGCGACTAATAATGCATATCTTCCCAAATTCGTTATTAAAATTATCAACTCAGTGTATCAACTTCCACTCGATAACATCCAAGACAACTTTCCCAATTATAGTGGCTAACAAATATATATATATATATATATATATATATATGTACTATATATACATATATTAATTATATAAATAAATGAAAAATAATAAAATAAGCTAAATAAATTAGAAAAATCGAAAAATAAGATACATCAATATTAATGTTTTGAATTTTATTTTCTCTAAATAATTGTAACTTTATCCAGTTTGAAACTACGATTTGAGAGCCCTTATAATGGTGTATAGTTGCATTCTCGTTTATCCATTTCTGCTATGAATCACATGTTTAGTAAGAATTTTCATCTTACTAAACATGTATTACATCTTACTAAACATTCATATTCTGAATTGCTTAAAAGGGTAATTGTCCTGTCTCCTGCTCTGACTCACTGGACGGATCTGGGAGTGTTGCTGTGAACGTTCGTACTGCGTGTCTGGTTGTATTTCGACATGTTCATTCTAGTGCTTCTAGATAGTTTATACTGTTGAGGTGGATCGCGTATACACGTGGTGAAAGAAGAAGGGTTCATGCCACATGGTAATACAAATTTTCTTAATGCTTCATTTAATCATCTTTTGATGCCTGTGGTCTGAGTTTGAGCATTTATACTAATGTACTATTGCTTAATCTGAAACAGATATTTGTTTGGATTAATTAGAATTAAATACTCAGACCTGAAGATGAATTTAATTCTGATTAATCATCGAATTTGGGCCAGTGCTGTTCTTTTTTCTTATCGGCATTATGGCCGTGGTTTTGCTTCTATGGTAATGTTAATATTACTTGAATTTTTTATTATTACATATTTCTAATATATATATATATATATATATATGTGTATATATATATATATATATATATATATATATATATATATATATATATATATATATATATATATATATATATATATATATATATAATAAAAATAGTTTGAAAGAGTCCAATGAAAGAAAAGTGAGAAGCTGTAACTCGCAAAACCTAACTTTCTTGGGTTTTTTATCAGATGATTGGCCCATATACCAAATATCAAGCCTCTATTACGTTTAAAAGGGAGCGTACCTCATTTATTCGGAAAATCGAACATATTAGTGTGCGGCACCCCTTAAAGTAGCAAATATTGGAAATCTGAAATTTCACACTTTCTTCCTTTAAAACTATTTACCCGTACACCAAATCTGAAGTCTTTGTCCTATCGCGAAGCATGTTTTTCCTATCACTTCACCTTTCGAACGTTTTTCTGTGTAGCATCCCGTTAAAGAACATTTTTGTTAAACATTATTCATCTTTTTTTTTTTTTTTTGTCAAATGGTTAGGCCACATACTAAATTTCAAGCCTCTATCACATTATGAAGGAGGCGTTTTTCATTTGTTCGGCAAATCGAACATTTTAGTGAGCGGCACCCCCCTACAATAGAAAATGTTGTAAAACTGAAATCGCACACTTTCTTCCATTCCAACTTTTTACCGCACACTATATTTGAAGTCTCTGTCTCATCGCGAAGCATGCTTTTCTAGCATTTCACCTTTCGAATGTTTTTATGTGAAAAACCCACTCCCTTAAATATACATTTTTGAAAAACTCTATTCTTCTTGTGATTTCTATCAGATGATTCGCCCATATACCAAATATCAAGCCTCTATCACGTTTTAAAAGGGGTGTTTCTCCTTTATTCCGAAAATCGAACATTTTGGTGTGCGGCACCCCCTAAAGTCGAAAATATTGGTAAACTGAAATTATACACTTTCTTTCTTCCAAACTATCCACCCTTACACCAAATTTGATATCTCTATCTCCTCCCGAAGCATGGTTTTATATCAATTCCCTTTTCGAACGTTTTTCTCTGGAGCACATCCTTAAAAGAGCATTTTTGAAAAACTTTATTCGTCTTGGGTATTTTCGTCAAATGATTAGCGCATATACCAAATTTCAAGCCTCTATCAAATTTTTAAGGAACCTTTTGTCATTTATTCAATAAATCGAACATTTTGGTGTGCGGCACCCTCTTAAGTAGAAAATATTGGAAATCTGAAATTGCACACTTTCTTCGTTTTGAACCATTTAGCCATACACCAAATGTGAAGTCCATATCCTATCGCAAAGTATGCTTTCCTATCATTTCACTTTTTGAACGTTTCGGTGTGGAGTACCCCCTCTAGAGAACGTTTTCGAAAAATTCGATTTTTCCGGGGGGGGGTTTATCGAACGACCGAGTCGTGTATCAAATTGCAAGTCTCTATCTATTCGGGAAGTGCCTAAAAAACGTGACAGACGTACACTTGACAATTAGTATATATAGATTAGTGGGCATAATTTTTACCTTACTGCTTTTGCTGGTAAATTATTATTTGTCAGATGACATCTTGAATTAATTGAGGATTTAAAAAGTCTTACTAATAAAGTCTTAAAAAGTCTTACTAATAAACTCTTAAAAAGTCTTACTAATAAAGTCTTAAAAAGTCTTACTCCATAGTATAAAAATCTATGACTTTAAAGATTTGTTTAATAATATCGATATAGATGATCTTTATAAAATCATTTTAGAAATTTTCGAAAAATATAATATTACCCTAAAATACTCACCATTCCTCTTTCCAAAATTACTTAATTTCAATCTCTATGAGTGTATATTCAACATGGTAGTTATTTTTTTAAGCCACAGTTTGGTATCCCACAAGAGGGCGTGTCGCATCATTAGTGGCTAAACTATATTTATACTATGAAAAAAACTATAATCACGGTTTTCACAATATGCTCATGTATAGATATTTAGATGATATATTATGTGTATCCCATACTAAGAATCCTATTGTATTTAATTTTTATCCTAATAATTTGCAACTAAATGCAAGTAACAATGATTCTAATGATGCAAACTTTTTAGACTTAAATTTAGGTTTACAAAAATATAATCTAGCTATAAACTTATATCATAAAAGACTAGATTTTAACTTCAAAAATTCAACATTTTAAATCTTGTTTGCATATATCAGTGTTTAGAATTATTATATTAAATCAGGTTTTTAGAATAACTAAAGTTTTTGATGACAATTATAAATTAGAACATTTATAGAATTATTAAATACTGCAAATAATACTGCATATCCTTCCAAATTCGTAATTAATATTCTCAACTCCGTGTATCAAGTACCACTTGGTATCATCCAAGACAACATCCCCAGTTGTGGTGGCTACTAATTTATATTAGAAAAAAGTAATTATTATTATTAATTATATTATTATTATTAATTATGTGAGTATATAAAAATTCCAAAATAAACAAAAAAAATTGAAAAAAATAAAATAGAAAATACGGGTCGTAAATATTGAATAGTTGAAAATTATTTTCGCCAAAAATATGTAACCTTATCCAGTTTGTAGCAACGATTTGAGCTCCCTTTTTAATGGTGTTAGTAGCAAAGTAATTTATTCATTTCTCCTGTACCTTCCTTTTATAGTAAGACTTTTCATCTATAATTCCTGTTCATTCTGTTTACCTGTCTTAATTGTGGTTGTTTAGTCTCCAACCCTAACTCCCTTTAACTATTTGTTCCTTTAACTATTTGTCCCTTAACTATTAGGTCCCTTTAACTATTTGTTCCCCCTCTGATTCCATGGTCTATTTTATTTTCCTTCTCCCGGACGCATCTTAAATTTCTTTCATTCTATCTCAACTGATCACATGCTCAGCATGTATATAAAGGATTCCTGCCTCATGGTTCATGGTAATACTTGATTTCTTAATAATTTTTCAATTTTTCCCTCTACTAATGCTTGTAGTCTAAGCTATGGTATTTATAGTAACTTACCATTGCCATATCTGAAATAAGCATTTGTTTGGGTTAATTTGGGTTAGATGCTCAGATCCAATGAAGAGTTTAGTATAATTAACCTCCAAACTGATTTTGTGAATTTATTGTATTGGTATTTCGTAATTACTTCGTATTGGTTATTATTTCA
Source organism: Amaurobius ferox (assembly GCA_951213105.1). Lineage (NCBI taxonomy): Eukaryota > Metazoa > Arthropoda > Arachnida > Araneae > Amaurobiidae > Amaurobius > Amaurobius ferox. The sequence continues at coordinate 104,824,495 of OX578142.1, read as the reverse complement.
TCTTTCTAATATATAATAAAAATATAGCGATAATGGAACTATTATATAATACATGAAATAAATGGAACACCCAAACTCAATATCATTAAAGAGGCTAAAATAAAATAAAACAGATGGCAAAGGATCAGGGAATAAGGATAGATAGATGCAAATGCACGTAAACTAAATGAATTGAACACACGGTAAACTAGAATTACATGCAGAACATCATTAAACAACTCATTCAAAATTAGCACATAACAAAATGTAAAAATTATTTAAATAAATAAAATAAGAAAAACAAAATAAAGGATTACATGGACCTAAATACATAGATAAAAATAGCTCACATCAAAAGGTCACATATTATTAATAATAATAATAATAAACTCTAACCAATAACATGCGCATGCGCAGCATAAATTAATGGAAGGTTGTAAAATATTTTAATTAATATCAAATAGTAACTTCTGTATGATAGATACAATTAAAAACCAGCATGTGTGAACTTGCTCATATGCAGCAGAATTTTACTATGCAGAAGACCCAGACCGTCCGACTCATCCTGAGGACTTGAGTATCTATTTGGACGGCCGGCGAATTTTACTATGTGTCAATGATGAAAATATAGAGATAAGGAAGCTATAATATAATACATGAAATAAATGGCATACCTTAGTTCAATATCATTAAAGAAGTTAAAGTAAAATAAGCAAATGGCAAATGATCAGAGAATAAGGATAGGAAGATGCAAGTACATGTAGACTGGATGAATTGAACGCAGGGTAAAATAAAATTACATATAGAAAATCATGAAAGGATTCATCCAAAATTAGCTCTCAGTAAAATATAAACATAATTAAATAAATAAAATAAGAAAAACAAAATAAAGGATCACATAGACCTCTTGAAGATTAAAACAGTTAAAATCAAAAGGTCACATAATAATATTAATGAATACTTTAACCAATAACATGCGCATGTGCAGCATGCTGTAAAGCCCGTTGAGATAAGAATAGAACGGTCTCTAGAAATCGACTTTTGGGCGTTTAGCTTTAATCTCTTCATCTAACGAAAAGGCAACTCTTGACGCGTCGTAGGCGAAGTTTAAAACAATAGTCAAGTTCGCGACAGCTACGTTCGTCCTTGCTTTGTTCAGTAGCAGCGCGCTGGTTGAATAAAGAGAGATGCGAGAAACAGACATGCAGAGAAGAGGAGTGGAATGAGACGCCGCGCGTTCCTTCTTGCCTGTCACAGCGTACCCAAAGGGGAAAAAAGAACGGGGTAGAGGGCATTAGGAGAGAGGATCGGATGAAGAGGATCGGTGTGTGTGTGGTGGAATAAAAATGTGTTTTGTAGTTAGAATATAGAAGCTGATTTGAGGTATAATTTTATATCTAAGCTACTAATACTTATTTAGAGCCCCAAAATTACAGACAATAAATATTTAAAATATAGACCCTGTTCAAAATATTTATACGAAGCTAATTCTATATATAATATATTTCATTCTTAAATTATCCCGATTATCAAGACGTATATGCTGGAATTTCGACTTATATAAGACTCAAAATTATGACCATCATAATCCGAGGGTTCCCCCGAAGCATGCTGTTCATCCAGGGGCTTTTCCCAAATTGCTCTACGTGCTGGCCAGTTCTCCCCCCAGGTGTGAAGAATGCGCGCGCGTGCGCAGGGCCCCACCCCCGGCCCTGTGCGCGCTCCTCCCTCAGTCGCGCGCGGGCCGCTCGCCATACCGGACACGGAGCACATACCACTCAGCGGGGCCGACACGGGGGAGCACCCGGGTGGCAACGACATGCACTTCTCGACAACACTGTCTTCGGCCTGGTCTAACCCAATGCTACTATGGGTAAGCAAGACACGTATCTTTGTTTTGAAATCTTCAATGCCAGATACCAAAGCACATTTTCACTAACTTAATAGTTTGCCCCTCAAATTCCACATGAAATAACTTTACTTTCATACTTTATTTTCTGTTTTTGGATGGGTTATAACTTTTCTCCTCCTTTTTTTTATTTTATAAATATACATATCTATATTTTTAATTTGATTTCCGATTAATGTTTGCTAAACTATTTTCAATTTTGCGGAATAAGGGAAAAGTGAAGTAAGAACTACATCAGAAATATGCGTACAGGGTTGGAATTGAATAAAGTTTACTACATTTATGTTGGGTGCCTTCGATCGAATTGTTAATTTGTTCTTATTCTTTATTTATTAAAATATTGTTTACAGTTGTTTTATTTTCTCTTTTACATCTTAATATTTATCCCAACAAAAAAACTTGAAAGTAAAATTTAAAATTTCATTTTACACGTAAATATCAGCAGCATAGTTTATATTAAATAAATTTGAAATCAGATTTTTTTTAACTTGTTTGATGGGTTATAATATGTTCTTCAATTCAAGATAATTAATCATTCTGTCTTTGAATTTTATTTCTAGTCAATGTTTTCTGTATTTTGCATTTACGTGAATGTGGTTGAAGTACGATAAGGCTTCAAATATCTCTGTTTGGAAATCTCCAATTCTAGATTTTAAAGCACGATTTCTCTTTAGCCAAAAAATTTAATGAAAGTCATACATAAGAAATTTGTACTTATGTTTTTTAATATATATTTATTTATTTATTTATTTATATATTTATATATTTATATTTATATATTTATATATTTATATTTATGTATTTATATATTTATATATTTATTTTTAATATATATTTTTCGTTATAATTTTTCTCCTATTTAAACGAAGTAGCAGATTTTATTTTAAAATATTTTTTGCATAAATTATTCCACCATTAATGCTTGGTTTGGATACTCATGGATGAGTTTTTTTACTTTTATGAAATAGTTTTTTTAGTTTGTTTGTAATCAATATTCCTTGCACTATGTGTAGTTTACTTTAGCAAGATTACGTCATGCTAAGACTATGCAAAACGAAAAAAAAGATATGTATACATATATATTTATGTATTGTATATGTATGTATATGTATATATATATATATATATATAGTATATATATATTTATATATATATATATATACATATATATAGTATATATATATTTATATATATATATATATATATATATAGTATACACACACATATATATATATGCGAGGGTTACACTGACATTTTTGAGATACTGCTATGTCGTATAAGTTAAACTTACCAACTCTTAAGAGTGTTCAAAATACTCCCCTACAACATCAATAAACTTTGTAGGAGAATTTTCCAAAGTTTTAAATGCTTCAAGCCATCCATTTCTTGGAATCGATAAAAAATATGCTTTAGAGCCTCATCAATCTCATCTTCGTAATGAAAACGACACCCACATAATTTTTTTTAGATTAAAAATTAGCCAAAATCACACATAGCAAGACCAGGAGAATAGGGTGGATGTTCTGTCATTTTGATGTTCTTTTGTTCAAGAAATTCGACTGTCATTCTTGCTAAATGAGAAGACGCATTGTCCTGGTGAAGCATCCTAACATTCACTTCCTGAAGAATTTCTGGAAGACACTTAGTGGTATACCAGTTAGCTGTAACTGTTTTCTGTCCTTCAAGCTTTATGGCTTTGGCCAAATCTGTACTTCTGAAGAACACGGCATAAATTCTTTTTTCATTGCTCGTTGTCTTTTCACCATTGTTGGTTTGGGGTCATTTTCAAAGACTTATACTTTACTTTCTTGACGTGTTGGAACGTCAAAAAGCGGTATATACATTTAATCACCAGTTATGATTTTAGAAATAATCCTATGTCCACCATTATTAAATAATTTTAGGGTTTCTTTACTGATTCTGACACTCTCCGATTATTGGTGTACTGTTAAATAAAATGGGACCCAACGACAAACACATTTTTTCATATGCAGTTCTCCATGAATAATTTTAAGTATAGCTGCAAATCCAACGTTAAGTTCCTTCTGTATCGTTTGGTAGGTACAGATGATATCATCGATAAACATTTTTCAAATGGCCGACACATTTTCTGGGACTACAGCTGACAAAGGTCTTCCTATGTGTTTTTCATCCAGGAGAGAATTTCGACCTCTTCAGATCTTTCTAAACCATCTGAATACAGTGGCACGAGATGGAGCATCATTTCCATATTATAGACGTTGAAGACTTTTTTCTTGATTTAGCCCTACTTTAAAATCATAGAAAATCATAGTTCAATAATGCTCTCGCGTCAACTCCATATTATTTTCTTTCAAAATTTATTCTACCATAGCTAAATTATAATTGTTGCCACAAATTATCGTCTGCAGACATAAAAGAGTTTAAATTTCAAATTTATATATATATATATATATATATATATATATATATATATATATATATATATATATATATATACATATATACATATATATATATGTATATATGTATATATATGCATATACACTATAACAAAAAAATCGAAGCACCAGGAAGGAGTTGTCCGATTGTGATAAAATTTGCTGGATGTGCAGAACATACATAGAAAAAGAAACGATTAAAATTTCAGAACAATTTAACGATTTAGAGTATACAAAGGGAAGAAGTTGGTCCACCTCTGACCTGGATGCAAGATGTCACCTGGCGTGGCATGGACAGATAAAGTTCACGAATGGTGTCCGGCGGAATGTGTTTTCAAATTGTCTCCAACTGTCGGGCTAAATCGTCAATATGCCAGGATGGTTGCATTCGCTTTCCCATAACGTCCCAAATGTGCATAGTGGGAGAAAGATCAGGAGACTTAGCCAAGGAAGCGTTGGGCGAACTTGAAGACAATACATAGCAACACGTGCCGTGTACGACCGGGCATTATCTTGTTGAAAAGTAAGTACGGGGTGTAGCAGAAGGAACGGTAACACAATCGGTCGTAGAATGTTGTTTACGTACCGCTGTGCTATCACTGCGCCAGAAATGACTACCAAAGACGTAAGATATCTGCAGTCGAAATGCAACAGAAATGTTGACCAAAGATTCAGAATCGTTCCTTATATACACGTGCTGAATGCGCAGTTCCGATGCGCTGGAGCTCCCACTATTTATTCATTGGACACCGAATTTTATTCATTTGCATGTTCGCTCAAAATGTCTTTGCATACGAATTTTCATTGCAATCGGACAACTCCTTCTTGGTGCGTCGATTTGTTTGTTACAGAATATATGTATATGTATAAGTATATATATATATGTATATACTTATATATATATATATATATATGTATATACTTGTATATGTATATATATATATATATATGTATATATATTTATATATATATATGTATATATACATATATATATATATATATATATATATATATATATATATATATGTAAATAAAATGTTCTTTAATGCGAAGCATACAAAAGGAATTTGGATAGTTTGCAAAAATGAATAGTTAGATATACTAAACTTATTAGAGTAAGAATGACAATGCAATATACATTTAATTTATTGCGCAAATGCAGCTAATAAATAAAATGTTTTCAATGAACAATATAAAAATCGTAAATCAAAAGGTAGAATAGAAAAAGTAACTCATAATATACTATCTTAAAAATTTTTGTGCCTGCAGAATACAATGAAATAAAATGAAATTAAACAATAAAGAGGAAATTATAATACATATTACAGTTCAGAAAGCTAAAGATAATCAACAAAAGTCAATGGAAAGGAAACGAAAAAAGAAATACCAAAGTAATCAAACATTAAATCTTGCACGTGGAAGAGCTCTAGGCTTAAGAATAGTTCATTTCGAAAAAATTATTTATCAAGTCCTAATATTTTAAACGAAATGAACACAAAAATGCTTGTTTCTGAAACACAAGATAGATTTTATCTATAAACATGCGTTAATAGGACGACAAGCATAAAAATTGAAAAAATAGAAAGGAAACATAAATACCTTAAAATACACATCAAATGTACAAACGTGACGAGCAAACAATGACAAGACCAATGTTACCATTAGATAAAGAGCAATGAAGTGATTTACTGTTGCCAAAGTGAGTAATAAAAACCGAACTGCGTAATGGCAGTAAAATGTAATGTTCTACAGTAAAAGTTGCAAAATAGAAAGATGAAAATATATTGTAATGTAAAAACAAGAGAATGTAGAAGTAAGGCTAAAATAAGATACTAAGGAGAGAATATTAAGAATTTTTGGCTAATCGAAATTTATTAAATATACCATTTACTAAATATGCTTGATATTCATATAATTTACTGGTAATTCTTAGGTTATTTATATGCAAAGCATGAAATTTTTTATCTGATAATAAATAAATTCTAAAAAGTTGATTAAGTATAATATTTCTAAACAATTGAATCGAGTTGCAGAAATTAAAAGGTAATATTTTATTAATATTGAATTTAAAAAAATATCTTTTATCATATAAATTAGTAACTATCCCATTAGTAGGAGCTATAATTAGATTTAAATCCAAATAATTAATATTTTTACTATTAGTAGTTTCATTAGGTATTAATTCCAAATTATCCGGATATAAATCTATATCAATGACATAATTATCAGTAAATACGAAACAAATCAGATCATCTACATATCTATAAATTTTATAATCTGTAGAAATAAAGAATTTTTCATTATGATATAGGTATAAATTAGCTAACATACTGCTAATACAACCACCTTGTGGAACACCTGAGACTTGTAAGTATAATTTATTACCTTGAAAAATATAATTATTGAAAAGAATTGTATATATATATATATCTGTATATATATATGTATATATATATAAATATATATATATATGTATATATATATATATATATATATATATATATATATATATATATATATATATATATATATATATATAATATATATATATATATAATATATATATAATATATATATATATAAAATATATATATATATATATATATATTATATATATATATCTATATATATATATATATTACATATATATATATATATATATATATGTATATATATATATATATATGTAATATATATATTAGGGTAGAGCTTAAAAGCCATGAAATTATTTATTTTTTATTTTTGCAAGTCTCACCCTCTAACTTTGTTCCTTTTGATATAAAAAACAATATATAAAAAGTTTGAGCATTAAAGTTCAATATTAAGGGGTAGCTCAATTGACTCAAAATTTATAAAAAATAGAAAAAAATTAAGATTATTAGCTTATCTGTACCCTAACATATGTATTTATTTACATTGTATTCAATGCATTAATTTTAAACAATTTATTTAATTTGTTGCAAATATTACCAGCTTTATATTTACCATTAACATTTTATTGGCTTTGCAAAGGCTGAGACAGTGTCTTTTTCCTGCTATCAGGGTACATTTTGCGACGATCAACAACTTGTAGCAGGAATTGTAGCTGCATTTTATCATGAGTTATCAATCCACCGTATTCCTGAATAAGTGCAACTGCACGTTCCGCATTGTCATTTACTACTTGTAAAGATTTTATTTTCTTCTTAGCCTGTTTGTAGTCCTCTCTCAACGTCTTCAAGTCTGGATCAACTGCAAGATATCCAACTGGAAGTTCCAACAATTGAAGCAATATCAATGACTTTGCTGTGACAAAATCTTCCAAGTTTTTGTTCTTGAGCAAATACAGAGCAACGCTGATTCGCTTAGAGTAATTTTGGTCTTGTTTTTCAGCATGGGCTTCATTCTGCATAGCATTCGCCATCCGTCTTTTGGTTGATATACTGACATGACTATCAAACAAAGCTAAACCAACAAGTCCTTGTGACAAATACCACAAGTGATTAGCAAATTTACATTATGTTGACTTAGAAATGGTTAAATGTATTGATGAGTATTCAAGTAGCAACTTCAGCAATAACAGGTCATTGAAAGGAGGACATGGAGCTTCAGGTGCAGAGATCCATGCTTTCAAGTATACACGGACTGTGAAAACACACCCTCCTTCTTCTTCTTTTAAAGTCTGTTTAAATTGAGCTTTGAACATCCAGATCTTGAGACAATATATGACTTTGAACATCCACGGGCATGGTGTATTGCTCCTGGTGACATAAATCGGACTCCCATTGCTGGGACAGCACCAAGAAAGATAATTACGAGTTCTTAGAATTCTTTATAATTCTCTCTCTGTTTCGGTTCTCTTTGTTCCAGGTACTTCTTTGCATAGTCGATAGTTTCTTTCTTTTTATCGTCTACTAGATTTGTGACAACATCAAATGAAGTTCCTGGTTCATACTTATCTGTATTAATGAATCCCCAATATTCGAGAAAGCGTTTAAATAGTGCAACTTCAGGAGAAGATCTGACTCCTATATATATTTCAAACACTGTACTAATTATGAGCTCGATAATGCGATGCCTGCAAGCAAGTGATAAGAGCTCTTTCTTAAGCTTTTGCTCTAGAAGGACACAGGCACCAGAATTATGATCAGTGTTTGAGCTGGTAGTGTCAAAGCACATTGCGCGAATATTGTCTACTATACCCCAGTCTTCAATGGCTTCAAAGACAGCTGCAGCCTGGACCTCTCCTGTTGCAGATGGAATCCTGTCAACTGCCAGTAGTTGAGAAACTCCTTTCCCAGAAACAAATTTTGGCATGCGATCAACTTTCCCTTTTCCAGGCAGGTCATGCATCAATTTTCCATTCCAATGAATGACAAAAGGAATGTTGTCTTGAAATTTGGTCTTTATTTTTTCATATTTTTTTCTCTTCCTGTCATTCTTTGTCCACGAATTGAGTCTTTGTTTAGAGCAAATCATTAATGGTCTGTCCTAAGGTTTTGCCAGCTTCTGATATAATAAATACAGCCTTTCGGTCTGACTCTTTGTGCGATCTAGTGCTGCAGAAAGTTCTGGAGTAACTATGGTTTTTCGTCCTCGTTTTCGTTTTTTTAATTCTCCAACATGAAATGTATTGTCCTCAGTTTTCAACTTTTCATCATATTTTTCTGTTGAACTGTTATCAGACTCATCAGTAGAGGACAAAAGTGCAACTTCAGAATCTGAATCTGCTAATATAATATCAAAATATAAATCTGAAGGAATTTTAAATATATTTAAAGGTGGTGGTATTTAATTTAATTTTCCATGACATTGCGTACATTCATCATGTACATTGAAAACTTTTCCATCATTGAGCTACCTTTACATATTGTCCAATTGTACTAATATTTTGCCTAGATTTTTTTTTTGTAAAAAGGATCAAAATTAAATTAGATAGTGAGAAAACCATATATTCATAGTTAAAGAATAAGCTTCACCCTAATTTATATATATATATATATATATATATAAAGATATATATATATACTGCCATCCAAAAGTTAAGCACGGACTCAACAAAAATGGAAAAGTAAAAGCAAAGCTTTGATTAACTCAAAATTACACATGAAGGTAGCAAATGTGTTTATGCATTAAAGAAATCAAGAATTATGTACAAAGATGAAAATAATACTTACTTTTCGTAAGTTATATGATGACGTCACATTAGGGTCATTAACAAAATTATGTTTAAAGGCTAACAAACCAAGCAAATCTTACATTAATATGGTATGTGGCCTCCCCTTACCTTCACACAAACTATACAACAAGTTTCCATGCTTTCAATGAGGTGATCAACCACCGCAGATACGAGCAATGGCCATTCCTTCAAGAGGGCAGTTTCTAACTCTCTGAGACTGGCTGGAGGAGGTAAACGTGCAGTGACAGCACGCCCGAGGCCATTCCAAAGGTTTTCAATGGAATTAAAGTCGGGGGAATACGCCGGCCTCTCCATACGAGAATTGCCCTCATTTTCCACGTATTTGTCAACGATGTTAGCTCGATGGGGACGGGCATTATCTTTAATAAGGAGGAAATCAGGGCCAATTGCTGCAGCGTTGAGTCTCGCAACGGGGTCAGGACTTTATCCCGATACTGTGCAGCCGCCACAGAACCGCCTTTAAAGATGTACAGCTCTGCGCTATATCTCATTGAAATTTCAGCCCACACCATAACGCTAATACCTCTGATAGCGTGGTGTTCTTGGCCTGATTGCGTGTGCCTCGTTTTCTCCAGACCCTTACACGCTTATCATCTGATTCCAGGGCAAATCTGGACTCGTCCGTGAACAGGACGTTGCACCAATCTGAGACAGTCCGATTGGCATGTACCACATTAATCTTGCCCATCTGGTTTAGACGGTTAGTGGAACACAAAAACTTGGTACTCAGACGTATAGTCTCTTCACGTGGAACCTTCAGCACACAGTACTGGCAGATATTTTCTTACCAAGTGCCGCAACCATGGATGTAATAGTTGTGGAGGTTGATCGTCGATTCCGCTTGGCTACTATAGCAATATACCGATCATCAGAGGGTGTGGTAACCCTTGGCCGACCGGGCACATGTCTCCGGACAACTGTTTGACTTATTTGAAATTGTTTCCATAATCGAGAAATTACCTAATGATTAACGCCAAAGAAAATAGCGACATCTTTAATTGACTGTCCTGCTTCTATGCGTCCGACAACACGCCAGCGCTCATTATCTGTCATTTGTCTTCTTTCATCCATAGGAACACGAATATCATGAACAATAATCCTACAAAAGTTATAAATACTTCATATCAGCATTTAAATGCACCTCCTCAAACCCTTCAGAATGGTGGCATTTTCAACGACTGGCTAATTAGCATATATCAGGACAATCAATCGTGATTGGCTGTAAAATACGATGTCTGCATACTGCTATCTACATTCGCAGCGATTTTCAGCCACTGAAATTTGCATTTCATGTTTAACTTTTGGAAGTCAGAGTATATATATATATATATATATATACTACGTGACAGGGAAAATGTGACACCAAGAAGGAGTGGGCCGAAAATATGCAATTTGCAGGGTAGACAATACTCACCGATTTATGTAAATGATGCGAAATGCACAGCTGTCCCGCTCACGTTGAGTGAGGTATAAGGGAAAGAACCTGCAGAATCGGAAACGGTCGCGCCGCTCTATCTGTCAGGGAAATCATTTTGCAATTTATTTTTGTCTCAGAGAGAACGTGTAGTAGCAGAGAATGCCAGGCGGTCGCCAATCTAGGCAGTTCCAGCAGATAGACGATTTCACGAGGGGTATGGTGATCGAACTCAGAAGGGCAGGTTGATCCATATGTCAAATTTCAACAGACAGCCACCTACACGGTGCACCGCCAGGTGCTTAATGAAGATGGTTGGAGTATGGGAATATGGCTCGTTTGAGGGGTGCTAGTACGGCCAGAGCGACTTCAGCACGCTTGAACCGACGCATCCGCCGGCAAGCGTTGGTAGCCCCGCAGGCCACTTCCGTCGCCCATTTGCTGAATATGCAAGACTCCCTTGATGCTCCCATAAGGACCAGGACCATTATCCGCGATTGGTCACCGGTGACCTGCACTCATGCCGCTCGTTAAGAAGACTGTCATTGATCCAACAGCACAGACGCCTCCGTTTGCAATGGTGTCGGGATAGAGCCAAGTGGACGGCCAAATGACACATTGTCGTATTCTCAAACGAATCACGCTTCTCTTTTAGCAATGACAGTCGTCGTGAACGAGTCTGGAGCTGAAGTGATGACATGTCCAATCCGGCTACATCTGTGGAGCGCCACACCGCGCGACAACGCAATATCATGGTTTGGGGCGCCATCGCCTACGATAACGGTTCACCTCTGGCCCGTATTGAGGGCACTATGATGGCCCAACGACACATGGATGACGTGCTGTTGCCGGTGACACTGACCTTCCTTCAGGGGGTGCCCAATGTCATTTACCAGCAGGTTAACGCCTGGCAATACACGGTACGCATCAGTCAACATTCCCTGCAAGGTATACAGGAGTTTCCCTGGTCAACAGTCTTCCATGATCTTTCACCAATCGAACACTTCTCGGACGTCGCTTGCGTGGGATGCCACCGACATGTTTAGAAGACGAACTTTGGCAATTGGTTGACAGGGAGTGATCTGCCATCCCTTAGGTCAGCATCTGCACGCTCATTGATTCTGTACTTAGAAGTGTTGATGCCTGTATCGCCGACCGCTGAATTATGATAAAGGAAAAATCTGACTTATGCCACTTTTCCGTACCAAGTGAAAGGCTGTTTCATTAGTGAAAATAGGGATAACAAAGAAATTGACAATAAAAATTGCTTAGATCAAAAATACGTTAATGTATGGAATTTTTTTTAATCACAAATGCATCTAAATAAAGCATTACACAGACAAAGATCATATAAAGCAGTGGTATTCTCTACGCGGTTGGGTAACCTATGTATTATCATCTAGTTTTATATTTTTTGTGATATGTCACAAATTTGCATTTCTAATTTGATATATGGTCCCCTTTCACAATGTTCAATTTTCAAATAAATGCAACTCGTTTGCGCAAAATCATTTTTATTGAGTAAAAAGTGTCCCATACACTAATAAGGTGATGTACAAAATTTCAGCATTTTATCATAAAAAGTCCCAGAGATATGAAAAGACAAAGATAGTGACTTAAACCACTTTTCGATGCATCGACATGGGTTCTCAGAGGGGAAAAATCATATCGGCAGATCGCGTTTCAGGGGTCATATACGAATTACGAAAGAGAACAATGATTACATAAATAAATAATAATTGTGTGCCTCATACACTAATAATGTGCCCCATACAATAATAATGCGCCCCATATACTAATAATGTGCCCCATACATTAATAATATGCCCCATATACTAATAAGGTGATGTACAAAATTTCAGCATTTTATCATAAAAAGTTGCAGAGATATGTTTAAACAAAGTTGGTGAGAGGTTAATCACAAATTAAAATGTAAATGTTTACAGCAAGAGTGCAAATGGCGCAACGTAGAAATGCATCATAGGCAAATAATATCTGCATCTTATCTTTAATGGATCTTTGGCATGGATGGAAAACATTTTGAACAAGCATTGTAATCTTTGTGTAAATATATTATTTCTACACTGTGTAGATACTTTTGTACCAATATATAGCAAACTTATTATTTATTTATGTAATCATTGTTTTCTTTCGTAATTTGTGTATAACCCCTGAAACGCGATCTGCCGAGAGGATTTTTCTCCTCTGTGAACTCATGTCCATGCATTGAAATGTGGTTTAAGTCAGCTTTTTGTCTTTTTATATCTCTGGGACTTTTTATGATAAATTGCTGAAATTTTGTACATCACCTTATTAGTGTATGGGGCACATTTTACTCATTGGAAATGTTTTTGTACGGGGGCCGTATAAAAATTTAAATTGCATTTAAATTTTGTATTACTTCAAATTTAATACCCTGAAAATTTTTATCGATTTTATAAAATTCTGTACCTTTTTTTACGCAATTTTGTAATTTATTATATATATCTGAGATCAATATTTAAGGTATAAATATGAGAAAAGAAGAAAAGACAAAGTGGATCAAATACACAAATAAATCAAACATGAATATAAAATATTCTGTTACACCAGCTTGTGGCTAATTATTGAAATGAGGATACAAAGTATTATAAAGTAATATCAAAAGAATATAATGAAAATAAAATGAAAATATATCTACCCCTAGTACTGTGGTACTTCTGGAAAAGCATGTGTATTACCAATCATCTCAGAACAGGTTACAGTGAATTTTTAGTTACTGACTAAGCAGTTTTCGCAAAGCAGGTTAATATATATATATATATATATATATATATATATATATATATATATATATATATATATATATATATATATATTGCATGAAATAAATTTTATCGCATCCAAAGGTTTTCGACTTTAGCAAGTTCAATTTACATCCATTCTCTATTTCTGTGTGTAAACCTAATGATTTAACCCCTGAGGCGGGCTGATAACTCTGCAACCTGTGTCAACCCCCAATACAATAATTGCATTAGAAATTTGCATGATGACGGTGGCTTTGCGCCCCTTATTCCGGCAGAGCCTGGGGCGGGTGCATAGCGGGGATCCCCCTTCTCTTCGCTCAGTAATTAGAGGTGTAGTGAAATTGTATCGCTCATTGGAGAAATTTGCATGTGTGTACTTTTGCTTTCTGAATAGTTCTGAATATTTTCTTTTTGAGTCATTTATGGGAATTTGTACTTAAAAAATACCAAACAAATGTCAGATTCTGTAAAGGAACTGGGACAGAAATTCTACTCGTCAATGCAAAAGAAAGCATAGATGTTAAGATTGCTTTACAATTTAAAACATCGGTAGAGACACATGCATATATATAATATTTCGGGAAATTTCTTCTAGAATTCAAAATTACTTTCATACTTGTTATTTGAAAATATCATATTGAAGTAATTTTTTTTTCCTTTATAATTATTTTTTTATTTTGAATTATTTTACATTGTAAAACTACTCGATAATTGTATTGTAAAGCCTTTGTACTCGATAAGTTTTCAATAATAAGTCTATACTAAGGAAAATATCCTTTTTTCTGATAGCAAACTTTTCTTAGAATATATAGGTAGGTATAGAAATATGCAAATAATTGTGTATAATATGTGTGTGTATTTGTTATATCTTAACATTATCGTTTTCTCATTTGAAATAAATACATTCATAAATACGCACTTATATAAATATATACAGTCCATAACTCTATCGTAATTTGCATTGTATTTATATAACTTTTGCTTACATAACTTTTATTATATACTTATGTAACTTTTACTTATATAACTTATAACTGTATTTGTATAACTTTTATTTTTAGCTTAAAAATAACTTTATGCAACGTAGTGTTTTTTTATTGCAAATACGTGAAGTGCCTTTATATGGCATAACATTTAGCGGCCTCATTATTTAGAGGGTTATATACATACATTCATATATATATATATATATATATATATATATATATATATATATATATATATATATATATATATATATATATATATATACTGGAAGAACTATTTTTAATTACAATGCAATTTCAAAATCTGTCTCAGTCGACATAGATTCCTCAACAAATGTAGGTGGTGAATGTATTTGTAGTGATGATAATTATGCTGAATTTATAAATCCACACTTGGAGCATATAGTTACTATGGTGACTTAGCCATTGTAAAAGATAAATCTTTAAGAACTATAATGTAATTTGGCACTAAATTCAGGTTACCTTCATGTAATAATTCTAAACAAGTCTTAAAGTCAATCAATCTGAACCTTGATAAATTTATTTAAGGATTAGCTTCTAAATATGCTCAGCCTTTAGAGGCATTTAATATGTGGAAATTTACTATTTTAAGATCTATTAAAAATGCCATTTGTAGTATTAATTTATCTAGATCTATATATAATATGGATAATATAAAACACTCTGTTAATGATTTACATAGATCTTTTGTTATTACATATGTTGATAAAGCCTCTAATAATTATGCTATTATTTGTAAAAAATTCTATATTCAATATCTGCTAGATTATTTAAAAAATAATAGTCTATTTAAAATTGATTCACACTCTGTTAATAGTATCAAATTGAAAATTATCAATATGTATAGTGATTTAGATATTAATAAAAAAATTTTGACATTTATATATATTGTTCTTATACCTAAATTTCATAAAATTCCTATTAAATTTAGAACTGTAACTAGTGGTCATAATTCATACTCTACTACTGCTAGTAAATTATTACTAAATTATTTAAATGTACTAAATAGCAATTTATTAGATTCTGGTGATAGCTACATTATTCTAAATAACAGTAAGGAATTAAAAAATAAATTAAAAACGCATGGTAAAATAATAGGATTTCAAACTTTTGATTTTAAAGATCTATTTAATAATATTAAGATCACTGATCTATATGATGTCATTTTAGCTTTATATAATGCTTATATTACTAAACATTCTAATCTTACAAAATTTACCAATTTTCCTAAGCTTCTCCATTTTGTTCTTTTCAATAATTATATCTTTCAAGGTAATAAATTATACTTACAAGTCTCAGGTGTTCCACAAGCTGGCTGTAGTAGCAGTACGTTAGCTAATTTATACCTATATCAATATGAAAAATTCTTTACTTCAACAGATTATAAAATTTACAGATATGTAGATGGTCTGATTTGTCTTGTATTTACTGATAACTATGTCATAGATATAGATTTCTATCCGGATTATTTGGAATTAATACCTAATGAAACTACTATTAGTAATAATATTTATTATTTGGATTTAAATCTAATTATAGAACCTGCTCATGGGATAGTTACTAATTTATATGATAAAAAATATTTCTTTTAATTTAATATTAATAAATTATTACCTTTTAATTCCTGCAACTCCATTCAATTGTTTAGAAATATTATACTTAATCAACTGCTTAGAATTTATAGATTATCAGATAAAAAATTTCATGCTTTGCACATTAATAACCTCAAAATTACCAGTAAAATGTATAAATATCCTGCATATTTAGTAAATGGTATAGTTAATAAGTTTCGATTAGCCTAAAATTCTCATAATCTCTCCTTAGTATCTTATTTTAGCCGTACTTCTTCATTCTCTTGAAATTATATTTTCATCTTTTTATCTTGAAGCTTTAACTGTTGAATATCTCATTTTATTGTTTTTACGCAGTACAGTTTTTATTACTCTCTTTGGCAACAGCAAATCACATCGTTTCATTTCTGCATATGACAACATTGGTCTAGTCATATTTTGCTCGTCATGGTTGTACTAATGAAGTCTATTTTAAGGTATTTATGTTTCCTTTATTTTTTCAATCTATATGCTTGTCGTCCATATAACACAAGTTTATAGAGAAAATCTATCTTGAGGCGTTTTTGTGTTCATTTCGAAGGGATATATGGACTTGACGAGAATTTTTTCGAAATGAACTTACCTTAAGCCTAAAGCTCTTCCATGTGCAAGCTTTTTTGCTTGATTTTTTTGTTTTCCTATTTTCATTCCTCATCTTTGAAATTTGTTGATTGTCTTTGTCTTTATGACCCGCATTACGCTTTATAATTTCATCTTTATGTTTTAATTTCTTTTATTTCTTTGTATTTTGTAGAAAATTTTGGAATGGTGTATTATGAGTTACTACTTACATTCTAACATTGGATTTACAAATTTATATTTATATATATGTATATATATATTTGCATTTATACTATTTTATATTCAGCTGATCTCATATGCAATTAAATATTATTATATGCAAATAAATATAACAAATATTATTTTGAATATTTCATAGTTAATAACAAACTCATATTAAAAGTATTTAGATGTATATACCACTTTCAATATCCTAGCTTAGCAACGTAACATATTTCAGGTAGATCATATACATTATTAATGGTTTCATCGCTTATAACTAAAGGAAAATATTAAGATAATTATATCAACACATGTTATGCAAGTATCATTGTTATATATATAGTTTGCTGTTATTACTTTTCAAAATATTAAATGCTCGTATCATAGGTCCAGTACATCTTAACTAATATTTCTAAGTATAGAAAACAATTTCCAGTTAGTTATCACGTTATTTTTTAAACTTTGTCCGTATATTTTTATTATTAACAATTTACAACAAAGTTGAAAAGTGTTTATGACTTTGTTCATTCATTTTGTCTGTCTGTCTGTCTGTCCGTTAGCACGATAACTGCCGTAAAAATGACTTAATCAAAATGAAATTTTAGTATGTTGTTCAGATGGACTGTAGGACCTATGGGAATATAAATGAATAATATCACCCGATTAGTTTTGGATTGAATCCGGATTAAAAAAATGAAATACATTGAGCCGTATGGGACCTAATTTTTCAAACATTTTTGAAGCGGATTTAAAATTCACAAATGGCTTCGAAAATGTTAGGTAATAGTCAAATTGTTCCATAAAATATATAAAAAAAAATTCAGCGAAATATATTCAGTAGTTTTTTAAATAAAAATTAAAATAATAATTACACATCTTATATGAAACGATCACGTGACCATGATATGAAACGATCACATGACTCACTTCAAAATGATATATGGCATCCATCTTGTTTCAAAGTTTTTTCAAAGTTTTTTTAAAGTTCTTTTTAATTCATTTTGAGTGTTGTATCCGTCCTAAAACTACTTTATTTTTGCTTAAATTCTGTGCATCTACATACTAAAAAAACACAATGACAATAGATTGGAATTTAAATTCTCATTCAAATTTGATTATTTCTACAACTAAGCCTATTTTTCACCTATGTAAAATGTAAACAGCAAAATATGGAGAATGAGTTGTATAATTTTACTGTATTTCTTTAATACAAAATAATTCAGTCCATGGAGTCTGCATGGCTGATATGAATGAAATATTAATTGATTTTATAAACAGAAGGACGATTTTTTTCGATGATGTTTTAAGCATAAAGTTTATGAATTGTAGCTCCATGGTCTTAATTTTTAAATAAAATAAATTATTCTAATATTGTGATGAATGAAATGGAGTAAGTTATGAATGAAATCCTGCTTTTATAGAGAGATCCAGGCGTGTTATTTTTTCTATGACGTCATTTGAATTTATTTCAGTTGTTTTCGATGAAGTTTTCAAATATAATAAATTATCGTAGTATTATGATAGTTTTAAAAATATTACCGTGGAATATATTGCATTTTAGAGATATTTAAACCAGGCAATTTATATTTCAATGCCGTCATTTGAATGAAGTTCATTTTTTTCAATGAAGGTTTAAGTTTTCAAATATAATAAATTAATGTAGTATTGTGATAAGTTTTAAAATATTACCCAGGAATGTATTGCATTTTCGACTTTTTTAAATAAAATTGCATTGAAGTTGGAAAGTGTTTCATAATCAATGCTTTAAGCATGATTGATCTTTCTTGTTTATCTTATTCGTATCTAGCACTGTATATTTGTATTGGATATTAATATTTTTAAAATTTCATAATTTAGTAATATATTCATTACCAATTACATTTTTTTGAAATAAAATACAACAAATGTTATTTTGAGTGCGGTTTTTACTTTCCTTATATACATAATGTATAAGGAAAGTATTGTGATGGGGTCGAAAATTCGAATTCGAGTTTTCGACGGGAGAGCACGTTTCAAGCATCCCTGATCACGAATCGAACATTTTTGAGGTGATGTCTGTGTGTGTGTGTGTGTGTGTGTGTCAGTGAGACTGTGGAGACGATATCTCACGAACGAATAGAGCGATTCGAATGAAATTTGGTACAAAAATCCCAATCCGTGAATACTGGAAGCCTATTGTTTTTAAACGTAGTCGAATGCTGAGAACCTCCTAAATTTTCGAGTGAAATTTTGAAAAATTCATCAAAAAACCAAAACCTTTAATAAAGTTACGCAAATAGACATTTCTTATGTAATTTTTCCTTAGAAAACGATTGACATAAACTTTAGAACGCTAGCATGAACCGTTCTCGAGATATTGCATATTTTTCAAATAAATTTATCAAAAAATCCCATAAATTAAAAAAAAATATTAACTGTTGAGAAACATGTTCACTTTTCATATGTAATATCATGCGATAAATTTGGTGACATCATTCTCGCGGATCTAGCTCGTTCCATTTATGAGAAAAGATACTTTGAGTAATACTTTTGTATTTGAACGCCAATAGTCATTTATCTGCTATAAGAATAACTTATTTCTCCGTCCATAACGCTTCTCGAAATTTTGGCGACGAATTTGGCGGAATGTCGCCAACTTGACGACTTTTTTAAATGTTGCCAAATTAACGAAAATCTCGCCAACTGGATAAAAATGACGACTAATTTTCGAAAATTCAAGATCTTGGAAAGAATATAAGTATCTACTACAAGAAAAGCCTATTTTTTTACTGTAAAAGTAGTAAATTCATTGGATTATTTAAGGAAAGTCATGTGCTACCCACATCAGATTTTTTGTTAAACAATGCGTAAGTATAAAATAACCAGCATTTAAAGTATTTTGGATTTAGTTTTATATTATATATGTGATTTTGAAAACATAAGCTTAATACTTTTCTGTATAAATTATATAATTTAATTACAATTAAATTAATCATATATACATATATATATATACTAATTAAAAAGTTTTTAATGAGTACTAGAATAAGAATTCATTGAAATGCACGTGAGTAAAGTATAAATAGTTGGTTTAAACAAAACAGCAATTTATAGGAATTAATACTAATTAAAAATAGAATGCATACCAATGGTTAGAAGGCAATGAAATTGTAAAATGTTCAGGAAGTGTATATAAAACATGTGCCTTCTTGGAAATAGTTCATTTCATTAAATAACCTTGTTACAATGAAAAACAAAAGGTTATTTTACACCCCAATGAACTATATGATAAAAAAGTGAATAATATTTTGAGAATAATAGAGAGATTTTTTCAAAACAGGAAAAATAATTTAGGCCCATTACTTACTTGTACATAGATAGCAATACCTTAATTGCCGTTTCCATACATGAAGTTTAAAGTCAGTGTTGCCAAACATAAAAAGTATAATATTAAATCATTGTTGCCACACAAGGACATATAAACAAAATTACCAATCAAAAGTAAAAGCTGGAAAAACGAAAGGGTATACAAAATTAGAAATACAACATATTATAACTAGATACCAATGGATACAAGTAATTTCGTTCGTTACTAATTCCCCCGTGGTGAAAGAGCGCCTATGCACCACGTCCACAAGTCCCCCCAGGGTATCCCATGGCGAAGGGGAGGAGATTTGCAGCTTTACTTTTATAGAGGCTCCCCGAAGGGCGGAAGTCTGGCTTGGCCTCGACATGACAACATCCATGCCCGCTGGCGGGATTCGAACTCGGCAATCCAGCGTTCAGACGAAAACTCATGCCCCTGACCGCTCGACCTCCGGATCGGCATACAAATAAGTAATTATTATTAATTTGACCAAACCTTTACATTTCGAAATCATAATGGGAGTAATGATATGTTTTATAATAATAATAGTTATTATAAATGACTAATACAATGTGAATTTTGAAATTAGACTAACTAATCACATTTACAATGCATATTCTCCTGGCGAACTGCCGAGTGAGGATAGGCATGTAATGCGAATATAAATAACATTAAAACAAGCATTATTAGTATCAGATCGTAGACTAATATCTCTGAGATATGACTGAAAGATGCATTTAACAATACTAAGTTACTTAAAACTCGTTAAAACTAAACAATTCACCAAATGTAATGGTTAACAATATAATTTGCTGGTTTGTATAAGGTTATTAATGTGTGATTTATGAAATGTTTTTATTATATAATCTAAAAAATCTAAATCACTGATTAGGTTTTTGCAAAATAATTGCATTGAATTACATGAGTTAAATGGTAACATTTTGTTAACATTAAAATTAAGATTCTTTCTTATCATATAAATTTATAATTATCTGATTAGGTGGGTTAATAGAGATTTATATCCGGAAAATTAACATTTTTACTGATGGATGGTTCATTTGGCAACAATTGTAGTCTATCCGAATAGAAATTTATTTGCATATTATTTAATTATGAGGTAATTAAACAAATCAAATCATCAACGTATCTGTAAATTTGGAATTCAGAAGTAAAAGAAACTTCGTAATGGTAAAAATATAAATTAGCCAAAATATTACTACTATATCTACTTTGCAGGACACCTGATAAAGTATAAATGAGTTCCTTGAAAAATATAATTATTGAATAATATAAAGTGGAGAACTTTAGGAACTTTTTAACACTTTACAGCAAAGTTGAAAAGTGTTTATGACTTTGTTCATTCTATCTGTCTGTCTGTCTGTCTGTCTGTCTGTCCGTTAGCACGATAACTGTCGTAAAAATGACTTTATCAAAATGAAATTTTAGTATGTTTTTCAGACGGTCTGTGGGACCTATGGGAATATAAATAAATAATATCACCCAAATAGTTTTTTATTGAGCCCGGGTTGAAAAAATGAAATACATTGAACCCTATGGGATCTAATTATTCAAACATTTTTTAAGTAAACTTAAAATTTACGAATTGCTTCGAAATTTTTAAGAAATATTCACATTATCCCATATTATATATAAAAATAAATTCAGTAAAATATGTTAAGTAGTTTTTTAATTAAAAATTATTTAATATAGGGAAAAAACAAATTCAATTAAATTCTGACTTTGGGATATCCTCCTGAAAGAAAAGAGAGATATATTATATAATAAATATCTTTCCAAGTGTTTAATCATTTTGCATATAAGAGACGCTTCACATTTTAAAATAAATTTGGTATATAACAATTTTTCATTTTTGTTTTCAAATTTTATATAACTCTTCATGATATACTTATTTGATGGAATTTTTAATGCACTTTCCTACGTCCTAGAGAGTTAAAATTTGGTACACAGCTTAAATTTGTTGAACATTTTATTCGACAAAAATTTGATGGATCTTTAAAAATAGATCATACATTTTTTTCGAAATGGCCTGAAAATAATCCCCGTTCACTTCAATAAATTATTGTTGCAATATTGTTAAAAATTCTGAATTTGGTTCTCATTTGATAATTGGACTTATTGTCAAATGTGCCGTAGCGAAGACGCAAAAAAAACTAGAATATCTTAAGAACGGCTAGTCCTAGAGTAATGGGGTTAGTCTTATTCTTTTTGTTGTCAAAAATCACATATAAAATACGAATTTAATTGATATAATTGAGCACACGTAGTCTTTTATTTTTATATATAATGATTTTTGCGTGTCATTTCGCAAAAATAGCCCGTTCCTTTTTCTCGAATCGTACTAGAATAACCTACAAATGATTTATATACAAAATTTTGTTAAATTTGGTATAAAAATCACTTGTAGGTTATTGAAATATTATACACCAAATCTTGTTAAATTTGTTCCATTAGTTTTTAGCTAGAGTGGATAAAGGCAATTTCTGCGGCCATTTCGCAAAGAAGGCAGATTCTTTTATTACGAATCGTACTATAATCTAATGAACATCAGGATTTCCCACAACAAACATACCTACCAAATTGTATGAAGTTCGGTCCATTAGTTTTTCAATTAGAGTGGATGTAATATCCACACAGACACACATAAAGATACACAGATACACCCTTACACACACAGACGTCTTCCTAAAAATAGTTTTTCGTCTTCTAGAAGTCCCAAAACGTGTAGATCCTTTAAAAATTCGAGTTCCGATCTTCGGCACGATTCCAGTACTTTGAGTACATACACATACATAGATATATTATCTGTGCATCTGTGTATTATCTGTGTATCTAAATTCCGTGCCTATGCAATTACAATAGTTGTGATTTTAAATGATCCTTAAACTTTTATTATTTCTTCAACGAAGCCTAACTTTAACATATGCAGAATGCAAATAACTCAAGCGATTGTAAGATGAATTACATAAGAATTGATGAATTTTTTTCCCACAAAATTATTTAGCTCAAGAGTCTGGAATACAAGTCATATGAATGAAATATTCATTGATTTTGCATAAAGAATCAGATGATTTATATTTCGATACAGTTTTAAATATTTAAGTATAATAAATTACTGTAATACTGTGGTAATGTAAAAGATATCACCACTGAATGTATCACATTTTAGAAATTTTTAAATGAAATTACATTTCAGTTGGAAAGTGTTTCATAATCAATGCTTATGCATGATTGATCTTTCTTGTTTTTATTTTAATGTTGTGAGCATGAACAGTAACTAATGCATTATAAAGTGCTAAACTAATATTATAAAGATCCAAAATATTAATATTATTAAAGCGATCTTTAAAATCAAAAGTCTATAAACTATAAATATTATCAATTAAATCCAATTTATCAACTAATGCTTTACTGTTATCTAGAATAAAATAATCATTTTTCGGGAATAACGAAGACTATCATATAGTTCTTTTAAACAAGTTAGTAATTATTTATTAATAGTAGTAGAATACGTATTATGTTCACTTATAGCAGATCTAAATGTGATTAGAACAATATATGGAATATTTGGGATTAGAACAATATATGGAAACTTTACATATTTAGAGTGTAAATGTAAATAATTATATATATTAATAACTTTTTGCTTGATGCTATTAATATAATGTGAATCAAGTTTAAAAATATTATTATTCTTTAAATAATCTATTAAAAATTGTATATAATTTATTACACATAATTACATAATTATTGGAAGCTTTATCTTCATAAATAACTACAAAAAAATACTGTAAATTAATGATTGGGCTTTGTAATTTACCAATAACACATAATGATTTAAAATTTTAACACTACTAAAAGTATTTTTAATGATTTTTAAGACGGTATATTCCCACATATTAAATGCTTCTATTAGCAGTGTAACATGCTATTTTATAAATATATTTATCTAGGTCTTTATCTAGGTCTAAGTTTATTGATTTAATTATAATGGAAAGACTACTAGGGATGGTAGCTAAATTTAGTACCGAATGACACAAGACTTTTAAAAGATTCATCATGAATAATATTGAAGTCTCCAATAACAATGTGACCTAGCTTTGGATAAATGTACCTATCATACCCAATATCCTTACACACACAATTATTATCAGCAATTGTATAATTATTACCATCGAAAGAGAGAGAGAGAGATTAAGGAATACCATCATAATTAAATATTGATCTACTCGATGATTTATTATACATGGATATCTTAACAACTTATACATTTTTGATTCGTAGTAAATGGTGATGATTATTAAATAAATCATTAAAATTAATATAATTATAAATACATGAAATACATGATAATGATTACATGAAATAACACAGTATGAAATATAAGAGTGAATTTTATTGTAATATTTGTTTAGGTACAAGTTTAAGTGTTTAGCTCTTGTAATGAGCACATCATAGAAAATATGACTAAAATAATCATTTGGCAAGTTTAAGGTGACAAAGATAATTAATTTTTCTTTTAATAGCAGCAAAAGCATGCGATTTTATAATTTTTCAATGAAAAGAACTGTTGAAGTTATGATGTAAGGTTTTGATGTCTGATTTAAAGTCAGTTTATTTTTAGTTTAACCTTTACCGCGACTTGATCTTTTAGTATTGCCAGTGTTGTCACTATCTTGTTGTAATTTGGGTTTAATGAATAAATAATTATAAATAGAATATATACTATTTTCACAATTGTTTTTTTACAGTATTACTATTACGATACAGCTGATTTAGTTCATATGGAAATAGAGTGAAATGTGTTTCTATATATAAATTTTCAAAATACATTCTGCCGGATATATTAGTTTTTATCCCTAATATGTGAATAGTAATATTTTTACATCCATGTTGAGTATACCATGTAGGGTTTGTAGTTATATTTGCTTGAGGTGGGAAGAGTTTTATTATTAAAGATATACTTTTAACTTGGTCTCTACTATATCACTATTTTCATTATGATCTAGAAATATAAATGTTATGTCAGATTAATAATAATTACTTATTTGTATCTATTGGTATCTAATTATAATTTGTTAAATTCCTAATGTTATATATTCTGTATTTTCCAACTTATACCTTTAATTGGTAATTCTGTTTATATTTTCTTGTGTGGCAACACTAGTTTTATACTTTATTCTTTGTTTGGCAACACTGACTTTCAATTTCATGTGTGGCACCAGTAATTAATATATTACCATCTATTAAAAAATATCTTTATTTCTCTTCATTATTATTCATGTCTTTTGCATATAGTTCATTGGGGTGTAAAATAGCCTTTTAGTTCATTGTAACACGGTAATTTAATGAAATAAATTGTTCCCAAAACGCACATGTTCTGTATACACCTCCTGAAGATTTTACAATTTGATTGCTTTCTATCCATTGTTAGGTATTCTATTAAGTACTAGAAGCATACTCGTTCTTCGTATGGAGTATATAATATAAAGAAAATTAAACTTAACTTTAGGAGCAATAAATTTAGTATTTTAACAGAATTGCACATGATTGCGAATTATAAGAATATCTGTGCTCACTATGCAAAATTATCTCCACGGGAAGATCTGAAGAATAAAACGTCCTGGCCCATTTTGTAAGCAAATTTACAAAAAAAAAGGAATTGAATCAATATATGCAACCCCGTACTACTTATTTGGTGCAGATTAGAAAATATGCCAGTGTGTTAGTAGAAGATTACCCTTATTACAATATGAGTCTCAAATATATTTGCCAAAATAAAAGAGATGACGCAATAAATTAAAAATATCAATAATCTACGTACTCTTTATACTAGAAGGCCGTAAATGATTCCAATATATGCCAATATATCAAAACATATGCCAATATACCTGTACTATTTATATTCTCGTAGATTAAAAGATACAACCGTGTATTTGTAGAAGAATACTCGTACAACGTACAATATAACAATAAAACAATTGCATAATAACTTGAAAATATCAATAATCCCTGAATCAGTAATCCCCGAAAATATCAATAATAATAACGTTTAAACCTGAAGACTGTAATTGATATTATCCAGTCAAAAATGCTATAAGAAAAATAAAATCTTTTTTTTCTAAAATATATTTTTATATCCATTTATTTATTATTCAAATCGAAAAAATAATAATTAAAATTATCAGACAGATCTAATTTAATTGCGTTTCTGAGCAACATGATATAAGATAGAATCTTCCTCATAAACTGCGAAATTAAATAACCATTTTAATTTCTTATTATACTTTTCATTGTTTCATTCATTTGCTTGTTTTAAATAAACCATGGAGATAGATTTCCCCTTTAAATCATGTTTCAAGCAATTCATGTTTTCAGAAAGTGACTAATTAGCGCAAAAAATCTCCCATGAAACTCAGAGATAAAGTTTTAATTCACTTTCAAACGATTTTCAAGCTTTTCGTTTGGATAAACCACTGCGTTAGAGAGTAGAATTCCCAGGAAAATTTTCGTTTGTCATTAATATCTCGACAACCCCTTTTCTTAGGTACTCGAAACTTGGGCTAAATTTATGGGGGCTATTTCAAGGCTATCCCCAAAATTTCATCAAATTCGGTTCAGCAGTTCTTCCGTGATGATGAGACAAACGAAAATTTCGTTTTTTACTAATATTTCAAGAACCACTGATCGTAGAAACTCCAAACATGGACTAAATTTTAAGTGGGACTATTTCCAGGCTACCTACAAAATGTCATCAAATTCGGTTCAGCCGTTCTCCCATGATGACGGGACAAACAGACAGACAGACAGACATACAGATTTTTAATTTTATTTATATAGATTACTAGCAGCATACCCGTTCTTCGTACGGAGTATATAGTATAAAGAAACTTAAAATTCACACTCATGTGCAAATTCCTATAGTACTAAATGACATTTTTAATCAAAATATTCTGTTAAAGTATTTAACATAATGTTCCTAAAAAGAAGTTTAGGAATGTCTGTTCTCGCTTTTCAAAATTATCTTCACGGGCAGATCTGAAGAATAAAACATCCTGGCCCCTTTTGTAAGCAAATTTACAAAAAATATGGAATTGAATCAATATATGCAAAATAACAGCGTTAAAATTGTATGGGACCAGTACTACTTATATACGCGAATATTAGAAGATATAACCTGTATTTGTAGATTACATTTTTTACAATTTTTTTTATATATTTTATGGAACAATTTGAATATTACCTAAAATTTTGGAAGCAATTTGTGAATTTTAAATCCGCTTAAAAAATGTTTGAAAAATTAGGTCCCATAGGGTAGGTCCCAATGTATTTCATTTTTTCAACCCGGGTTCAATCCAAAACTAATTAGGTGATATTATTCATTTATATTCCCATAGGTCCTACAGACCGCCTGAACAACTTACTAAAATTTCATTTTGGTTTAGTCATTTTTACGGCAGTTATCCTGCTAACGGACAGACAGACAGACAGACAGAATGAACAAAGTCATAAACACTTTTCAACGTTGTTGTAAAGTGTTAATAAAAGCGCTAAAATTGTATGGGACCCGTATTACTTATATACTCGAATATTAGAAGATATAACCTGTATTAGTAGATTACATGTATAAATTGAAAATATCAATAAACCCGTAATTGATTCCAATATATGTGAGAATTAAAGCATTAAAATTATATGGGAATATATATATATCCCTGTACTACTTATATTGTCGCAGATTGGAAAATATGCCTGTGTGTTAGTAGAAGATTATCCGTATTACAATATGAGTCTCAAAAATCTTTGCAAAATAAACCAGATGACGTAATAAATTGAAAATATCAAGAATCCCCGTAATATTTCTACCAGAAGGTCGTAATTGATTCCAATACATGCCAATAAATGTCAAAATATATGCCAATATACCTGTACTATTTATATTCTTATAGATTAGAAGATATAGCCGTGCATTTGTTGAAGATTACTCGTACAACGTACAATATATGACTTTCAACAATTTTTGCCGCAATAAAACAATGGCATAAGAAATTGAAAAATATCAATAATCTCTGAATCAATAATAACCGAAAACATCAATAATAATAATGTTTAAATCTGAAGATCGTAATTGATCGTAATTGAAATACGATGGCAATGAAATTTATTTTATATACATATCTTCATTATTAAAATCGGAAAATATTTAATAAAAATCTTCTTCCTCATAAACAAACTGAATTTAAATCCGTTGCTAAGCGACATGTTATGATTTCCTTCAAATAAATTGGTGGTCAAAATATCGTCTGAATAAAGCGATTTTTAATGAATGTTTGGCTGCATTTTAAAAAATCGCCAAATTTATCGACAAGTGGCACTGTAGAAATGACAGTCCCATTTGGCGATAAATTGACGAACCATCATCAAAATATTATCCCCTAAAAAACACAATTTCATCTATTTAGAGCAATTTTATCAATGTCAAGATAGTTTTATGGATTTACAAACATTTTTATCAATTTGGTGATATTTTAAACATTCGCTAAATGTGCTACTAAGTATGCCGCATGACACATTGGATCCGATGCTAAGCGACATGATATCATTTGCATCAAATAAATTGATGGAAATCATATCGTCTAAATAATACTATCTCTATGGAACGTTTGGCGACATTTTCGTCAGTTTAGCGATATTTTAAAAAATTGCCAAATTTATCGCCAAGTGGGACAGTAGAACTGATATTCCCACATGGCGACAAATTGACAAAATATCATCACAATACTATCCTCTAACAAAACACAATTAATTTCATTTATTAAACGCGATTTTATCAATTCCATGATATTTTTATGGATTTACAAATATTTTTATCAATTTGGTGACATTAAAAAAATTCGTTAAATGTGTTACTAAGTAGGATGGATGGACTGACCGACAAATGCTACAGAAACATAATTTCAGTACTCTATTTAAAAAAAAACATATTTAATTTCATTGATTTGGGTCATTTTTATCAATTTGGAGACATTTCCTCTAACTTGGTAAAGTTTAAGAAAAGTTACCAAGTTATTTAGAGATATTCCGCTAAATTCGTAGCTCTAAATTTGCAGATCTAAAAGAATAAAATAACCATATCCCGTTTGTATATACTAAATGAAAACACTAAAATTGTATTAAAAGATACATACACCCGTTCTACTCTTTTTCTGCTTCAACAATCGGCTAAATGAATTTATTGGGTAAACACAATATATGAGTTTATTAGCTAAACACAATATATGAGTTTATTAGCTAAACACAATATATGAGCTTGAAACCTCTTTGCTAAAATAAATGAAAGTGATGTACGCAGTCCGCAATTTATATAATTAAAAGAACAATCAAACCGTTCATTTATAAAATATTTTTTTACATCCATTTATTTATTATTCAAATAGAAAAAAATAATAATAAATATTAACAACACATTTAATTTCATTCCGTTGCCGAACAACATGATATAAGATAGAATCTTCCTCGTAACATGCGAAATTAAATAGCCATTTTGATTACTTTATACTTTTCAACGTTGAGTAAAAGCTTGTGAAAGAGGAACCATGGAGGTAGATTTTTCCATTTAAATTCATGTTTCAAGCAATTCATGTTTTCCTATAGTGACTAATTAATGCAAAACTTCTGCACCAGACTCGGAAATAAAGTTTTATTTCAGTTTGACGTTTTAAACAAACGATTTTCTTCCTTTCCGTTTGGATAAACCACGGAGTTGGACAGTAGAACTCCTAGGAAAAAGTTCCGTTTTTCATTAATATCTCCACAACCCCTGGTCTTAGAAACTCGAAACTTAGACTAAATTTATGGGGGTATATTTCAAGGCTATCCACAAAATTTCATTAAATTCAGTTCAGCTGTTTTCCCGCGATGATGAGACAAACGAAAATTTCGTTTTTTACTAATATCTCGAGAACCACTGGTCGTAGAAACTCAAAACACGGACTAAATTTTAAGTGGGGCTATTTCTAGATTACTCACAAAATTTCATCAAATGCGGTTCAGCCGTTCTCCCGTGATGATGGGACAAACAGACAGACAGACAGACAGACAGATTTTCAATTTTATTTATATAGATTCACAAGCAGCATACCCGTTCTTCGTACGGAGTATACAATATAAAGAAATTTATAATTCGCAATCATGTGCAAATTCTGTTAAAATATTAAATTTATTGGTCATAAAGAGAAGTTTAAGAATATCTGTTCTCACTATGCAAAATTATATTCACTGGCAGATCTGAAGAATAAAACACCCTGGCCCCTTTTGTAAATAAATTTACAAAAAAAAAAAGAAATTGAATCAATATATGCAACCCCGTACTACTTATATTGTCGCAGATTAGAAAATATGCCAGTGTGTTATTAGAAGCTTACCCGTATTGCAATATGAGTCTCAAAAATATTTGCCAAAATAAAAAAGATGGCGTAATAAATTGAAAGTATCAAAAATCCCAGTAATCTTAATACCAGAAGGTCGTAATTGATTCCAATATATGCCAATATATATCAAAATATATGCCATTATACCTGTACTACTTATATTCTCATAGATTAGAAGATATACCCATGCATTTATAGAAGATTACTCGTACAACGTACTATATATGCGTTTCAACAATTTTCGTCATAATAAAACAATTCTATAATAATTTGAAAATATCAAAAATCCCTGAATCAACAGTCCCCGAAAATACCAATAATAATGATGTTTAAATCCGAAGACCATAATTGATATTATCCAGTCAAAAATGCAATGTCAATGAAATTTATTTTATATACATATTTTTTTTATTCAAATCGGAAAAGATTTAATAAAAATCGTATGCCGCATAGCATATTGGATCCGTTGCTAAGCGACATGAAATCATTTGCTTCAAATAAATTGATAGAAATCATATCCTCTGAATAATGCAATCTCCATGGAAGGTTTGGCGACATTTTCGTCAATTTAGCGATAACTTAAAAAATCGCCAAATTTATAGCCAAGTGGGACTGTAGAACTGATAGTCTCATTTTGCTACAAATTGACGAAACATCATCATAATACTATCCCCTAACAAAACACAATTAATTTCATTTATTAAGCGCGATTTTATCAATTTCATGATATTTTTATGGATTTAAAAATATTTTTACCAATTTGGTGATATTAAAAAAATTCCTTCAATATGTTACTAAGTAGGATGGATGAAATGACCGACAAATGCTGCAGAAACATCATTTCAGTACTTTATTCTAAAAAAAAAAATTTAATTTCATTGATTTGGGCCATTTTTATCAATTTGGAGACATTTCCACTAATTTGATAAAGTTTAAGAAAAGTTACCAAGTTATTTAGAGATATTCCGCTAAATTCGTAGCTCTGAATTTGCAGATCTGAAGAATAAAATATCCTGATCCCGTTTGTATATACTAAATGAAAACACTAAAATTGTATTAGAAGATACATACACCCGTTCTACTCTTTTTCTGCTTCAACAATCGGCTAAATGAATTTATTGGGTACACACAATATATGAGTTTATTAGCTAAACACAATATATGAGCTTGAATCCTCATTGATTAAATAAATGAAAGTGATGTACGCAGTCCGCAATATATATAATTAAAATAACAATCAAACCGTTCATTTATAAAATAAATTTTATACATCCATTTATTTATTATACAAATAGAAAAAATAATAATAAATATTACCAACACATTTAATTTCATTCCATTGCCGAACAACATGATATAAGATAGAATCTTCCTCATAAAATGTGAAATTAAATAGACATTTTGATTTCTTTATACCTTTCATCGTTGAGTAAAAATTTGTGAAAGATGAACCATGGAGGTAGATTTTTCCATTTAAATTCATGTTTCAAGCAATTCATGCTTTCCTATAGTGACTAATTAATGCAAAAATCCTGTACCAAACTCGGAAATAATGTTTTATTTCATTTTGGCGCTTTAAACAAACGATTTTCATCCTTTCCGTTTGGATAAACCACGGAGTTGGAGAGTAGATCTCCTAAGAAAAAGTTCCGTTTTTCATTAATATCTCGACAACCCCTGGTCTTAGAAACTCGAAACTTGGACAAAATTTATGGGGGGCTATTTCAAGGCTATCCACAAAATTTCATCAAATTCAGTTCAGCCGTTGTCCCGTGATGATGAGACAAACGAAAATTTCGTTTTTTACTAATATCTCGAGAACCACTGGTCGAAAGCCCAGACCACCCGACTCGTCCGTAGACTTAGGAGAACCACTGGTCGTAAAAACTCAAATTACGGACTAAATTTTAAGTGGGGCTATTTCTAGGCTATCCACAAAATTTCATCAAATTCGGATCAGCCGTTCTCCCGTGATGATGGGACAAACAGACAGACAGACAGACAGACAGACAGACAGACAGACAGATTTTCATTTTTATTTATATAGATTAAGAGTATTTCAGTCAGTAATAGGTGATACACGTCTCTTCAAGTTCACTTTTAACTTTTTTTGTTAAATTATTAATTTCACCTTATTTATATGCCGCATCTTACACAATAAATAGATGAAATTTTAATGTATAGTTATATTACTGAAAATAATGTTTTATTATTCTAACATGTAATGTATGCTTAATATTTAGCCTCTAAATTGTTTTCGCTCTCTGAATAACTTTAAATTTGTTTATATATATATATATATATATATATATATATATATATATATATATATATATATATATATATATATATATATATATATATACACTGGCTTCCAAAAGTTAAGCACGGACAGTAAAATCCACACAAATGGATATGTCACAAATTTACATTTCTAATTTGATATACAGGCTGTCCACAAATGGTTTCCAACATTATAAAAATTCATTACAACGAAACTATTACAGTTACAGTTGTATGGTTTGTGTCAAAAGAAAGACAAAATCATATTTTTTTACAATGTCAATAAACTTCTACATGTGCGCCGTTTGTCACCCTCAGAATGTCCAAACGATATTCAAGTTCGCGTCATGTATTTTGCAACATGTCTTGGGTGACACTAGCAACAGCGTCAGTTATCCTTCTTCTCAATGTATCCACATCAGGTACATGTGTTGCATACACTATGTCCTTGACATAACCTTAGAGAACAGATACTTAGTAGAGTTACTATAATCCTTGATTTGGTGCTTCATCGTTAAACCATGTGATTACCGGCAAGCACTTCTTTCTCCTCCTATCATTTCAGTGTTAGTGCAATGGACTCTTGTCAAGTTAACTATTTAAAAGAGGTTAAAATGGTTTCGTCATGCATGCTGCTGTTACAACTGTACAGAAATGCAAGTAAAAAGAGGATCCATAATGTTTCGTTGTTATGTATAACTATTCATTAATTTTTAACATTTTACAACAATGTAGAAAAGTGTTTATGACTTTGTTCATTCTGTATGTCTGTCTGTCTGTCTGTCTGTCTGTCTGTCCGTTAGCACAATAACTGCCGTAAAAATGACTTAATCAAAATGAAATTTTAGTATGTTGTTCAGACGGTCTGTAGGACCTATGGAAATATAAATGAATAATATCACCCAATTAGTTTTGGATTGAACCCGGGTTGAAAAATGAAATACATTGAACCCTATGAGACTTAATTTTTCAAACATTTTTTAAGCGGATTTAAAATCCACAAATTGCTTCGAAAATTTTAGGTAGTATTCATATTAATCCATAAAATATGTAAAAAAAAATTCAGCAAAATATATTCAGTAGTTTTTAAAATAAAAATAAAAATAATAATTACGCCTCTTATATGAAGCGATCACTTGACCGTGATATGAAAAGATCACGTGACCCACTTCAAAATAAAATATGGCATCGATCTTGTCTCAAAATCGCGATATTTAAAGTTCTTTTTAATTCATATTGTTGTATTCGTCCTGAAACCGCTTTATTTTAGCTTAAATTTTGTGCATCTACATACTGAAACAACGTAATGACAATATATTTGAGTTTAAATGATCATCCAAATCTGATTATTTCTACAACGAAGCCTATTTTTCCCTTATGTAAAATGTAAACAGCAAAATATGTAGGATGAGTTGTATAAAAATTGCTGTATTTTTTTAATGCAAAAGTATTTAGCTCATGGAGTCTGCATAGCTGATATGAATGAAATATTCATTGATTTTACAGAGAGAAGGACGATTTTTTTCGATGAAATTTTAAGCATAGAGTTTAATTACTTGTAGCTCCATGGTACTACAGCATTACTTGTAGCTCCAAGTTTTTAAATAAAATAAATTATTTTAGTACTGTGATGAATGAAATGATTGGGAAAATGTTATGAATGAAATGCTGCTTTTAGAGAGAGAGCCAGGGGTGTTATTTTTTCTATGATGTCATTTGAATGAATGTCTGTTGTTTTTGATGAAGTTTTCAAGTATAATAAATTATTGTAGAATTATGATGATTTTAAAAATATTACCGAGGCATGTATCACATTTTAGAGATGTTAAAACCAGGCAATTTATATTTCAATGCCGTCATTTGAATGAAGTTCATTTTTTTCGATGAAGGTTTAAGTTTTCAAATATAATAAATTAATTTAGTATTGTGATAAGTTTTAAAATATTACTTAGGAATGTATTGCATTTTGGAGAAGTTTAAATAAAATTGCATTGAAGTTGGAAAGTGTTTCAATATCAATGCTTTAAGCATGATTTATCTTTCTTGTTTGTTATTGTGTAGTTTTTTGGTATTATGTTCACTATTGAATTGCCTAGCTGATCTAAATTTGTGATTTGCATTGTAGCAAGCTATATAATAATGCTATTTTTTGGTAAATTCTTATATTTTGATGTATTATTTGCACTTTTTTGCTATTTATTAGAAAAGAAACTGGTTTTTAGTCAAATTCGTTGAAATGATTTGCATACATGCAAAATTATTCAAACGGCTCGAATTATTCGCCAAATGGTTCTGAAAATCTAAACATATTTCTGCTATGTTTACTTACAAAGTGCTAAATAAGTTTAGCGTTGTTTGTGTTTAAGTATATCATATATATTTTCTAATATTGATAATACTGTAGTTGCTAGTTTGAATCAACTGAATTGTTTTGTTTAACAGGTTTTAATAATTTATTTGACTATAATATATCAAAATTTGGTTTAAATGCCTGTTGAAAAATATCTGATACCGTTTTAAATGCTTCATATTTATATTTATAGAATGGGACTGTATTTCTTGCTTCATGGCAAGTTCCTGTTATATAACTTGGTCGGGTGTTTGCCAGTGTGGTTTATATTATTAATGCTTTAACTAATCAGGTTCCATTAACCACAGTAACATCAAAATCGTTGCCTTTTATAGTACATTTTAATTCTTTGGATTTTGAACCTTATTGGGCTAACCCGACAACCGACATGGTCCCGCAATAGGGATGTACTACTTTTTTGGGAATAATTTGAAAACCGGAACAGCTAGAAATTCCAAATTCAGAATAGATCGGCCTTTTGTTGTATATTTTAATTCTTTAGATTTTAAACCGTTTAAAAATAGCCCGTCTTGGGCCCGTAAAGAGAGGAAGCCTGGAAAAGTTCCCGGAGCCCGTAATGCTTGAGCGACCCGGGTCTGAATTTATGTAGAACATTTTCTATCTACATGCAGTTTTCCTGACGTGAGGCCCAGAATTATTGTGTTTCAGGGTCCGGGCCCACGCAGGATGGCCCTGCCCGCAATAGGAATATATTCATTTTTGAGAAATAATTCAAGAACTGGTTAACTAGAAATCTAAATTTGGAATGTCGTTTACTTCTGCGATATATATTGAGTCCTTAGTCTATGATTTTCTAGTAGCTCTTCCTCTAATATATTATTTTTCAGTACATTAATATCGTTTAAATTTGAAATTGTGTTGTTATAAGTTTTTTCATTATATTTTTCTTTTTCAAATATTTCTCAAACCGAAAAGATTTTTTCGGCTTCTTCCCGCATATGAACAGTATCAGAATAGGCAATTCTTAGTGATCCCAACTTTTTTATGTTTAAAAGCAATACATTTATCACCTCACTTTTTAAAATGCTTCGTCCTTCTTCACAGTATATCTTTTCATTTTCTATAAAAATTTAAAGTACATTTTCCTTCACATGATCAAGTTTGTAATTACATTCTGCTAAAAAGCGCAATTATGTTATTTTAGATTCAGTTCTCGAAAATATTTTTGTAATAAATGTTAGTTCACGTATCTATAAATTCACTACATTAAAGACCCTTTTAAAAATCAGAAAATTTTGATTTATTTTTATCGTTACGCTCTATGTATGTTCACAAATGCCCCTCCAATGGGGTACAAGTGCACAGTTGAAGCTATTTTTTAAATCGGTCATAAAAGAAAGAAATCTTTAATTAAAAAATCTGATAGAAATTTCTCCAAATAAAAAAAAAGTTTAATTTGCGGACCTTTTTGGTAGAAATAACGATCACACTTTTGAGAAAAATGAGGAAAGAAAAAAAGAAAATCACATGTGTCACCTCTGCCATAGGTAATCCAGTTTAAAAGAAGTATTATTTAAAACATTTCTACCTTTTAAATAAAAAGTTTATTAGAAAGCGAATTTTCCATTCCAAACAAACCAAAAACTAAACGAGGAAGTACAAAATCCTTTCCTATTCCAATACCATCAAGCACTATATGCTTTGTTTTCGTGGGATTCTTAAAATACACACCGAAAAGTTATTTTCGTAAGCACTAAGCAAGCATTTCTTGTTATTTTAGAGATGCAAATTGCCAAACGCGCTGACTAATAGATAGAGCCGCCAAATGTGGCAGTTCTTCTGCCTGTAGTCATGTGATTAACTGCAGAACACTTTCTTGAGAAAAATCCAATGGGCTAAATCACTATACTTCTTATTCCTGCTCTAAGGACATAACCCCACAGGAAAAAGTCTAGGGGGGGTATGTCCGGTGATCGTGGTAGCCAGGGTGTCGGACCGTCACACCCAATCCACCGGCCAGGAAATGTCTCGTCCAGAAACTCCCGTATGAATAATTCGCAATGTGGTGGAGCACCATCTTGCTGGAAAATCACCATGGGGTGCAAGTCATTCAGTTGAGGTGCTATAAAATGTTGCAACATATCCAGATAAGTGTTAGCTGTTATTGTGCGCTTTGCAAAGAAAAAGGGACCACTGGCTTTGTTACGCATTAAACCGCACCAGACATGTAATATAAGGCCACATACCCAAAACCATGATACCACAAAACACATTGTTCCTTCTCAGACAATGATGCCATTTTCAGTCTTGCGATTGTAGCGCTTCCTACAATAAGCCTCTACCTAGAACAAAGAAGTAAAAAAAGTGTATGAGTTTATTATCTTTTGCCACAAACCATACAACTGTAACTGTAATAGTTTCATTGTAATCAATTTTTGTAATGTTGGAAACCATTTGTAGACACCCGGTATAGTCCCCATTCAGAATGTTCAATTTTCAATTAAATAGAACTCGCTCAATTTTAAAGATACAGATATGTGGGATTTTTCATGATCTTGTTGCATTAAAAATAAAAATTTTCTGATTGACCAAATTTGTTATATTTAATTGAAAATTGAACAATGTTAATTGGGACCATATATCAAATTAGAAATGTAAATTTGTGACACATCACAAAAAAAGATAAAACTGGTGATAATACATAGGATACACAATCCCGTAGTGAGTACCATTGCTTTATATGATTCCTGTCTGTGTAATGCTTTATTTAGATGCATTTGTGATAAAAAAATTGACACCTATTAACGTGTTTTTGATCTAAACAATTTCCATCGTCAATTTGTTTATGATCTCTATTTTAATTGATGAAACAACCTTTCACATGATACGGAAAAGTGGCATAAGTCAGATTTTTTCCTTTATCATAATTCAGTTGATTTTAAAGATAAAGATATGGGGTTTTTTAATGATCTTGTTGCATTAAAAATAAAAATTTTCTGATTGGCCAAATTTGTCTAAGTGGGTCGTATAAAAATTTAAAAATTGTAACTTTTTGAAAATTAATGGGAGGAATATTTCATTAACATAGTCTTATTTCCTACCTTACTTTCCACATTTTTGCAAATTACATTGTCCACTTATCTCCAACAGGTAAAGAATTAAAGCTCGTTTCAAACTTTTTGGGACACCCTGTATATGCCAGCGATCTAGTTGCTTTGCGGAGACTTGATTTTCTTGCAGTTTTTGCACATGCTTTTTATGTGCACATGCTTTTTATTTCCGGCCACACATTAAGCTGCTATAAGCCTTAGGGTTGGTCCTGTGGTCTGGGCCTTCTACATGCTTTTTATGTGATTTTTTAGTATGTGCTTTAGTAATGTGCTTTTTCAGTATGTATTTTTCTTTTTATCAACAACTACTGAGCACAGCACTCTGAAATTTTTATGGTATATTCAAACTATGGATGTGCATATTTTAACATAAGTTTATTAAGGTAAGTTGTCTATTTATTTTTAAATAAATATAAATTTTTCGTTAAAAAATGTAACCTTGAGGAAAAAACAAATTAACTGTTCAAATTTGTGTGTAACATATATATATATTCATGTTTGCATATTTGGGAAGTTGTATTCTGAATTGCTTGTCCAGTCTCCAGCTTAGACTCACTGGACGGGTTTGGGAGTAACTCCGTGAACGTTCGTACTGCCTCCCTGGTAGAATTTCGACTTGTTCATTCCGGTGCTTCTAGATTAACCTGTTGAGGTTGATCGTGTATACACGTGGTGGAAGAATGGTTCATGCCGCATGGTAATACAATTTTCTTAATGTATCCTTTTTTCATTTTTTGTTGTCTGTAGTCTGAGTTTAAGTATTTATAGTAATGTACTATTGCTTAATCTGAAACAGGCATTTGTTTGGGTTAATTGGAATTAAATGCTCAGACCTGACGATGAATTTAATTCTAATTAATCATCGAATTTGGGATGGTGCTGTTCTTTTCTCTTGTCGGCATTATGGCTTTGAATTTGCTTCTACGGTGATGTTAATATTACTTGAATTGTATTTTTTTATTTTTACATAATTCTTATTATTACATTTCAAATATATATATATATATATATATATATATATTCAATATATATGTATATATATATATATATATATATATATATATATATATATATATATATATATATATATATATATATATATTCAATATATATATATATATATATATATATATATATACATATATATATATATATATATATATATATATATATATATATATATATATATATATATATATATATATATATATATATATATATATATATATATATATATATATATATTCAATATATATATATATATATATATATATATATATATACATATATATATATATATATATATATATATATATATATATATATATATATATATATATATATATATATATATATATATATATATATATATATATATATTCAATATATATTTATATATCAACTCAGTGTATCAACTTTCATTCGATAACATCCCAGAAATCTTTCCCAATTATAGTGGCTAACATGCATAAAAAAAAAAAAATTATATATAATTATTTATTAATTATATATATAAATAAAAATGAAAAATAATAAACCAAGTCAAAAAAATTAGAAAAATCAAAAAATCGGAAAATATGATGCATTAACATTAATGTTTTGAATTTTATTTTCGCAAAAAAATTGTAACTTTTGCCAGTATTGAAACTACGATTTGAGCGCCCTTATAATGGTGTATAGTGGCATTCTCGTTTATCCAGTTTTCCTATGAATTACTTGTTTAGTAAGAATTTTCATCTTTGATTCATGTTGATATTCAGGATTACATATATGGGATGTTCCTATTCAGAATTGCTTGTCCGGTCTCCAGCTTAGACTCACTGGACGGGTCTGGGAGTATTACTGTGAACGTTTGTACTGCCTCCCTGGTAGAATTGCGACTTGTTCATTCCGGTGCTTCTAGATAATTAAGCTGTTGAGGTTGATCGTGTGTACACGACGTGGTGGAAGAAGAAGGGTTCATGCCAAATGGTAATACAAATTTTCTTAATGTATCCTATTTTCATTTTTTCATTTTTTGATGCCTGTAGTCTGGGTTGGAGTATTTATAGTATGTACTATTGCTCTATCTGAAGCAGGCATGTGTTTGGGTTAGTTAGAGTTAAATGCTCAGACCTGAGGAATTTAACTCTGACTAATCATCGAAATTGGGCTGGTGCTGTTCTCTGCTCTTATCGGCATTATCGCCGCGAATTTACTTCTATGGTGATGATAATATTACTTGAATATTTTTATATATATTTATATATGTATATTAATATATATATATATATATATGTATATTAATATATATATATATATATATATATATATATATATATATATATATATATATATTTGGAGGTTTAAATTATTGAAAATAATGTAAATACTATGTACAGTATTAAGATATTAGGGCCATTATATACTATTAATAAATTAAAACCTCAGTTATTAATTTACAGAAATCTTTTGTAATTACTTATGTAGATAAGTAATTACTTATGTAGATAACAAGAAAGATCAATCATGCCTAATTCATTGATTATGAAACACTTTCCAGCTGCAATGCAATTTTTTAAACATCTCTAAAATGCAATACATTCAGCGGTAATATTTTTAAAATTATCACAATACTACATTAATTTATTATATTTGAAAACTTAAAATTTCATCGAAAAACATGAACTTTATTCAAATGACGCCATTGAAATATAAGTCCCCTGGTTTAAACATCTCTAAAATGCGATACATTCAGCGGTAATGTTTTTTTAAATTATCGGAATAATATAATAATGTATTACATTTGAAAACTTAAAGTTTCATCGAAAAAAATGGACTTGATTCAAATGATGTCATTGAAATATAAATCGCCTGGCTCTCTATGTAAAAGCTGTAAATATTTTATTCATACACTTTTATTCCACTCCTTTCATTCATCATAATACTACAATAATTTGTTTTTAGAAACTTAAAACCATGGAGGTAAGCGTAATTTAACTCTATGCTAAAAACTTCATCGAAAAAGTCTGCTATGTTCTCCATGTAAAATAAATGAGTGTTTCATTCATATAAGCTATATTTCAGACTCAAAGAGCTAAATAGTTTTACGTTAAAGAAATTCAGCAATTATACAACTCATAGTACATCTTTATGTGTTTACATTCTCCATAAGTAAAAATTGGGCTTCGTTGTAGAAATAATCAAAGTTTGATAACCATTTAAACTCAAATATATTGTTATTTCGTGGTTGCAGAATGTATATAGATGCACAGATATTAAGCAAAAATAAAGCGGTTTTAGGACGCATACAACAATAAATATAAGTTGAAAAGAACTTTAAAAAATCACTATTTTGACACAAGATGGATGGCAGTTTTTATTTTGAAGTGGGTCACGTGATCTCGTCATATAATATGGGTGTAATTATTATTTTAATTTTTATTTAAAAAACTACAGAATATATTTTGCTGAAATTTTTTTCATATTTTTTATGAGATAATTTTAATATGTCCTAAAAGTTTGGAAGCAATTTATGAATTTTAAATTCGCTTAAAAAACGTTTGAAAAATTAGGTCCCATAGGGTTAAATGTATTTCATTTTTTCAACCCCGGTTCAGTCCAAAAATAATTGGGTGATATTTTTCATTTATATTTCCATAGGTCGCATAGACCGTCTGAACAACATACAAAAATTTCATTTTGATAAAATCATTCTTACGGCAATTATCCTGCTAACGGACGGACAGACAAACACACATTGCTTCCATCATACCTCTGGTACATTGCTTCCATCCATACCTCTTTTCATTTTGAATATATATATATATATATATATATATATATATGTATATATATATATATTAGGAAAATGTAGTAATAAAAATTCAAGTAATATTAATATCATCATAGAAGCAAAACCACGGCCAAATTGCGATAAGAGAAAAGAACAGCACCGGCCCAAATTCGATGATTAATCAGCATCGTATTGATTATCAGCAATAGTGTTTAATTCTAATTAACCCAAACAAATGCCTGTTTCAGATTGAGCAATAGTACATTACTATAAATGCTCAAACTCAGAATACAGGCATCAAAAGATGAAAAAATGAAGATAAGGAACATTAAGGAAATTTGAATTACCATGTGGTATGAACCCTTCTTGTTTAACTACGTGTATATACGATCAACCTCATCAGAATAAATTATCTTGAAGAACCGGAATGAAAATGACGAAAGACAACCAGGGAAATATATATATAATAATGATTTAAGTTTAAAATTGCAATATATTGTTCTCATTTCTAATTTCTTAAAATCCTATTAGTTGAGAACTGTTACCAATGATCATAATATATCATCCACTACTGCTAGTAAATTATTACTAAATTGTTTAAAAGAAATAAATGACTGTCTGCGTTATTCTAGTAATTTTATTCTATTTTTTATTTTACATAATAATACACAATTAATTCATAAAATAGAACAATACATATTATTTGTGTTTTACAGTCTTTTGATAGTCAAGATCTCTTTAATAATATTAAAAATACAAAATCTCTATAATGTAATTTTATCACTATACAATGCTTTTGTTGATAATAATTCTGATCATATTAGTATAAAAATATTACCTAAACTTCTCCACTTTATTTTATTTAATAACTACATATCAAGGAAATAATTTATACTTAGTATCACTGGTCTCGCAGTTGGTTTTAGTAATAGTCTACTAGCCAATTTGATATATTTATCACTATGAACATACCTGTGCATGTAATAATTATCAAATCTGATAATCTGGAATTATTGCCCAACTAGCCCTCAATAGGTAATAATATGAAGTCTTATAATTGACCCATTCAATGAGATAATCACGTGATTTTTTTTTATTGACGTTTTTTTTATTTAATCACCAATTTATATTATAAAAAGATAAATATAATTTTAACATAAATGAATTATTGCCATTTCATTCGTGCAATTCTATTCAATTGTTTCGAAATATAATCATTAATCAGTTACTTCGAATTTATAGATTATCTTTAAAAAGTATCATAATATACATATTAACAACCTTAAAATTACATGCAAATTGTATTTTTACCCATAATATTTAGTCAATAGTATTATAAAATGTTAAATTAATTAATAATTTATAAATACTTTATATCAGAATTATCCATCTCTAATTATATATTTATCACTGTAGCTTCTGCATCCTCTTTTGTACATATTTCTACATTATTTAATTTCGGCTAATTGTTATCAGCTATTTGTCATATACAAAATCTCACTGCGCAATTTGTCAGAAGACAATGCATATCATTTGGTATTAGAAATGAAAATTGTGGTTATGAAACATGACAATTTGAAGATATTTATCGCCTTTATTTAATGAAAAGCATTTTACAGCAATTATAAGTTTTCAAATAGTTTATTGAATCCAAAATTAAAAATTCACTTTATGGAAGAAAAATATTTTTGTTTCCTTTCCTTTTGTGGGAAAGATTTTGCAGAATTTTTTTTTTCTTTACAATCGATATTTTTCGTAGTTTGTTTGCTCTGCTGTAACCTTTTGATCTATGAGCTTTGTATTGGGAATCGCGCTTAGAACGAGAAACCTAGAAAAGGATAAAAAAAAAGAAGGATACGAACAGATTTTCTTGAGATCCAAACCTCTAGAACTTTTAAAGATTTTATTCTGTTTTAGAACCTACTTTTTACCTTAAATGGCATGCTCAATTTTTAGAAATCATTAATGGGACCGTTGATATACGGC
Organism: Amaurobius ferox; assembly: GCA_951213105.1. Lineage (NCBI taxonomy): Eukaryota > Metazoa > Arthropoda > Arachnida > Araneae > Amaurobiidae > Amaurobius > Amaurobius ferox. The sequence continues at coordinate 104,780,149 of OX578142.1, read as the reverse complement.
TTTCTTAGACTCAGCTTAAATTTAAAAAAATCTGATGTGGGCAACACATGACTTTCCTTATATAATGTAATGAATTTACTACTTTTACAGTAAAAAAATAGGTTTTTCTTATAGTAGATACTAATATTCTTTCCAAGATATTGAATTTTCGACAATTAGTCGTCATTTTCATTGATTTAGCATCATTTTCATCCATTTGGCGAGATTTTCATTAATTTGGCAACATTTCAAAAAAGTCGCCAAGTTGGCGACATTCCGCCAAATTCGTCGCCAAAATCTCGCCAAGCGTTATGCACTAAGAAAAGAGTTATTCTTACAACAGATAAATGACTATTGGCGTTCAAATACAAAAGTATTATTCAAAGTATATTTTTTCATGAATGGAACAAGCTAGATCCACGAGAATGATGTCACTCAATTTATCGCATGGTATTACATATGAAAAGTGAACATGTTTCTCAATAGGAATTTTTTTTTGTGACTTTTTCATAATTTTTTTGAAAAATGTACAATATCTCAAGAACGGTTCATGTTAGCGTTCTAAAATTTATGCCAATAGTTTTCTAATGAAAAATTACATAAGAAATGTCTTTTTGCGTAACTTTATTAGCGGTTTTGATTTTTTGACGATTTTTTCAAAATTTCATTCGAAAATTTAGGGGGGTTCTGAACATTCGATTACGTATAAAAACAATAAGCTTCCAGTGTTTATGGATTGTGATTTTTGTACCAAATTTGGTGCGAATCGGTCCATTCGTTCGTCAGTTATCGTCTCTACAGACTCACTGACACACACACACACATACTTTCACACACACACACACACACACACACACACATACACACACACACACACAAACATACACACACACACACACATCACTTCAAAAATGTTTGATTCGTGATCAGGGATGCTTGAAACGTGCTCTCCCGTCGAAAAATCGAATTCGAATTTTCGACCCCTTCACAATACTTTCCTTATACATTATGTATATAAGGAAAGTAATAATGCAGTTTATCTACCATTATATCCCAAGCAATAAATAAATATCGCATTGAAAGAAAAATGTGTTTATTAAAAGAATAAATATACACTAATAAGGCTTTTTTTTCGTGCAGAAGTTTTTTGAAAACTTTTCTTTTTGTGAGACTTGAATAGTATCTGTGTTGACAGTATGCTTAACCCTTTTCAGGCGTCATATGTTATCTTTTTCTGTCAGAGAATACTTTAAGACTTTGAAATGGCTTAGTGATACTTTTTCAACTTTTATGTTTAATTTTGAGGAAGGTTTATTATCAGCAATATCAAAATGATATATCAGAGAGGGCGATAAAAAATCACAAAACATTTCCATCGTAGAATTTTAAAAGTATTGTATACTGCTGACTAATGCCAGCAATACCAGGATTTTTCAGAAAGAATTAAGGAATGGCTAAAAAGAGACTACTTTGTGTGTAACAATATGTACCTACGTAGGCTTTTGCACTCTAGAATTTTTCAATACTCAGTATCTGTTGGTGACTTATTACCCAATCTTTGTAGTGTAATCTCCACTCGAGTTTTTCAAACATTAATATTTCATAGTATTTAGTTATGTTTATTGCACAGTTATTATCAGAATGAAGGTAGCTCTTGCACTCATAATATCCCCAGACACGTGTGATTTAATTCTTATACTATCTTTTAACTAAATGTAAACCATATGCTTATTTAAATTAATGTAAGATCAAATGATGCCTAATTTGTACTGAAAAAACGTTACAGTAATTACGACAATTTTGCCTGTCAAGTGATCATAATTAAATAACTAAGAAGTCAATATATATTTCACTGTCGAACAGAAGCCTGAAGAAAAGTATTTCAGATATAATCGTGAAAATGAAGGGGCTCTCTAACTGCATTGATACTTTTAATAAAGCTTTCAAACCATAGAGTAAAAGTTTTTCTTTACGTTCATATATTGAACAATGTAATTTAGGCCAAACTCCTAGCTATTCGGCAAACGAGATAAATAGGCCCTTTTCTAGCTCAACATACACAAGCGTTTTATACACACACACACACACATATATATGTATATATATATATATATATATATATATATATATATATATATATGAAAATCCAATGATAGAATAGAGAGAAATTCTAACTCAAAAACCCTAACTTAAAATATGTCTACAAATTAAAAATAAGTATTAAGGGGAGAATAAACCATCATGAGAAAAATTAAATGCTTATTTATAGTCATCAATCTTAAGATAATCAACAAATATCATTGGTGTGGATTCGAAAATAGAAAAACATAAATAACCAAGCATTAAAGCCATACACGTGAAAAGCACTATGCCTAAAATTGTTCATTTCGAAAAATAATTTTTCAAGTCCAAATATTTATTCAAAATGAACACAAAATATGTTAGTTTCTGAAGCAAGAGAAAGATTTTATCTATAAACTAAGATATTCGGACGACTAGTATAAATATTGAAAAAATATATGGGAAACACAAATACCTGATCACTGCAAATATTCTATCCGTTCGAGCATTAAATGACGAGACCAATGTTACCAATCGCGAAAGATAAATGTAGAGATCTACTGTTTCCAATCGTAAGAAATAAATAACAGTATTGCGAAAAGACTTTAAAATGTTATATATATATATATATATATATATACACAAGGTGAGTCAAAAGTCCTTAGACAGATTTAAGGGTAGGTCAGGCATACAAAAAGTAATCATTTTTACAATGGAACACGGGGTCGCAATCGTAAAGGGCGCCCTCTAGAGGGAGCTCTTTGCAAGTGAGTGAGTTTGGACTTGGTGCTGAATCATTCGAGGCGCGATCAGCCATATAGAGATGGCAGAGATGAATTTGCTTTACGGGGAAGCAAAAGGAAATGACCGTGCAGCACAGCGTTTGTATCGACAACGCTATCCAAATCGGCGGGTGCTCCATCATCAGACATTTGGGCGTTTGCACCAAAGATTATGTACAACAGGGACATTCGGAGTACAGAGACTTTTGTTCGAGACCGAACGACGCGTGAACCTGTCATAGAAGAAGCGATCATACGCGATGTTGAACGCGATCCAAGTCCAAGTACGCGAACCATTCCGGGTAGGTTTGGTGTTTTCCAATCCAGTGTGTGTCGCATATTTCACGATGAGTCTTTACATCCGTACCATATACAACGTCTCCAGCTACTCGGAGCAAGGGACTATCCCCTGCGACTCGCATTTGCAGTTTGGTTTTTGCAACAAGCTGCTGCGCAGGTCCATTTTCCAGCCTGCGCAGGTCCATTTTCCAGCCTGGGTTTGTTTCACGGACGAAGCTACATTTTTAAGGGACGGTAATGTAAATGTGCACAACTGGCACATTTGGGCGCATGAAAACCCGCGAGCAAAAAGGCTACATGGTGTTCAACAACGATTTACTATGGACATTTGGGCAGGAATTGTGGGGGATTGTTTGCTAGGCCCATACTTTCGCCCAGCATGACTGAACGGGAGAATGTATCGCATTTTTTGGAGGATGTTTTATCAGAATTACTCCATGACATCTCGGCAGGCATTCGTCGTAACATGTTGTTTCAGCACGACGGGGCGCCCGCACATTTCAGTAGAATTATGCGGGAGTATCTCGATACGACTTATCCACGGAAATGGATTGGCCGAGGCCGCCCCGTCAGGTGACCTCCTCGATCCCCGAGCTTGCCTCCCCTTGATTTTTTCCTGTTTGGCTACATGAAGAACTTTGTTTACGAAACTCCTGTTACGTCCGATGAAGACCTTGTCACAAGAGTAATTGAAGCAGCTGAACGGATCCGTGAGATCTGAGAATTTACGACTGTCCGTGCAACGACGTTGCGAAGCATGTATCGCTTCTGACGGCAAGTCCTTTGAATGCTTACTTTAAGAACTTCAAACGTTTGTTAGTGATGCTGCATTATACTTGCCTTTGTATCCATCATACTGCATACGACTTGTAATGTTGTTATTCATGCACTTGTGTTGTTGTGCTATTGTGACTTTATGTTCCATTAAACCAGTTTTGTACACTTTATCTGGTAACCTTTTCTTTTATTTAAGTCACTGCCAAAGAGATTCCTCTAGCGGTCGCCCTTTGCGTTTTCGACTCCATGTTCTATTGTAAAAATGACTTGGCTCTGTATACCTGACCTACCCTTAAAGTCGTCTGTCCAAGGACTTTTTACTAACCCTGTATATATATATATATATATATATATATATATATATATATATATATATATATATATATATATATATATATATATATATATATATGGAAAGAAATATAGCAGGATTGATCACAATACATCCAGCCTGGCTGCACAGCTGTGTTAGTACACAGATACTTCAGAAACCGGAGTTTATTATCTCGGTGCTATTTTTTTTTAATTCGTATTAGTCTTTTGTCATTTTATGTTTTATCATTTTTACACAAATTGGTTCCATAGCGACCGAAAATCTTGGTTTAACCTTGGTTTCCCTGATTTAACTCCCGGGCAACGTCTGGTACATTTTCTAGTCCTGTATAAATGAACGAAATTTGTTTCTATTTATAAATAAAGACACAATATAATAGGTTGAATACTTGAAAATTATAATAAATGATTTTTGCCTGAAAACAGTACAAAAGTAAATGCTAATAAAGATTTAACAAATATATCGTGATTTAGAATTCTCCCAATCTGTTACCGAACATTAATTCAATTAATAGACATGCACTTATCCCTAGTCTGAAGGGAGATTTCAATCGCAATTAGTCATTTGAAAACAAGATGATCTGGTTTTCAAAAGTATATGTACTAACCTAAACAAACGCTACATTGTATATCGTATCCTATTGCTCAATTCGATAATTTGCCAGTTCAATTAAACGCGGTACAGGTTAGTTATGGAACCTGATCGATTAAATGCACGAGAATTATTTAATTTAATGTATTTTGTTCGTATTGTAAATCTACAGTAAAGCCATCTCTGCCCTATAACAGAGTGTTGTAAAAAACGAAGAAGTGAGAAACGTATCATCTATCACCACTCGTGAATAATAGTTGAAGTCATTGCCGCTCGTCAGCACGTTGCAGGCGATTAGATGACCAATGAGAACACAATTACTTATAGCAAGTATATTGCAAATTTTCTGGTGTAAGTATTTAATTCAAATATGCCTCTTATCTTCACTTAATGCTACGTAAATATTTACACCAGAAAAACTGTAAAATCATTGCTTTAAGAACTTGTGGGCAGCTGTCATGTCCTGCACTTTGCCGAGCTGCAATGATCGTGAAATGATGGTTCACGTGTGATGATAGATGATCAATTGAATATTTTTTTCTTTTATGTTGTAAATCTGTTCAATTTCATTTTGTTACATTTGAGTTCTTAATATCAAAATTCATTACATGCTATATATATTAACATACAAGTACATTAAATAAAATGAAGTAAATATTTTTAATCGAATTATATATCGTAAAATCGTAAAGACCGGAACCGCACTCTCCTTCCCCTGCAACCAACATCTCGAAAGGATTTTCGGACTCACAGATTTAACGAGCCCGTACTACGCGTGAGCATGGAGATTGTTTGGGCAGAGTAGGGAACCGAACTCGGATCGTCAGAGTGCAATCCTCGTGCCTTAACTACCAGGCTATTCCGCCTACACACCTTAGTATTTTTTTTCAACCCAGACTGTCCGACCTACCCGAAGGTGGTGTTGTTGAGACCCAGACCATCCGACCTACCAGAAAGGTGTAAGGTAACTGTTTGGACGACCCCAATTTAGACCGGAACCCAGTGGGGGAGGCATCCACAGGGACCGTACCCTCCTTTCCCTACCACCAACCTATAATATAAGCCGCAAAACTGTAGTATTCATCACAAAAGCTGCAAAGTTGTAGTGTTCGTCACATAAGCAGCAAAGTCTCAGTGCTTGTCACAAAAGCCGCAGAGTTTCAGAGTTAGTCACATTAGCCGCAGATTCGAGGTGCTCTTCATATAAGTCACATTGTGGTAGTGAACTTGCATAACAGCAACATTGTGGCAGTGATCTGGTACATAAGCCGCAGTTGTCCTCTACTGATGTGTTGACTATGTGTTGTTGTTGTTGAGACCCAGACCGTCCGACCTACCAGAAAGGTGTAAGGTAACTGTTTGGACGACCCCAATTTAGACCGGAACCCAGTGGGGGAGGCATCCACAGGGACCGTACCCTCCTTTCCCTACCACCAACCTATAATATAAGCCGCAAAACTGTAGTATTCATCACAAAAGTTGCAAAGTTGTAGTGTTCGTCACATAAGCAGCAAAGTCTCAGTGCTTCTCACAAAAGCCGCAGAGTTTCAGAGTTAGTCACATTAGCCGCAGATTCGAGGTGTTCTTCATATAAGTCACATTGTGGTAGTGAACTTGCATAACAGCAACATTGTGGCAGTGATCTGGTACATAAGCCGCAGTTGTCCTCTACTGATGTGTTGACTATGTGTTGTTGTTGTTGAGACCCAGACCGTCCGACCTACCAGAAAGGTGTAAGGTAACTGTTTGGACGACCCCAATTTAGACCGGAACCCAGTGGGGGAGGCATCCACAGGGACCGTACCCTCCTTTCCCTACCACCAACCTATAATATAAGCCGCAAAACTGTAGTATTCATCACAAAAGCTGCAAAGTTGTAGTGTTCGTCACATAAGCAGCAAAGTCTCAGTGCTTGTCACAAAAGCCGCAGAGTTTCAGAGTTAGTCACATTAGCCGCAGATTCGAGGTGCTCTTCATATAAGTCACATTGTGGTAGTGAACTTGCATAACAGCAACATTGTGGCAGTGATCTGGTACATAAGCCGCAGTTGTCCTCTACTGATGTGTTGACTATGTGTTGTTGTTGTTGAGACCCAGACCGTCCGACCTACCAGAAAGGTGTAAGGTAACTGTTTGGACGACCCCAATTTAGACCGGAACCCAGTGGGGGAGGCATCCACAGGGACCGTACCCTCCTTTCCCTACCACCAACCTATAATATAAGCCGCAAAACTGTAGTATTCATCACAAAAGTTGCAAAGTTGTAGTGTTCGTCACATAAGCAGCAAAGTCTCAGTGCTTGTCACAAAAGCCGCAGAGTTTCAGAGTTAGTCACATTAGCCGCAGATTCGAGGTGTTCTTCATATAAGTCACATTGTGGTAGTGAACTTGCATAACAGCAACATTGTGGCAGTGATCTGGTACATAAGCCGCAGTTGTCCTCTACTGATGTGTTGACTATGTGTTGTTGTTGTTGAGACCCAGACCGTCCGACCTACCAGAAAGGTGTAAGGTAACTGTTTGGACGACCCCAATTTAGACCGGAACCCAGTGGGGGAGGCATCCACAGGGACCGTACCCTCCTTTCCCTACCACCAACCTATAATATAAGCCGCAAAACTGTAGTATTCATCACAAAAGCTGCAAAGTTGTAGTGTTCGTCACATAAGCAGCAAAGTCTCAGTGCTTGTCACAAAAGCCGCAGAGTTTCAGAGTTAGTCACATTAGCCGCAGATTCGAGGTGTTCTTCATATAAGTCACATTGTGGTAGTGAACTTGCATAACAGCAACATTGTGGCAGTGATCTGGTACATAAGCCGCAGTTGTCCTCTACTGATGTGTTGACTATGTGTTGTTGTTGTTGAGACCCAGACCGTCCGACCTACCAGAAAGGTGTAAGGTAACTGTTTGGACGACCCCAATTTAGACCGGAACCCAGTGGGGGAGGCATCCACAGGGACCGTACCCTCCTTTCCCTACCACCAACCTATAATATAAGCCGCAAAACTGTAGTATTCATCACAAAAGCTGCAAAGTTGTAGTGTTCGTCACATAAGCAGCAAAGTCTCAGTGCTTGTCACAAAAGCCGCAGAGTTTCAGAGTTAGTCACATTAGCCGCAGATTCGAGGTGTTCTTCATATAAGTCACATTGTGGTAGTGAACTTGCATAACAGCAACATTGTGGCAGTGATCTGGTACATAAGCCGCAGTTGTCCTCTACTGATGTGTTGACTATGTGTTGTTGTTGTTGAGACCCAGACCGTCCGACCTACCAGAAAGGTGTAAGGTAACTGTTTGGACGACCCCAATTTAGACCGGAACCCAGTGGGGGAGGCATCCACAGGGACCGTACCCTCCTTTCCCTACCACCAACCTATAATATAAGCCGCAAAACTGTAGTATTCATCACAAAAGCTGCAAAGTTGTAGTGTTCGTCACATAAGCAGCAAAGTCTCAGTGCTTGTCACAAAAGCCGCAGAGTTTCAGAGTTAGTCACATTAGCCGCAGATTCGAGGTGTTCTTCATATAAGTCACATTGTGGTAGTGAACTTGCATAACAGCAACATTGTGGCAGTGATCTGGTACATAAGCCGCAGTTGTCCTCTACTGATGTGTTGACTATGTGTTGTTGTTGTTGAGACCCAGACCGTCCGACCTACCAGAAAGGTGTAAGGTAACTGTTTGGACGACCCCAATTTAGACCGGAACCCAGTGGGGGAGGCATCCACAGGGACCGTACCCTCCTTTCCCTACCACCAACCTATAATATAAGCCGCAAAACTGTAGTATTCATCACAAAAGCTGCAAAGTTGTAGTGTTCGTCACATAAGCAGCAAAGTCTCAGTGCTTGTCACAAAAGCCGCAGAGTTTCAGAGTTAGTCACATTAGCCGCAGATTCGAGGTGTTCTTCATATAAGTCACATTGTGGTAGTGAACTTGCATAACAGCAACATTGTGGCAGTGATCTGGTACATAAGCCGCAGTTGTCCTCTACTGATGTGTTGACTATGTGTTGTTGTTGTTGAGACCCAGACCGTCCGACCTACCAGAAAGGTGTAAGGTAACTGTTTGGACGACCCCAATTTAGACCGGAACCCAGTGGGGGAGGCATCCACAGGGACCGTACCCTCCTTTCCCTACCACCAACCTATAATATAAGCCGCAAAACTGTAGTATTCATCACAAAAGCTGCAAAGTTGTAGTGTTCGTCACATAAGCAGCAAAGTCTCAGTGCTTGTCACAAAAGCCGCAGAGTTTCAGAGTTAGTCACATTAGCCGCAGATTCGAGGTGCTCTTCATATAAGTCACATTGTGGTAGTGAACTTGCATAACAGCAACATTGTGGCAGTGATCTGGTACATAAGCCGCAGTTGTCCTCTACTGATGTGTTGACTATGTGTTGTTGTTGTTGAGACCCAGACCGTCCGACCTACCAGAAAGGTGTAAGGTAACTGTTTGGACGACCCCAATTTAGACCGGAACCCAGTGGGGGAGGCATCCACAGGGACCGTACCCTCCTTTCCCTACCACCAACCTATAATATAAGCCGCAAAACTGTAGTATTCATCACAAAAGTTGCAAAGTTGTAGTGTTCGTCACATAAGCAGCAAAGTCTCAGTGCTTGTCACAAAAGCCGCAGAGTTTCAGAGTTAGTCACATTAGCCGCAGATTCGAGGTGTTCTTCATATAAGTCACATTGTGGTAGTGAACTTGCATAACAGCAACATTGTGGCAGTGATCTGGTACATAAGCCGCAGTTGTCCTCTACTGATGTGTTGACTATGTGTTGTTGTTGTTGAGACCCAGACCGTCCGACCTACCAGAAAGGTGTAAGGTAACTGTTTGGACGACCCCAATTTAGACCGGAACCCAGTGGGGGAGGCATCCACAGGGACCGTACCCTCCTTTCCCTACCACCAACCTATAATATAAGCCGCAAAACTGTAGTATTCATCACAAAAGCTGCAAAGTTGTAGTGTTCGTCACATAAGCAGCAAAGTCTCAGTGCTTGTCACAAAAGCCGCAGAGTTTCAGAGTTAGTCACATTAGCCGCAGATTCGAGGTGCTCTTCATATAAGTCACATTGTGGTAGTGAACTTGCATAACAGCAACATTGTGGCAGTGATCTGGTACATAAGCCGCAGTTGTCCTCTACTGATGTGTTGACTATGTGTTGTTGTTGTTGAGACCCAGACCGTCCGACCTACCAGAAAGGTGTAAGGTAACTGTTTGGACGACCCCAATTTAGACCGGAACCCAGTGGGGGAGGCATCCACAGGGACCGTACCCTCCTTTCCCTACCACCAACCTATAATATAAGCCGCAAAACTGTAGTATTCATCACAAAAGTTGCAAAGTTGTAGTGTTCGTCACATAAGCAGCAAAGTCTCAGTGCTTGTCACAAAAGCCGCAGAGTTTCAGAGTTAGTCACATTAGCCGCAGATTCGAGGTGTTCTTCATATAAGTCACATTGTGGTAGTGAACTTGCATAACAGCAACATTGTGGCAGTGATCTGGTACATAAGCCGCAGTTGTCCTCTACTGATGTGTTGACTATGTGTTGTTGTTGTTGAGACCCAGACCGTCCGACCTACCAGAAAGGTGTAAGGTAACTGTTTGGACGACCCCAATTTAGACCGGAACCCAGTGGGGGAGGCATCCACAGGGACCGTACCCTCCTTTCCCTACCACCAACCTATAATATAAGCCGCAAAACTGTAGTATTCATCACAAAAGCTGCAAAGTTGTAGTGTTCGTCACATAAGCAGCAAAGTCTCAGTGCTTGTCACAAAAGCCGCAGAGTTTCAGAGTTAGTCACATTAGCCGCAGATTCGAGGTGTTCTTCATATAAGTCACATTGTGGTAGTGAACTTGCATAACAGCAACATTGTGGCAGTGATCTGGTACATAAGCCGCAGTTGTCCTCTACTGATGTGTTGACTATGTGTTGTTGTTGTTGAGACCCAGACCGTCCGACCTACCAGAAAGGTGTAAGGTAACTGTTTGGACGACCCCAATTTAGACCGGAACCCAGTGGGGGAGGCATCCACAGGGACCGTACCCTCCTTTCCCTACCACCAACCTATAATATAAGCCGCAAAACTGTAGTATTCATCACAAAAGCTGCAAAGTTGTAGTGTTCGTCACATAAGCAGCAAAGTCTCAGTGCTTGTCACAAAAGCCGCAGAGTTTCAGAGTTAGTCACATTAGCCGCAGATTCGAGGTGTTCTTCATATAAGTCACATTGTGGTAGTGAACTTGCATAACAGCAACATTGTGGCAGTGATCTGGTACATAAGCCGCAGTTGTCCTCTACTGATGTGTTGACTATGTGTTGTTGTTGTTGAGACCCAGACCGTCCGACCTACCAGAAAGGTGTAAGGTAACTGTTTGGACGACCCCAATTTAGACCGGAACCCAGTGGGGGAGGCATCCACAGGGACCGTACCCTCCTTTCCCTACCACCAACCTATAATATAAGCCGCAAAACTGTAGTATTCATCACAAAAGCTGCAAAGTTGTAGTGTTCGTCACATAAGCAGCAAAGTCTCAGTGCTTGTCACAAAAGCCGCAGAGTTTCAGAGTTAGTCACATTAGCCGCAGATTCGAGGTGTTCTTCATATAAGTCACATTGTGGTAGTGAACTTGCATAACAGCAACATTGTGGCAGTGATCTGGTACATAAGCCGCAGTTGTCCTCTACTGATGTGTTGACTATGTGTTGTTGTTGTTGAGACCCAGACCGTCCGACCTACCAGAAAGGTGTAAGGTAACTGTTTGGACGACCCCAATTTAGACCGGAACCCAGTGGGGGAGGCATCCACAGGGACCGTACCCTCCTTTCCCTACCACCAACCTATAATATAAGCCGCAAAACTGTAGTATTCATCACAAAAGCTGCAAAGTTGTAGTGTTCGTCACATAAGCAGCAAAGTCTCAGTGCTTGTCACAAAAGCCGCAGAGTTTCAGAGTTAGTCACATTAGCCGCAGATTCGAGGTGCTCTTCATATAAGTCACATTGTGGTAGTGAACTTGCATAACAGCAACATTGTGGCAGTGATCTGGTACATAAGCCGCAGTTGTCCTCTACTGATGTGTTGACTATGTGTTGTTGTTGTTGAGACCCAGACCGTCCGACCTACCAGAAAGGTGTAAGGTAACTGTTTGGACGACCCCAATTTAGACCGGAACCCAGTGGGGGAGGCATCCACAGGGACCGTACCCTCCTTTCCCTACCACCAACCTATAATATAAGCCGCAAAACTGTAGTATTCATCACAAAAGTTGCAAAGTTGTAGTGTTCGTCACATAAGCAGCAAAGTCTCAGTGCTTGTCACAAAAGCCGCAGAGTTTCAGAGTTAGTCACATTAGCCGCAGATTCGAGGTGTTCTTCATATAAGTCACATTGTGGTAGTGAACTTGCATAACAGCAACATTGTGGCAGTGATCTGGTACATAAGCCGCAGTTGTCCTCTACTGATGTGTTGACTATGTGTTGTTGTTGTTGAGACCCAGACCGTCCGACCTACCAGAAAGGTGTAAGGTAACTGTTTGGACGACCCCAATTTAGACCGGAACCCAGTGGGGGAGGCATCCACAGGGACCGTACCCTCCTTTCCCTACCACCAACCTATAATATAAGCCGCAAAACTGTAGTATTCATCACAAAAGCTGCAAAGTTGTAGTGTTCGTCACATAAGCAGCAAAGTCTCAGTGCTTGTCACAAAAGCCGCAGAGTTTCAGAGTTAGTCACATTAGCCGCAGATTCGAGGTGTTCTTCATATAAGTCACATTGTGATAGTGAACTTGCATAACAGCAACATTGTGGCAGTGATCTGGTACATAAGCCGCAGTTGTCCTCTACTGATGTGTTGACTATGTGTTGTTGTTGTTGAGACCCAGACCGTCCGACCTACCAGAAAGGTGTAAGGTAACTGTTTGGACGACCCCAATTTAGACCGGAACCCAGTGGGGGAGGCATCCACAGGGACCGTACCCTCCTTTCCCTACCACCAACCTATAATATAAGCCGCAAAACTGTAGTATTCATCACAAAAGCTGCAAAGTTGTAGTGTTCGTCACATAAGCAGCAAAGTCTCAGTGCTTGTCACAAAAGCCGCAGAGTTTCAGAGTTAGTCACATTAGCCGCAGATTCGAGGTGTTCTTCATATAAGTCACATTGTGGTAGTGAACTTGCATAACAGCAACATTGTGGCAGTGATCTGGTACATAAGCCGCAGTTGTCCTCTACTGATGTGTTGACTATGTGTTGTTGTTGTTGAGACCCAGACCGTCCGACCTACCAGAAAGGTGTAAGGTAACTGTTTGGACGACCCCAATTTAGACCGGAACCCAGTGGGGGAGGCATCCACAGGGACCGTACCCTCCTTTCCCTACCACCAACCTATAATATAAGCCGCAAAACTGTAGTATTCATCACAAAAGCTGCAAAGTTGTAGTGTTCGTCACATAAGCAGCAAAGTCTCAGTGCTTGTCACAAAAGCCGCAGAGTTTCAGAGTTAGTCACATTAGCCGCAGATTCGAGGTGTTCTTCATATAAGTCACATTGTGGTAGTGAACTTGCATAACAGCAACATTGTGGCAGTGATCTGGTACATAAGCCGCAGTTGTCCTCTACTGATGTGTTGACTATGTGTTGTTGTTGTTGAGACCCAGACCGTCCGACCTACCAGAAAGGTGTAAGGTAACTGTTTGGACGACCCCAATTTAGACCGGAACCCAGTGGGGGAGGCATCCACAGGGACCGTACCCTCCTTTCCCTACCACCAACCTATAATATAAGCCGCAAAACTGTAGTATTCATCACAAAAGCTGCAAAGTTGTAGTGTTCGTCACATAAGCAGCAAAGTCTCAGTGCTTGTCACAAAAGCCGCAGAGTTTCAGAGTTAGTCACATTAGCCGCAGATTCGAGGTGTTCTTCATATAAGTCACATTGTGGTAGTGAACTTGCATAACAGCAACATTGTGGCAGTGATCTGGTACATAAGCCGCAGTTGTCCTCTACTGATGTGTTGACTATGTGTTGTTGTTGTTGAGACCCAGACCGTCCGACCTACCAGAAAGGTGTAAGGTAACTGTTTGGACGACCCCAATTTAGACCGGAACCCAGTGGGGGAGGCATCCACAGGGACCGTACCCTCCTTTCCCTACCACCAACCTATAATATAAGCCGCAAAACTGTAGTATTCATCACAAAAGCTGCAAAGTTGTAGTGTTCGTCACATAAGCAGCAAAGTCTCAGTGCTTGTCACAAAAGCCGCAGAGTTTCAGAGTTAGTCACATTAGCCGCAGATTCGAGGTGCTCTTCATATAAGTCACATTGTGGTAGTGAACTTGCATAACAGCAACATTGTGGCAGTGATCTGGTACATAAGCCGCAGTTGTCCTCTACTGATGTGTTGACTATGTGTTGTTGTTGTTGAGACCCAGACCGTCCGACCTACCAGAAAGGTGTAAGGTAACTGTTTGGACGACCCCAATTTAGACCGGAACCCAGTGGGGGAGGCATCCACAGGGACCGTACCCTCCTTTCCCTACCACCAACCTATAATATAAGCCGCAAAACTGTAGTATTCATCACAAAAGTTGCAAAGTTGTAGTGTTCGTCACATAAGCAGCAAAGTCTCAGTGCTTGTCACAAAAGCCGCAGAGTTTCAGAGTTAGTCACATTAGCCGCAGATTCGAGGTGTTCTTCATATAAGTCACATTGTGGTAGTGAACTTGCATAACAGCAACATTGTGGCAGTGATCTGGTACATAAGCCGCAGTTGTCCTCTACTGATGTGTTGACTATGTGTTGTTGTTGTTGAGACCCAGACCGTCCGACCTACCAGAAAGGTGTAAGGTAACTGTTTGGACGACCCCAATTTAGACCGGAACCCAGTGGGGGAGGCATCCACAGGGACCGTACCCTCCTTTCCCTACCACCAACCTATAATATAAGCCGCAAAACTGTAGTATTCATCACAAAAGCTGCAAAGTTGTAGTGTTCGTCACATAAGCAGCAAAGTCTCAGTGCTTGTCACAAAAGCCGCAGAGTTTCAGAGTTAGTCACATTAGCCGCAGATTCGAGGTGCTCTTCATATAAGTCACATTGTGGTAGTGAACTTGCATAACAGCAACATTGTGGCAGTGATCTGGTACATAAGCCGCAGTTGTCCTCTACTGATGTGTTGACTATGTGTTGTTGTTGTTGAGACCCAGACCGTCCGACCTACCAGAAAGGTGTAAGGTAACTGTTTGGACGACCCCAATTTAGACCGGAACCCAGTGGGGGAGGCATCCACAGGGACCGTACCCTCCTTTCCCTACCACCAACCTATAATATAAGCCGCAAAACTGTAGTATTCATCACAAAAGTTGCAAAGTTGTAGTGTTCGTCACATAAGCAGCAAAGTCTCAGTGCTTGTCACAAAAGCCGCAGAGTTTCAGAGTTAGTCACATTAGCCGCAGATTCGAGGTGTTCTTCATATAAGTCACATTGTGGTAGTGAACTTGCATAACAGCAACATTGTGGCAGTGATCTGGTACATAAGCCGCAGTTGTCCTCTACTGATGTGTTGACTATGTGTTGTTGTTGTTGAGACCCAGACCGTCCGACCTACCAGAAAGGTGTAAGGTAACTGTTTGGACGACCCCAATTTAGACCGGAACCCAGTGGGGGAGGCATCCACAGGGACCGTACCCTCCTTTCCCTACCACCAACCTATAATATAAGCCGCAAAACTGTAGTATTCATCACAAAAGCTGCAAAGTTGTAGTGTTCGTCACATAAGCAGCAAAGTCTCAGTGCTTGTCACAAAAGCCGCAGAGTTTCAGAGTTAGTCACATTAGCCGCAGATTCGAGGTGTTCTTCATATAAGTCACATTGTGGTAGTGAACTTGCATAACAGCAACATTGTGGCAGTGATCTGGTACATAAGCCGCAGTTGTCCTCTACTGATGTGTTGACTATGTGTTGTTGTTGTTGAGACCCAGACCGTCCGACCTACCAGAAAGGTGTAAGGTAACTGTTTGGACGACCCCAATTTAGACCGGAACCCAGTGGGGGAGGCATCCACAGGGACCGTACCCTCCTTTCCCTACCACCAACCTATAATATAAGCCGCAAAACTGTAGTATTCATCACAAAAGCTGCAAAGTTGTAGTGTTCGTCACATAAGCAGCAAAGTCTCAGTGCTTGTCACAAAAGCCGCAGAGTTTCAGAGTTAGTCACATTAGCCGCAGATTCGAGGTGTTCTTCATATAAGTCACATTGTGGTAGTGAACTTGCATAACAGCAACATTGTGGCAGTGATCTGGTACATAAGCCGCAGTTGTCCTCTACTGATGTGTTGACTATGTGTTGTTGTTGTTGAGACCCAGACCGTCCGACCTACCAGAAAGGTGTAAGGTAACTGTTTGGACGACCCCAATTTAGACCGGAACCCAGTGGGGGAGGCATCCACAGGGACCGTACCCTCCTTTCCCTACCACCAACCTATAATATAAGCCGCAAAACTGTAGTATTCATCACAAAAGCTGCAAAGTTGTAGTGTTCGTCACATAAGCAGCAAAGTCTCAGTGCTTGTCACAAAAGCCGCAGAGTTTCAGAGTTAGTCACATTAGCCGCAGATTCGAGGTGTTCTTCATATAAGTCACATTGTGGTAGTGAACTTGCATAACAGCAACATTGTGGCAGTGATCTGGTACATAAGCCGCAGTTGTCCTCTACTGATGTGTTGACTATGTGTTGTTGTTGTTGAGACCCAGACCGTCCGACCTACCAGAAAGGTGTAAGGTAACTGTTTGGACGACCCCAATTTAGACCGGAACCCAGTGGGGGAGGCATCCACAGGGACCGTACCCTCCTTTCCCTACCACCAACCTATAATATAAGCCGCAAAACTGTAGTATTCATCACAAAAGCTGCAAAGTTGTAGTGTTCGTCACATAAGCAGCAAAGTCTCAGTGCTTGTCACAAAAGCCGCAGAGTTTCAGAGTTAGTCACATTAGCCGCAGATTCGAGGTGTTCTTCATATAAGTCACATTGTGGTAGTGAACTTGCATAACAGCAACATTGTGGCAGTGATCTGGTACATAAGCCGCAGTTGTCCTCTACTGATGTGTTGACTATGTGTTGTTGTTGTTGAGACCCAGACCGTCCGACCTACCAGAAAGGTGTAAGGTAACTGTTTGGACGACCCCAATTTAGACCGGAACCCAGTGGGGGAGGCATCCACAGGGACCGTACCCTCCTTTCCCTACCACCAACCTATAATATAAGCCGCAAAACTGTAGTATTCATCACAAAAGCTGCAAAGTTGTAGTGTTCGTCACATAAGCAGCAAAGTCTCAGTGCTTGTCACAAAAGCCGCAGAGTTTCAGAGTTAGTCACATTAGCCGCAGATTCGAGGTGTTCTTCATATAAGTCACATTGTGGTAGTGAACTTGCATAACAGCAACATTGTGGCAGTGATCTGGTACATAAGCCGCAGTTGTCCTCTACTGATGTGTTGACTATGTGTTGTTGTTGTTGAGACCCAGACCGTCCGACCTACCAGAAAGGTGTAAGGTAACTGTTTGGACGACCCCAATTTAGACCGGAACCCAGTGGGGGAGGCATCCACAGGGACCGTACCCTCCTTTCCCTACCACCAACCTATAATATAAGCCGCAAAACTGTAGTATTCATCACAAAAGCTGCAAAGTTGTAGTGTTCGTCACATAAGCAGCAAAGTCTCAGTGCTTGTCACAAAAGCCGCAGAGTTTCAGAGTTAGTCACATTAGCCGCAGATTCGAGGTGTTCTTCATATAAGTCACATTGTGGTAGTGAACTTGCATAACAGCAACATTGTGGCAGTGATCTGGTACATAAGCCGCAGTTGTCCTCTACTGATGTGTTGACTATGTGTTGTTGTTGTTGAGACCCAGACCGTCCGACCTACCAGAAAGGTGTAAGGTAATTTTTTGGACGACCGGGAAGAGCCACTCAATTTAGACCGGAACCCAGTGAAGGTGGCATCCACAGGGACCGTACTTTCCTTCTTCTACCACCAATCTCTCAGAAGGACTTATGGATCCACATGTTTAACGTGATCGCATTCCGCGTGAACACGGCGGCAGTTTTGGCAGCGGAGGGAATCAAACCCGGTCCCACAGAGTGCAATTCCCGCGCGCTAACCATTGGGCTACCGTGCCCCTACCAGAAAGTGTTGTTGTTGTTGAGACCCAGACCGTCCGACCTACCAGAAAGGTGTAAGGTAACTGTATGGACGGCCGGGAAGTGCCACCCAATTTAGACCGGAATCCAGTAGGGGAGGCATCCACAGGGACCGTACCCTCCTTCCCCTACCACCAACCTCTCGGAAGGACTTACGGACCCACATGTTTAACGTGATCGTACTCCGCATGAACACGGCGGCATTTGTGGTAGCGTGCAAATCTAGCGCGCAAACCACGGGGATACCGCACCCGAGATGGCCAACAGCACGCGGTGTTCCGAGGTGGTCCTACCAGAAAGTGTAAGATATCTGTTTGGATGGCCAGGGCAGTATCACCCAGCTTAGACCGGAACCCAGTGGGGGCAACATCCACAAGGACCATATCCTGCTTCCATTACCACCAACCTTTCGGAACGACTTTTAGATCCATAAATTTAACGTTCCTGTACTACGCATGAACACCGAAACAGTTTGGGCAGAGTCGGGAATCGAACTCGGGTCATCCCAGTGCAATTTCCATGCTTTCACCACTGGACTGTCCCGCTCCACATCTTAGCATTCTTAAAATGTTCCATATTATACGTACATAGTCCACGTTACGAAAAATGAGGGCAAAAAATTGTCAATTGCCGCGCCGCTTATCAACGCTCTCTAACCCAAAATAGTGCCTTTTTTGGATATACATTCACTAACGAAAATTGATTATTTTAGTGTTTTCTACCGCCCAAAATTTGTATAAAGAGTTTCGAATTAGCCTTTATTATAAAATTTTATAGAGAATGGACTGGAATTTCTATGAATTCTATGTATTTTCGCGGATATCTAAAATTTTTGTGCTTGCATTATATCGCTTCAACAAGAAAGGTATTAAGACGTGATAAATGTTATTTACGTAAACATGTGTTTTATTTTTATGTAGCAGATGAAAATGGCACCTAGTTTTTCTTATTTATTCAATTAATAGTACTAAACATATTTAATTTTGCATGATGTTTTCGAGATAATTATATGATGCCATTGAAGTAGGATATATTTTCCTTCTAATGAGCACGCTATTTTGATATCTAAACCCTAAGCAAAAGCAACCTCTCGTATCAAACAGATTATTTTATTTTCACAGTTTTCAATTGATCTAAGACAGTTATTTCATTATTTTTTATTCTGTTTCATGATATCCCCACTGGGTTTTTATTAAAAAAATTGATGCCTTCAACATACGATTATTCCTACAGATTAGTGAACTTTTACAGATTAATTTTTACGTTTTGTGTGAACAAAAAATGGTACTCTCTTATTGTTAAATCTCGCTGCAACCCATAGGTTTGGGTTGGTTTCGATTATACAGCATACCAAATTTCACATAATTTGCTTTATTATTTCTTGAGATATCGCGATTCCTTTGGAATAATAAAGAATTTAATATTTCGAGAACTACTAGTATGTTAATTTCATTTATTCATTTAATAGTACTGAACATATTTAGTTCTTGTATAATATTTTCGATTTTAGAGCCTAGTCATGCAATATCTCTAGAACGGAGCAAGTTATCGTTCTGTAAATTGTACCTTGCACTTTGATATAAAAAATTACAAATAAAATTATTATTTTTGCCTTAAATTTTAACAATCATCTTTTCATAATTTTTTTTAGATTTTCGGCAAAAATGCTTAAAAAATTCAAGATGTTTCCTTTTTGGCTGTCTTCTGAAATCAATAAGCTGCAGCTGAAATAGTGTATAGATTGAAGTTAATTTCCGCACCAAAATTTATTTAATTTGCTCAATTTTATCAAGAGTTATAGTGATATATATAAAAATATAACCATTTCTAATATCTCATGAACTGTAACTAAATTATTCATGATTTATTTTCTGTTAATACCATTTATTGTTAATCTTTAAGAAGATATCAAATGAACTTTAAAATAAAAATGTTATTTCAGCTCACAGGATGTAAATCACATAAATTTTCCAAAGCGTTTAAGGGCGTAAAGAGCCTGTTATTAGTGGCACATGACATAGTACAAGCACCTTATAGTTATATATACAACCAATCCACAAACTAAATTTGCATATTACAAACAGTGGAGAAACGGATGATAATCTGAGTAGACAGTGTCTCCTCAAATAACCCGCTACCAAGCAACTCCTACTTTAATTATACATTATTTTAAATATTTTATGCTCTTATTTCGAACAATTTACCCTTAAAGTAAAAGTTACTTATTAAGATACTGTCTACTAATATTCCCATTATGCTTTGCCACTGATTACATACAGCCGATTGGCAAAAATTAAATTCATACGAAGTAACGGGACCTAAAAGAAGCATTTACATGAAAATCAAAAATAAATATACAAAGTACAATGTACAAAGTACAATGCAGAAGAAACGTGATTACTTAAACTTAAAATGTTTAGGTGAATGGACAGTAATTTTGCTTCCATGGGATTTAATCTTTGCCAATTGACTTTTTGTATTGTGCAAATTTAGTTTGTGGATTGGCTGCATATAAAGCTCCAATGCGGAGTATACAATGTGGAGCGAGTGAGGAGGTAATGTATCACTAATGGAATGGAATGTATACAATGGGAGTATTTTACATGTTTATTGGAGTATACAATGTCTAATACACAATGTCATATGTCTCTGATGAAAGTCGTTTTATGCCCAAAAGCATGTAGACAAATCTATGGAATTTATGTTCTGATGTGTGCCGAAATAAAATTCTTAAAGTTCTCTTAATATAATTCGGTTTATTAATTAATATAATTCGGTATATTAATTAATATAATTCGGTATATTAATTAATATAATTCGGTAATATAATTTGGTAATATAATTTGGTAATATAATTATTTTAATATAATTCGGTATATAGTTCTTTTAATATAATCGCATTCCCGGGCTCGCCGCCATTTTATTCATTTAAGAAGATACATAGCAAATTGTTTCAGTCAGTATTCGATATTGAACTATGATATTGATGTTAACATATTAACATTGGAGCATTAACATTGGATGAGTTAACATATTAACATATTAACATAAAACATATTAACATTGGAGATTTTTATTTTTCTTTGATTTAAAGATAGACCCATAAATAATAATAATATAGTACAAAAGAATACTCAAAAATAGCTATGTTAAATGTACTTATTATTTATTTGGTTTATTCGGTATTCAGCAGTTACAGAACCTCTGACATAAGCAAATTTGCAATATGAAAAGCTTTAACTAATAACACCAATCAAGTATTACAAACCACGTCTATTATTTATTAATAGTCTGCGGAATATAACTCAATTTCCCTTAAATGGACACACAAAAAATACATTATTTGGATGCGTCAGCAAATGTACATTTCTAATGATGTTTTCCCGGTGTATTATTTTAAATTTCCTTACATACATTTTTAGGTAGTTTGTTAAGATTAATAAGCATTAAATTCATGGCTAAAGTAATTCAGATTTTGTACAGCACCAATATTTAAAAGTGAAAACTAGCGGGCTTTTCCCGTTAGTAATAGCTAAATATAGCAATAAGTTTTTCAAGTAATCAGTTTTCATCAAGTTCTTCGACCTCTGTCCTAGCACAAAAACACAAAGTAACAAAATTCGGTCAAAGTTTAGTGTGAGCAAGTCGAATAGGCCCATTGCAGTGTAAAAAATACAACGTGAAAAGTGTATCGGAGCATGAGTCACTAAGATAAAAGCTAAGATTTGAAAAACCAGAGACTCCCTTCTTCTTTCCCCCCTGTAGGTCCGCCCATAGAGAGTATGGACACTACTAAAGTGGTCGTACCCGGGTTTCAGAGGAGATCCGGACATCCAATTTATCTTTTTAGGGTGGAGAAGACATGAAAAATTCACAAAATAAGGGAACAATTATGGAGGTCGCTCATGATAAATATTCGGATAATAAAAACGGACTTTGAAATGAACGTTACTGAATCCTCTATATAATTGTAAAAAATTAATAAATAAAATGATGGCAAAAATAATTAACGATTTTTACAGCTAAGGAATCAAGGTTCCCTATAACAAATTTTGAAGACAGCATGCATCTCAGAAAGTCTTTCTTTGCCGACAGTTTTATGGAGAATACTACGGGATTTTAAAACGAAAGTTATTGAATCCGTAATTTAAATGTGATAAACTAACAAATAAAGTAACAACAGAATCAATGGAAGTTTTCTAGAGCTAAGTTATGCGGATTCCCGATTGCATATTTTAAAGACCGTACTTCAAAAGCTCTTTCTTTGGCGACGTGAGAAATACAGAGAATACTTAAAAATTATGAGGTGAAGTAGAATTAAAATTTTTATTGATGACTCTGAAGTTCCTATTTTAGAAACGTGATTTCAGCAGGGAATTCTTATAATGATAGTGAAATATTATATTTAGTAATCAAATTTATATCTGTTAAATTCTTAAATTTAGATCCTTGCCTTTTTGTCCGCACTTATTCCCGTAATCCAATACTTCTGAGCATTCATTCAGACGTTGCTATCTTTAACCAAATGTATCACTTCAGAACAGCTAATATGATCCAGTTTCAACTTTTCAAATTTCAGAACAATCAAAGGTTATGGTAAATGTGATGTAACGAAGTCTTTAAAATAATTGTAAAACATGACTAAATAAAATCACATATTTTTGCATATTTTGAAAGATAAGTATAATAGGTTGCTTATTATGACACATTGAAAAGAAAGTATCCCGAGAAGTATAAGAATAGCGATAAATTAAATATGAACAACACAAATAATTGTTGGATAATTCGAAATAATTCATTCTAAGTCTTTTTTTAATATGTATAAAAAAAATACTCTCCTCTTTTTGGAAAAAAGTTTTTGGAAATTACCGCGCAGCATATTCAACTCGAGTTAAAAATCTTGACTTGAGTTAATCGAGATCTTAACTTGAAATTTGAAGGATTAGAAATTAATTAAAAAGGTGTTGAGTTCCAGGCATTTTTCACAGAATTGTGTAATTAAAAATATGTAGATAAAGAAAGAAAAAAAAGGACTATCGACTTTTGGGAAATCGGGCTTATATATTCGACGGCAAAGTTATCTGGCTCCGATAAAAAGGAAATCGAAAGCCTTACTTGAAAATATATTTTTAGATACCCCCCCCCCTCTCTGAAAAAGTGGTTTCTTATGTTACCTAGAAAACTGAATTTTTGCACACTTATAATATTAATAGAGATTACAATTTTATATAGCGACAACTATTTTCCAAGCTAAGTACCATATAATGTTATATAAAATAAAACTGATTAAAAAAAGTTGCACCTTAATTTTTTTAAGTGTTTTAGTTTCTATGTCTTTGACAGCCATTAGTATAATAGTAGTTAAAGCCTAAAAGGACAGACATCTTTAAAAATAATAAAAATTCTTACTGTTATCAAGTGAGGGAAATTTGCATATACACTTTTAATTGGAAATTGTTATCATCTCTTTGAAGATATCTCAAAGGCAATAATTCTTTCTCAAAGATTCACTTTCTACACTCTTCCGACACGATATCTTTTGAACGAATTGAATTATTGTACTGTAATTTGGCTATATGATTTCAAATCGCCATTAAAAATATCCTATTTACTTTAAGTGAAATTAATTCATAAGAATATTCCAATTTAGTCAACAAAATTGTTGCCAAAAGTAAAACTTCAATTTTTATCTAACAAAATTTATTATTTTGTTATGAAAAATGTGGAAATTTAATTTTTCGTTAAAGATTGTAATAGGTTTTGTTAAAGATTGTAAATACTTATTCATACTAAAATATTTTACAATATAAGTTTCGAAATGGTTACCTTACACCTTTCTGGTAGGTTGGACGGTCTGGGTCTCAACAACAACTATAAGTTTCGGGAATTTATAGGGTGAATAAAGAAACTTGATGAAAGTATTGAGAGACTTTTAAAATCAGCAAAATGTAATGACTTAATAAACGGCTTTGAAAAATATCTGAATATGAACTTTATTACACATTTGCACATTCAGCAACGAAATTTACGATTCTCTTAAACCAAGTGTACATTGAGAAAAATTTGTAACAAGTTAAAATTGTAAAAATTTATATATAAAAAAACCCATTGAACTATAGAAAGTAATAGAGAAGACTCACTTTATGTCCAGATTCTTATTCAAAAACACATTTACATTATAGAACAGATGACTCGTAAGATAGCTTTTAATTTTTTGTGTTCATATTTCTCATCGGTACAGTAAGTTCATTATATAATCTCACACTAATATAGCTTGGGAAATGACCGGCTTTCTGCAGTCTGCGTTGAGGCAATCTAACATTTTTCTAGTGTCGTAGTGGCGGTTAATATTTATTGCAGAATTTTGTTTCTTAATATTCATTAGAAGCAGAAAATAAAATCAGATGGTAATACAATAATTTTCAATCTGACATAATATTATGCACAGCTGTTGCCTGAACTAGTTATTAATCTTAATGCTCGTTTCTGTAATATAAAAATGTGTGTTTGAATTTTACTATTGAGTACATAATGAATTTATTTTACATACTAAAACAACGCAATTACAATATATTTGAGTTTAAATGCTCATCCAAATTTGATTATTTCTACAACGAAGCCTATTTTTCACCTATATAAAATGTAAACAGCAAAATATGTGGAATGAGTTGTATTAGAATTGCTGTATTTCTTTAACACAAAATCATTTAGTTCATGGAGTCTGCGTAGCTGATATGAATGAAATATGCATTGATTTTATCAAGAGGAGGACGATTTTTTTCGATGACGTTTTACGCATAGAGTTTAATTACTTGTAGCTCCATGGTCTTAATTTTTAAATAAAATAAATTATTATAGTATTGTAATGAATGACATGAATGGGAAATTATTTATGAATGAAATGCTGCTTTTATAAAGAGAGCCAGGCGTGTTATTTTTTCTATGACGTCATTTGAATGAATTTCAGTTGTTTTCGATGAAGTTTTCAAATATAATAAATTATCGTAGTATTATGATAATTCTAAAAATATTACCGAGGAATGTATCACATTTTAGAGCTGTTTAAACCAGGCAATTTTTATTTCAATGCCGTCATTTGAATGAAGTTCATTTTTTTCGATGAAGGTTTAAGTTTTCAAATATAATAAATTAATGTAGTATTGTGATATGTTTTAAAATATTACCGAGGAATGTATTGCATTTTAGACATGTTTAAATAAAATTGCATTGAAGTTGGAAAGTGTTTCATAATCAATGCTTTAAGCATGATTTATCTTTCTTGTTAAATGATATATCTGGTGTCTCCAAAGCAGCTTTGAATCCAGGCTTAACAGTAAAGTTATAATATAATCCCTCCTTCAATTCTTGCTTTCCAGCAAATTTTAACTATCAGCCTTACACAGAATCAGGCAAATGTTACACTGGAAACTACTGCAATCCAAAAATATCAAATTGTAAAATATTAAATGTGCGAAAAAATTCAAAAATAAAAACTTAAACACAAATGTTCTCTCCTAAAGACATTAGAAAAAAATTTAGTATAAGCCTTCAAAAGTATTAACACCCCTTTAGAACAAATCTATGTGCTTTTGAAGTTTTTCTCTGTTATTGATTGCGGTAACCGCGAATCGATCAATTCACCTGAAAGACAGTGAAAACAAAATCAAAACGGGGTAGAGATTTTTTTTTTGTTTGTCGGAAGCAAAAATTGTGGCCAATCATTCATGGTTTTTATATTTGCATGAGTTTGTTCTTCAAGATTGGGGGTTTAAATATTGAATTTATGGTTGTTGCCACGTGTGAAAACACATTTGTGTTTTCCTGCTTTGATTCTTATAAGCGCGGATTATGAAATACTGAAATGCTAGCATTTTGCGGTTAAAATAAGTATTTTGCAACTGGTATTTAACTCGCGCTCCAAGCGCTCTCGATGGCTAGTGGTAATAAAAGTAATCTACGCACTCAATCAAAGTTGCTGATAACTTTACCGAATACCCAAACTATTTCAGATTTAAGCATAAAAATGGCGCATATCCATAAATAGCGCAATTTTATATATAATTCAATTTTCTGAAATTTTCGATTTTTCTGTTGATATGGAAGCTGAGGTGAATAGAATGAGATCCAAACCAAGATTTTGGGTTGAGTGCAAGTGCTGAATCATTTTGAAAAGTTTTGAATTTTTTAATTATGCGTCGGCATCGTCACCCCTAATTTTAATTTTTGAAATAATTGATTTTTTTGCTGACCGGGTTTCTGGGACCGATCTAATAATGGCAAAATCAAGATTATAGCTATAGTGGATGTGCTCAATAATTTTGATATATTACCCCCTCATTCAATCAGTCAGCCAGTTCAGTGCATAATGCACAGTTAGAAGACACTCTTGTTGCAGATAACAGCATTCATGGACCAGTTTTACGTTTATTATGGGCTCACCAGCATGGAATAGCCGTTGTTCATAATAGCAGCAAGAAAACTTGCTATGTACCGCAATTTTGCGAACTTCTATGGGAACTAACATGTTGTTGAGACCCAGACCGTCTGACCAACCAGAAAAGTGTAAGGTAACTGTTTGGACGGCCGGGAAGTGTCACCTAATTTAGACCGGAACTCAATGGGAGAGGCATCCACAGGGACCGTACGCTCCTTCCCCTCCCACCAACCTCTCGGAAGGATTTACGGACCCACATATTTAACGTGATCGTACTCCGCATGAACACGGCGGCAGTTATGGCAGCGTGCAAATCCAGCGCGCAAACCACCGGGCTACCGCGCCCGAAATGCGCCAACAGCACGCGGTGTTCCCAGGTGATCACCCACCCAAGTACTAACCGCGCCCGATGCTGCCTGACTTCGGTGATCTAACGAGAACCGGTGTTTTCAGCACGGTACGGCCGTTGGCTCTGGGAACTAATATGTGTAGTACTTCCACCTTGCCGGTATCAAATTCTTAATCCATTTCGCTTGGGCTACCTGAAGCTGCAAAGGCCACGTTCAAAATTACAAGTACCCGCCTGTAAACGGCATTCCTAAATATTTGGAAAACTCTTCTATTGCAGATAAGAGCATTCATGGATAGGCTTTACGCTTATTATGCTCCAGTTAACATGGAGGTAGAAAACTTTCACTATACTGCATTTTTTCTTGCTACCATTGGGGTGAACGGATTTTCCATGCTGAGGCAGTGCATAATTAGTGCGAATCCTGTCATAGATGCTGTTATTTGTAATGAAAGTGTCTTTGACATTTTAGGGGACACATCTTACTGGCGGTATCCTGTGATTTTGCATATTATATAGATAGTTCCAACCATTGTTATCTCAATCACTGTTTCCTTTCAAAGTTAATCTTGTCAATCTCGTTGTATGACGACATATCTCAAGGCATTTAAAACTGCCATAATTTATGGATAAAAGCATCAATAAAAAAATCGGATGAGGGCAGCACATGACTTTCCTTATATAATGCAATGGATTTACTACTGGATTTACAGTGAAAGAAAATAGGTTATTCTTATAGTAGATACTTATATTCTTTCCAAGATATTAAATTTTCGTCAATTAGTCGTCATTTTCATTGATGTAGCGTCATTTTTATCCATTTGACGAGATTTTCGTTAATTGTGAACATTTAGAAAAGTCGCTGAGTTAGAGACATTCCGCCAAATTTGTCGTCAAAATCTCGCCAAGCTTTATGGAAGGAGAAATAAATTATTCTTATAGCAGATAAATGAGTATTGGCGTTCAAGTGCAAAAGTATTACCCAAAGAACCGTTTCTCATGAATAGAACGAGCTAGATCCACAAGAATAATTTCACCATATTTATCGCATGATATTACATATGAAAAGTGAACATGTTTCTCAACAGCTAATAATTTTTTTTTAATTTATGGGATTTTTTGATAAATTTATTTAAAAAATGTGCAATATCTCGAGAACGGTTCATGCAAACGTTCTAAAGTTTATATCAATCGTTTTCTAAAGAAAAATTACATAAGAAATGTCTATTTGCGTAACTTTATTAAAGGTTTTGATTTTTTGATGATTTTTTCAATATTCACGCGAAAATTTAGGGGGGTTCTAATCATTTGATTATGTTTTAAAACAATAGGCTTCGAGTATTTACGGATTGTATTTTTTTTTTACCAAATTTCATTCGAATCGATCTATTCGTTTGGGAGATATCGTCTCCACAGATTCATTGACACACACACACAGATGTCCTCAAAAATGTTCGATTCGTGATCAGAGATGCTTGACACGTGGTCTCCCGTTGAAATCTCGAAATCGAATTTTCGACTCGTCACAATACTTTCCTTATACATTATACTATGTATATAAGGAAGTAATAAATTCAAAACATTTAATATTATTGATTTTCCTTCAATTTTTATCATTACTCAGTCATGAAATTGGTTCGATTCTCAGAGTTTGGATTCGAAGTGAATGCTTTCCTATCAATAAATTACATTTTCTTTCTTTAAGAATCCTATTGAAAAGTTCAGTAATTGGGCCATTTATCAAATTCCTTATTAATGCGGTCTATCGTTTATTGGTCAAGCCAAATGTACGTTAAAGATTTTAGTTATAGCAAAAGTGCTCGATAATTTTGATGCATGATCCCTCAGGCATTCAGTGTAGGGCATATTATATAGATAGAAAATTGTATGACGCTATAGGGCTAAACTATAGAGCCACACAGTAGGCTCTTCAACTACAGAACCAAAGACAATCTTCTCAGTAGCTCAGTGAATTAATAAAGCTAAGTTCTAATTCTGGCTGGAATTAAAAAATGGATGTCCTAAAAATGTACTTATATAATATTCTAACTTGCTCTTAATTACTTTCCTTATATACATAATGTATAAGGATAAAGGCGAATGACGAAGGTCAAAGTGCCTGGCCATTTGAAAAAAAAATAATAATAATGTATAAGGAAAGTATTGTGACGGGGTCGAAAATTCGAATTCAAGTTTTCGACGGGAGAGCACTTTCAAGCATCCCTGATCACGAATCACACATTTTTGAGGTGATGTCTGTGTGTGTGTGTGTGTGCGTGTGTGTCAGTGAGTCTGTGGAGACGATATCTCACGAACAAATGGAGCGATTAGAATGAAATTTGGTACAGAAATTACAATCCGTGAATACTGGAAGCCTATTGTTTTTAAATGTGATCAAATGTTCAGAACCCACATAAATTTTCGAGTGGGATTTTGAAAAAATCATCAAAAAATCAAAGTCTTTAATAAAGTTATGCAAATAGATATTTCTTATGTAGTTTTTTCTTAGAAAACGATTGACATGAACTTTAGACCGCTAGCATGAACCGTTCTCGAGATATTGCACATTTTTCAAACAAATTTATCAAAAAATAGCATAAATTAAAAAAAAAATAACTGTTGAGAAACATGTTCACTTTTCATATGTAATATCATGCGATAAATTGGGTGACATCATTCTCGTGGATCTAGCTCGTTCCATTCATGAGAAAAGATACTTTGAGTATTACTTTTGTATTTGAACGCCAATCGTCATTTATCTGCTGTAAGAATAACTTATTTCTCCATCCATAACGCTTGGCGAGATTTTGGCAACGGATTTGGCGGAATGTCGCCAACTTGGCGACTTTTTTAAATGTTGCCAAATTAACGAAAATCTCGCCAAATGGATAAAAATGACGCTAAATCAATGAAGATGACGACTAATCGTCGAAAATCCAATATCTTGGAAAGAATATAAGTTTCTACTATAAAAAAAACCTATTTTTTTACTGTAAAAGTAGTAAATTCATTGCATTATATAAGGAAAGTCATGTGTTGCGCCCATCTGAATTTTCTTGTTCTAACTAAGAAGGCGTATCGTTAAGAGGGCGTTGTTTTGTTTTCGAGAATTACTTGTATGTTCCGGTGTAAATTTAATTAGAGTTCTGCGGGCAACGGAGAGTATTTTCTGATACTGATTTATAACAGAGCTTTTCAATTCACGAGTTATAAGAAAAATAGGGAGCTATGATGTAAAACAGAAAGCAGGGAATAAAAACAAGCCGCTAGTATATTCTAATATTTAAATAATAAAGCATAATATTAGCATAATTAAAGTGGTATCACGTCTACTTCAAAATGTATGCATAAAATTAATGACACAAATCATAGATAAAAATCTGATGTGGACAACACATGACTTTCCTTATATAATGCAATGAATTTACTACTTTTACAGTTAAAAAAAATGTTATTCTTATAGTAGATACTTATATTCTTTCCAAGGTATTGAATTTTCGTCAATTAGTCGTCATTTTCATTGATTTAGCGTAATTTTTATCAATTTCGCGAGATTTTTGTTAAATTGGCAACAATTAAAAATGTCGCCAAGTTGGCGACATTCCACCAAATTCGTCACCAAAATCTAGCCAAGCGTTATGGACGGAGAAATAAGTTATTCTTACAGCAGATAAAGGACTATTGGCGTTTAAATACAAAAGTACTACTAAAAGTATCTTTTTTCATGAATGGAACGAGCTAGGTCCACGAGAATAATGTCAACAAATTTATCGCATGGTATTACATATGAAAAGTGAACATGTTTATCAATAGGAAATATATTTTTTTTATTTTATATAACTTTTTGATAATATTTTTGAAAAATGTGCAATATCTCGAGAACGGTTCATGTTAGCGTTCTAAAATTTATGTCAATAGTTTTCTAATGAAAAATTATATAAGAAATGTCTATTTGCGT
This sequence comes from Amaurobius ferox, assembly GCA_951213105.1. NCBI lineage: Eukaryota > Metazoa > Arthropoda > Arachnida > Araneae > Amaurobiidae > Amaurobius > Amaurobius ferox. The sequence continues at coordinate 104,749,362 of OX578142.1, read as the reverse complement.
AACTTTATTAGCGGTTTTGATTTTTTGACGATTTTTTCAAAATTTCACTCGAAAATTTAGGGGGTTCTGAACATTCGATTGCGTATAAAAGCAATAGGCTTCCAGTGTTTACAGATTGTGATTTTTGTACCAAATTTCGTTCAAATCGGTCCATTCGTTCGTTAGTTATCGTCCCACAGACTCACTGACATACACACACACACACACACACACACAGAGACATCACTTCAAAAATGTTTGATTTGTGATCATGGATGATTGAAACGTGCTCTCCCGTCGAAAACTCGAATTCGAATTTTCGACCCCGTCACTTTACTTTCCTTATACATTATGTATATAAGGAAAGTAAAAACGTTATTTCATCAAATAAAAACCATCCTATAAGGCGTGCAAATATTAAAAGGCCAGAGAGCTGAAGGATATGGCGATGCTCGAAAATAAAGGGTATGGTGATGCCCGAAAGCGTTCTGGCCTTTTAATATATGTATGTCTTATAGAATGTTTTTTTTTAAATGACCTTTTTATCTATGATTTGGTCTTTTATATTATGCACTAGCCGCCTTTGGCGACCAGCCTGTTCGCTACCCTTGAAAATTCTGACCGTGGCAAACTCGTTGGCGCGACCTACCAGAAAGGTGTAAGGTAATTGCTTGGAAGGCCAGGAAGTGCCACACAATTTAGACCGGAACCCAATGGGGGAGGCATCCAAAGAGACCGTACCCTCCTTCCCCTACCACAAACCTCTCGGAAGGACTTGCAGTCCTACACGTTTAACGTGATCGTACTCCGCGTGAACACGGCTGCAGTTTTGGCAATGGCGGGAATCGAACCCGGGCCTACCGAGTGAAATTCCCGCGCGCTAACCACTGGGCTACCGTGCCATCCGCGACAATCTCCATAACTTTATTTTTATTCGGCAATTTTGGGAATCGAACCCGGGCCTACCAAGTGCAAATCCCGCTCACTAACCACTGGGGTACTTCACCCTCCGCGATATTCTTCATAACTTTCTTTTTATTCACCCAATTTAGACCGGAACCAAGTGGGAGAAGCATCCACAGGGACCGTACCCTTCTTCCCCTACCACCAACCTCTCGGAAGGACTTACAGACCCACATTTTTAACGTGATCGTACTCCGCGTAAACACGGCGGCAATTTTGGGAATCGAACCCGGGCCTACCGAGTGCAATTTCCGCGCGCTAACCATTGGGCTACTTTGCCCTACGCGACAATCTCCATAACTTTCTTTTTATTCATCCAATTTAGACCGTACCCTCCTTCCCCTACCACCAACTTCTCGGAAGGACTCACGGACCCACATGTTTAACGTGCTCGTACTCCGCGTAAACACGGCGGCAATTTTGGGAATCGAACCCGGGCCTGGTAACTGGTTGGACGGCCAGGATGTGCCACCCAATTTAGACCGGAACCCAGTGGGGGAGGCATCCACAGGGAACGTACCCTCCTTCCCCTTCCACCAACCTCTCGGAAAAACATACGGACCCATATGTTTAACGTGATCGTACTCCATGTCAGTGGCGGAAATCGAACCCGGGCCTACCGCGTGCAATTCCCGCGCGCTAACCACTGGGCTACTTCGCCCTCCGCGACAATCTCCATAACTTTCTTTTTATTCACCCAATTTAGACCGTACCCTCCTTCCAATACCACCAACCTCTCGGAAGGACTCACGAACCCACATGTTTAACGTGATCGTACTCTGCGTGAACGTGGCGTAAGTTTTGGCAGTGGCGGGAATCGAACCCGGGCCTACTGAGTGCAATTCCCGCGCGCTAACCACTGGGCTGCCGCGCCCTCCGCGACAATCTCCATAACTTTCTACATATTCACCCAATTTAGACGGGAACCCAGTGGGGGAGGCATCCACAGGGGCCGTATCCTCCTTCCCCTACCACCAACCTCTCGGAAGGACTTACGGACCCACATATTTAACGTGATCGTATTCCACGTAAACACGGCGGCAGTTTTGGCAGTGGCGGGAATCGAACCCGGGCCTACCGCTAACTTCCCGCGCGCTAATTTGCAATTTAAAATGACCATATGCTTAATTCCATCATCCTCATTCCATTGTTTCATTGTTCCATCATTTAAAATATCCATAAAATTAAAATATCCAAAAGTTAAAATATACATTTAAAAAATCCAGATCGTCCCATCATTTAAAATATAAATATAATAATTTATATAGAGCAAAGGCGCTCTATTCAGAACCGTGACGTCACCTCCACCTTGACGTCCCCACCCACCACCTTCCCTGCTTCAGCGGGGGAGAAACGAACGGAACGCCGAGAAATTTAAAATCATGACGTCTTTAAAATTGCGATCCTGAAGGCAATTTTCATTATTTCTGGACCAGATTAGACTTGTAAGAATGCCAGATATTTCAGCTTTCTAAAAATGTAAATTATTAGTCGAAATTATGAGTACTTTTTACTATGCGAGAATTTAAAAACCAAAAATCGTTTTTTTGAGCCAAAAGTGACTTTTGTTTTAAAATCTTTAAAAAATATTAGAAATCGAAATGGAGATTTGAAATTGATATAATTCTACTCGCAATTGTCTGCTCTTTCCGATGGTGTGAGTTGTTTTTTTCTACGACGTCTGGATCGTGGAGAAAAAAGGGCAAAAAAAGGTCGAAATCGCATAAAACATTAAATAAATAAAAAAATAATTAGAATTTTGAAAATCGGTTTTCACGTGTCCCCTTCCCTCCCCCCCAGGTCTCCGATTGCCAAATTTCGTAGCTCTCCGACGCGCGGTCGCGAAACGTATAGTGTATAAGACAGACACACACACAGACATTGCCTTTTATTATATAGACTAGCCGCCTTTGGCGACCAGCCTGTTCGCTACCCTTGAAAATTCTGACCGTGGCAAACTCGTTGGCGCGACCTACCAGAAAGGTGTAAGATAACTGCTTGGAAGGCCAGGAAGTGCCACACAATTTAGACCGGAACCCAATGGGGGAGGCATCCAAAGAGACCGTACCCTCCTTCCCCTACCACAAACCTCTCGGAAGGACTTGCAGTCCCACACGTTTAACGTGATCGTACTCCGCGTGAACACGGCTGCAGTTTTGGCAATGGCGGGAATCGAACCGGGGCCTACCGAGTGAAATTCCCGCGCGCTAACTACTGGGCTACCGTGCCATCCGCGACAATCTCCATAACTTTATTTTTATTCGGCAATTTTGGGAATCGAACCCGGGCCTACCAAGTGCAAATCCCGCGCACTAACCACTGGGGTACTTCACCCTCCGCGATATTCTTCATAACTTATTTTTTATTCACCCAATTTAGACCGGAACCAAGTGGGAGAAGCATCCACAGGGACCGTACCCTTCTTCCCCTACCACCAACCTCTAGGAAGGACTTACAGACCCACATGTTTAACGTGATCGTACTCCGCGTAAACACGGCGGCAATTTTGGGAATCGAACCCGGGCCTACCGAGTGCAATTTCCGCGCGCTAACCATTGGGCTACTTTGCCCTACGCGACAATCTCCATAACTTTCTTTTTATTCATCCAATTTAGACCGTACCCTCCTTCCCCTACCACCAACTTCTCGGAAGGACTCACGGACCCACATGTTTAACGTGCTCGTACTCCGCGTAAACACGGCGGCAATTTTGGGAATCGAACCCGGGCCTGGTAACTGGTTGGACGGCCAGGATGTGCCACCCAATTTAGACCGGAACCCAGTGGGGGAGGCATCCACAGGGAACGTACCCTCCTTACCCTACCACCAACCTCTCGGAAAAACATACGGACCCATATGTTTAACGTGATCGTACTCCATGTCAGTGGCGGAAATCGAACCCGGGCCTACCGCGTGCAATTCCCGCGCGCTAACCACTGGGCTACTTCGCCCTCCGCGACAATCTCCATAACTTTCTTTTTATTCACCCAATTTAGACCGTACCCTCCTTCCCCTACCACCAACCTCTCGGAAGGACTCACGAACCCACATGTTTAACGTGATCGTACTCTGCGTGAACGTGGCGTAAGTTTTGGCAGTGGCGGGAATCGAACCCGGGCCTACTGAGTGCAATTCCCGCGCGCTAACCACTTGGCTGCCGCGCCCTCAGCGACAATCTCCATAACTTTCTACATATTCACCCAATTTAGACGGGAACCCAGTGGGGGAGGCATCCACAGGGGCCGTATCCTCCTTCCTCTACCACCAACCTCTCGGAAGGACTTACGGACCCACATATTTAACGTGATCGTATTCCACGTAAACACGGCGGCAGTTTTGGCAGTGGCGGGAATCGAACCCGGGCCTACCGCTAAATTCCCGCGCGCTAATTTGCAATTTAAAATGACCATATGCTTAATTCCATCATCCTCATTCCATTGTTTCATTGTTCCATCATTTAAAATATCCATAAAATTAAAATATCCATTTAAAATATCCAAAAGTTAAAATATACATTTAAAAAATCCAGATCGTCCCATCATTTAAAATATAAATATAATAATTTATATAGAGCAAAGGTGCTCTATTCAGAACCGTGACGTCACCTCCACCTTGACGTCCCCACCCACCACCTTCCCTGCTTCAGCGGAGGAGAAACGAACGGAATGCCGAGAAATTTTAAATCATGACGTCTTTAAAATTGCGATCCTGAAGGCAATTTTCATTATTTTCGGACCAGATTAGACTTGTAAGAATGCCAGATATTTCAGCTTTCTAAAAATGTAAATTATTAGTCGAAATTATGAGTACTTTTTACTATGCGAGAATTTAAAAACCAAAAATCGTTTTTTTGAGCCAAAAGTGACTTTTGTTTTAAAATCTTTAAAAAATATTAGAAATCGAAATGGAGATTTAAAATTGATATATTTTTACTCGTAATTGTCTGCTCTTTCCGATGGTGTGAGTTGTTTTTTTCTACGACGTCTGGATCGTGGAGAAAAAAGGGCAAAAAGGGCAAAAAAAGGTCGAAATCGCATAAAACATTAAATAAATAAAAAAATAATTAGAATTTTGAAAATCGGTTTTCACGTGTCCCCTTCCCTCCCCCCCAGGTCTCCGATTGCCAAATTTCGTAGCTCTCCGACGCGCGGTCGCGAAACGTATAGTGTATAAGACAGGGAACGTACCCTCCTTCCCCTACCACCAACCTCTCGGAAAAACATACGGACCCATATGTTTAACGTGATCGTACTCCATGTCAGTGGCGGAAATCGAACCCGGGCCTACCGCGTGCAATTCCCGCGCGCTAACCACTGGGCTACTTCGCCCTCCGCGACAATCTCCATAACTTTCTTTTTATTCACCCAATTTAGACCGTACCCTCCTTCCCCTACCACCAACCTCTCGGAAGGACTCACGAACCCACATGTTTAACGTGATCGTACTCTGCGTGAACGTGGCGTAAGTTTTGGCAGTGGCGGGAATCGAACCCGGGCCTACTGAGTGCAATTCCCGCGCTCTAACCACTGGGCTGCCGCGCCCTCCGCGACAATCTCCATAACTTTCTACATATTCACCCAATTTAGACGGGAACCCAGTGGGGGAGGCATCCACAGGGGCCGTATCCTCCTTCCCCTACCACCAACCTCTCGGAAGGACTTACGGACCCACATATTTAACGTGATCGTATTCCACGTAAACACGGCGGCAGTTTTGGCAGTGGCGGGAATCGAACCCGGGCCTACCGCTAACTTCCCGCGCGCTAATTTGCAATTTAAAATGACCATATGCTTAATTCCATCATCCTCATTCCATTGTTTCATTGTTCTATCATTTAAAATATCCATAAAATTAAAATATCCATTTAAAATATCCAAAAGTTAAAATATACATTTAAAAAATCCAGATCGTCCCATCATTTAAAATATAAATATAATAATTTATATAGAGCAAAGGCGCTCTATTCAGAACCTTGACGTCACCTCCACCTTGACGTCCCCACCCACCACCTTCCCTGCTTCAGCGGGGGAGAAACGAACGGAACGCCGAGAAATTTAAAATCATGGCGTCTTTAAAATTGCCATCCTGAAGGCAATTTTCATTATTTCTGGACCACATTAGACTTGTAAGAATGCCAGATATTTCAGCTTTCTAAAAATGTAAATTATTAGTCGAAATTATGAGTACTTTTCACGATGCGAGAATTTAAAAACAAAAAATTGATTTTTTGAGCCAAAAGTGAGTTTTGTTTTAAAATCTTTAAAAAATATTAGAAATCGAATTTCAGATTTGAAATTGATATATTTTTACTCGAAATTCTCTGCTCTTTCTGATGGTGTGATTTATTTTTTTCTACGATGTCTGGATCGTGGAGAAAAAAGGGCAAAAAGGGCAAAAAACGGTCGAAATCGCATAAAACATTAAATAAATAAAAAAAAAATTAAAATTTTAAAAATCGGTTTGGATGTGTCCCCTTCCCTCCCCCCCGGGTCTCCGATTGCCAAATTTCGTAGCTCTCCGACGCGCGGTCGCGAAACGTATAGTGTATAAGGCAGACAGACACACACACACACACACACACACACAGACATTGCCTTTTATTATTTACTAGCCGCCTTTGGCGACCAGCCTGTTCGCTACCCTTGAAAATTCTGACCTTGGCAAATTCTAACCGTGGCACACTCGCTGGCGCGACCTACCAGTAAAGTGTAAGGTAACTGTTTGGAGGGCCAGGAAGTGCCACCCAATTTAGACAGGAACTCAGTGGGGGAGGCATCCACAGGGACCGTACCCTCCTTCCCCTACCACCAACCTCTCGGAAGGACTTACGGTCCCGCATGTTTAACGTGATCGTACTCCGCCTGAACACGGCGGCAGTTTTGGCAATGGCGGGAATCGAACCCGGACCTACCTAGTGCAAATCCCGCGCGCTAACCACTGGGCTACCGCGCCCTCCGCGACAATCTCCATAACCTTCTTTTTATTCACCCAATTTAGACCGGAACCCAGTAGGGGAGGCATCCACAGGGTCCGTACCCTCCTTCCTCTACCAACAACCTCTCGGAAGGACTTACGGATCCACATGTTTAACGTGATCGTACTCCGCGTTAAAATGGCAGCAGTTTTGGCAGTGGCGGCAATCGAACCCGAGCCTACCGAGTGCAATTCCCGATCGCCAACCACTGGGCTACCGCGCCCTCCGCGACAATCTCCATAACCTTCTTTTTATTATTTCATTTAAATTCAGAAAGTGCCACACAATTTAGACCGGAACCCAATGGGGGAGGCATCCAAAGAGACCGTACCCTCCTTCCCCTACCACAAACCTCTCGGAAGGACTTGCAGTCCCACACGTTTAACGTGATCGTACTCCGCGTGAACACGGCTGCAGTTTTGGCAATGGCGGGAATCGAACCCGGGCCTACCGAGTGAAATTCCCGCGCGCTAACCACTGGGCTACCGTGCCATCCGCGACAATCTCCATAACTTTATTTTTATTCGGCAATTTTGGGAATCGAACCCGGGCCTACCAAGTGCAAATCCCGCGCACTAACCACTGGGGTACTTCACCCTCCGCGATATTCTTCATAACTTTCTTTTTATTCACCCAATTTAGACCGGAACCAAGTGGGAGAAGCATCCACAGGGACCGTACCCTTCTTCCCCTACCACCAACCTCTCGGAAGGACTTACAGACCCACATGTTTAACGTGATCGTACTCCGCGTAAACACGGCGGCAATTTTGGGAATCGAACCCGGGCCTACCGAGTGCAATTTCCGCGCGCTAACCATTGGGCTACTTTGCCCTACGCGACAATCTCCATAACTTTCTTTTTATTCATCCAATTTAGAACGTACCCTCCTTCCCCTACCACCAACTTCTCGGAAGGACTCACGAACCCACATGTTTAACGTGATCGTACTCTGCGTGAACGTGGCGTATGTTTTGGCAGTGGCGGGAATCGAACCCGGGCCTACTGAGTGCAATTCCCGCGCGCTAACCACTGGGCTGCCGCGCCCTCCGCGACAATCTCCATAACTTTCTACATATTCACCCAATTTAGACGGGAACCCAGTGGGGGAGGCATCCACAGGGGCCGTATCCTCCTTCCCCTACCACCAACCTCTCGGAAGGACTTACGGACCCACATATTTAACGTGATCGTATTCCACGTAAACACGGCGGCAGTTTTGGCAGTGGCGGGAATCGAACCCGGGCCTACCGCTAACTTCCCGCGCGCTAATTTGCAATTTAAAATGCCCATATGCTTAATTCCATCATCCTCATTCCATTGTTTCATTGTTCCATCATTTAAAATATCCATAAAATTAAAATATCCATTTAAAATATCCAAAAGTTAAAATATACATTTAAAAAATCCAGATCGTCCCATCATTTAAAATATAAATATAATAATTTATATAGAGCAAAGGCGCTATATTCAGAACCGTGACGTCACCTCCACCTTGACGTCCCCACCCACCACCTTCCCTGCTTCAGCGGGGGAGAAACGAACGGAACGCCGAGAAATTTAAAATCATGACGTCTTTAAAATTGCGATCCTGAAGGCAATTTTCATTATTTCTGGACCAGATTAGACTTGTAAGAATGCCAGATATTTCAGCTTTCTAAAAATGTAAATTATTAGTCGAAATTATGAGTACTTTTTACTATGCGAGAATTTAAAAACCAAAAATCGTTTTTTTGAGCCAAAAGTGACTTTTGTTTTAAAATCTTTAAAAAATATTAGAAATCGAAATGGAGATTTGAAATTGATATATTTTTACTCGTAATTGTCTGCTCTTTCCGATGGTGTGAGTTGTTTTTTTCTACGACGTCTGGATCGTGGAGAAAAAAGGGCAAAAACGGCAAAAAAAGGTCGAAATCGCATAAAACATTAAATAAATAAAAAAATAATTAGAATTTTGAAAATCGGTTTTCACGTGTCCCCTTCCCTCCCCCCCGGGTCTCCGATTGCCAAATTTCGTAGCTCTCCGACGCGCGGTCGCGAAACGTATAGTGTATAAGGCAGACAGACACACACACACACACACAGACATTGCCTTTTATTATATAGACTAGCCGCCTTTGGCGACCAGCCTGTTCGCTACCCTTGAAAATTCTGACCGTGGCAAATTCTAACCGTGGCACACTCGCTGGCGCGACCTACCAGAAGGAACGACCTACCAGGAAGTGCCATCCAATTTAGACAGGAACTCAGTGGGGGAGGCATCCACAGGGACCGTACCCTCCTTCCCCTACCACCAACCTCTCGGAAGGACTTACGGTCCCGCATGTTTAACGTGATCGTACTCCGCCTGAACACGGCGGCAGTTTTGGCAGTGGCGGGAATCGAACCCGGACCTACCTAGTGCAAATCCCGCGCGCTAACCACTGGGCTACCGCGCCCTCCGCGACAATCTCCATAACCTTCTTTTTATTCACCCAATTTAGACCGGAACCCAGTAGGGGAGGCATCCACAGGGTCCGTACCCTCCTTCCTCTACCAACAACCTCTCGGAAGGACTTACGGATCCACATGTTTAACGTGATCGTACTCCGCGTGAAAATGGCAGCAGTTTTGGCAGTGGCGGCAATCGAACCCTAGCCTACCGAGTGCAATTCCCGCGCGCCTACCACTGGGCTACCGCGCCCTCCACGACAATCTCCATAACCTTCTTTTTATTCACCCAATTTAGACCGGAACCCAGTGGGAAAGTCATCCACAGGGTGCGTACCCTCCTTCCTCTACCACCAACCTCTCGGAAGGACTTACGGACCCACATGTTTAACGTGATCGTACTCCGCGTGAACACGGCAGCAGTTTTGTCAGTGGAGGGAATCGAACCCGGGCCTACCGAGTGAAATTCCTGCACGCTAACCACTGGACTACCGCGCCCTCCGCGACAATCTCCATAACTTTCTTTTTATTCACCCAATTTGGACCAGGACCCAGTGGGGGAGGCATCCACAGAGACCGTACCCTCTTTCCCCTACCACCAACCTCTCGGAAGGACTTACGGACCCACATGTTTAACGTGATCGTACTCCGCGTGAACACGGCAGCAGTTTTGTCAGTGGAGGGAATCGAACCCGGGCCTACCGAGTGAAATTCCTGCACGCTAACCACTGGACTACCGCGCCCTCCGCGACAATCTCCATAACTTTCTTTTTATTCACCCAATTTGGACCAGGACCCAGTGGGGGAGGCATCCACAGAGACCGTACCCTCCTTTCCCTGCCACCAACCTCTCGGAAGGAATTATCGACCCATATGTTTAAGGTGATCGTACTCCGCATCAGTGGCGGGAATCGAACCCAGGCCTACCGAGTGCAATTCTCGCGCGCTAACTTCCCGCGCGCTAATTTAAATTTATAACGACCATATGCTAGGCTCTTAATTCCACCATCCTCGTTCCATCGTTCCATCATTTAAAATAGCCATAAAATTAAAATATCCATTTAAAATATCTATAAATTAAAATATCCATAAATTAAAATATCCATTTAAAATAAAAAAATCAACCATATCGTTCCACCAATCCATAAATATAATAATTTCAAATACATCACCACAATTCAAACCACCATAATTCAATCATTTAAATTATTTAAAATATCCATTTAAAAATATCCATTTAAAATATCATATAAATATAATAATTTCGCCCGATGTATACAACACTTATGCTCGTAATTCAGTTAAAACCGAAAGCGCGGTCTCCATGGAGACGGGGAAGAAACTAATGCGGATGGGGGGAAAATGCCGTTGGGGAACTGAGCCGGTAGCCGACAAATTTAAAATCATGGCGTCTTTAAAATTGCCATCCTGAAGGCAATTTTCATTATTTCTGGACCAGATTGGACTTGTAAGAATGCCAGATGTTTGACCTTTCTGAAAATGTAAATTATTAGTCGAAATTATGAGTACTTTTCACGATGCGAGAATTTAAAAACCAAAAATCGTTTTCTTGAGCAAAAAGTGACTTTTGTTTTAAAATCTTTAAAAAATATTAGAAATCGAAATTCAGATTTGAAATTGATATATTTTTACTCGAAATTCTCTGCTCTTTCCGATGGTGTCATTTGTTCTTTTCTACGATGTCTGGATCGTGGAGAAAAAAGGGCAAAAAGGCAAAAAACGGTCGAAATCGCATAAAACATTAAATAAATAAAAAAATAATTAAAATTTTAAAAATCGGTTTTCACGTGTCCCCTTCCCTCCCCCCCGGGTCTCCGATTGCCAAATTTCGTAGCTCTCCGACGCGCGGTCGCGAAACGTATAGTGTATAAGACAGACAGACAGACACACACACACACAGACATTGCCTTTTATTATTTAAGAAGATAATATTAGCTTCTCAACCATTGAAGAACATATTTATTCCAGAAGTTCAATGGATAGAGCATCGACAGAACTGATGATTTGCGGTTTGAATCCTTGCTTGGGACAGGAAATAATTACAATACACTGTAAAAATAAGACTCTTATTCAAAGAAATCCACCTGTCTGTAGGACAAAGGAAGTTTTCCTATTAGTGGCTGCACTTTTCCACCCCAGTGTAGAGATCACCGAAGTCAAGCAGCATCGGGCGCGGTTAGTACTTGGGTGGGTGACCACCTGGGAACACCGCTTGCTGTTGGCACATTTCGGACGCGGTAGCCCGGTTGTTTGCGCGCTGGATTTGCACGCTGCCACAACTGCCGCCGCGTTCATGCGGGGTACGATCACGTTAAACATGTGGGTCCGTAAGTCCTTCCTTCCGAGAGGTTGGTAGTAGGGGAAAGAGGATACGGTCCCTGTGGATGCCTCCCCCACTGGGTTCCAGTCTAAATTGGGTGGCACTTCCCGGCCGTCCAAACGGTTACCTTACATCTTTCTGGTAGGGCGGACGGTCCGGGTCTCAACAACAACAACCCCAGTGTAGAGAATGTTTTGATCAACATAATACTTTCCTTATATACATAATGTATAAGGAAAGTATTGTGACGGGGTCGAAAATTCGAATTCGAGTTTTCGACGGGAGAGCATGTTTCAAGCATCCCTAATCACGAATCCAACATTTTTGAGGTGATGTCTGTGCGTGTGTGTGTGTGTGTGTGTGTGTGTGTATGTGAAAGTATGTGTGTGTGGGTGTGTGTCAGTGAGTCTGTGGAGACGATATCTCACGAACGAATGGAGCGATTTGAATGAAATTTGGTACAAAAATCACAATCCGTGTATACTGGAAGTCTATTGTTTTTATACATAATCGAATGTTCAGAAACCCCCTAAATTTTCGAGTGAAATTTTGAAAAATACATTAAAAAACCAATATCTTTAATAAAGTTGCGCAAATAGACATTTCTTATGTAATTTTTCCTTAGAAAACTATTGACATAAACTTTAGATCGCTAGCATGAACCGTTCTCGAGATATTGTACATTTTTAAAATAAATTTATCAAAAAATCCCATAAATTAAATAAAATCTATTTACTGTTGAGAAACATGTTCACTTTTCATATGTAATATCATGCAATATATTGGGTGACATCATTCTCATGGATCTAGCTCGTTCTATTCATGAGAAAAGGTACTTTGATTAATACTTTTGCATTTAAACGCCAATAATCATTAAGCATGCTATAAGAATAACTTATTTATTCGTCCATAACGCTTGGCGACGAATTTGGCGGAATGTCGCCAAGTTGGCGAATTTTTAAAATGTTGCTAAATTAACGAAAATCTCTCCAAATGGATAAAAATGACGCTAAATCAATGAAAATGACAATTGATTGACGAAAATTCAATATCTTGGAAAGAATATAAGTATCTACTAGAAGAAAAACCTATTTTTTTACTGTAAAAGTAGTAAATTCATTGCATTATATAAGGGAAGTCATGTGTTGCCCACATCAGATTTTTTAGAAACTTATGTTTGACGTTGATAAGGTTTTTCAATGTGAATTGGTGTTTGCTAGTATACCGAGAAACTTAAAAGATATTTTAACAATTGCAAAGATTTTTGTTTGTTCAATAATGGTCTGATTGTTTAAGTGATTAACATGTCTCCAAAATACGTATTAATTCATACTATTGATTTCTAAGATGTATATCTTTCAAGTAATTAGCGTTTTTGTTTCGTATTTTTGGGGATAAAACGGTAATTTTTCGTCTTTTCTGTGCTAAAAATGGGAACCCCTTGATGATAATGGCAGTGACGGATAGAAGGTCTTGCTCTTAGTATGCCTTGCCTACCAACAGACTGATGACAGACATAATAATTTTAAGTCAGTTAAACCTAAGTTTCTTTCCCAACAGTTGTTGAAACCCCAATTGTATGTTGCATCACATGCAACATACATTTTCAGTTTTGTATGAACATTGGTATTACGAAAGTATGACCGATATTATAATTTTAACTTATTTATATTTTTAATAATTTAAAGGCTCTGAAGAAAGTAACTTAGTCTTAGTCACATATAATTTATTCTGATAGGAATTTTTATATTTTAATGATTCACAGGGAACTGATTAAAATTGCCAATATTGTAGTATAAAAGACCCAACAGTTTGGTTTTTGTACGGTCGCGTCAAATTATTTATCCATGTATTTTTCAATTTGTTTTTAATTTGTTATCAACTTTATTTATATTTAAACTATGTAGAAAATATTTGATACTTGAAAATGCGCTATATTTAAAATATTTTTTATTTAAAAGTAGTTGTGAAGACTAAATAAAAAACATCTATAAACTTAAGATAAAACTATTTAGATTATTTTAACATCTATGAAATTTTTAAAAATAATATTTTAAATTGCATAAAATGATTTGTAAATATACATATTCAAATATTTTTGAATTATAAAAAATTAAAAAAGTTAAGTATTTAATTTTTTTATAATTTAATGTGTATAATTGGAATTTAGTATAATTTAGAGTTTATTTTGCTGGCTGAAAGGAATATTAGCAATAAAATTTGCTTTTAAAATTTGAGCTGCTATAAAACTGAAAATTTGAAAAGAATTATATACCAAATAAACTGACATAAATTAGAAAAAATGTTTAGGAATTTACTTTCATTAGAAATTGAGATTTAAAATTTTCAGGATAAATACATCTATAATATTTTACGGAGAAGTACAAATATTGCAAAAACTGTTATAAAAATTTAATATATATTTATTATAAAGGCATATTAATTATGTAAGTGTTATTTTATTATAAAAGCGTTACATATATTTTATACTGTATTATAGGTATATTGACAAAAATACAGAATTTTTGTTATAATTTAGTTCTTATTGTCTATATATATATGCATGCAGTTAGTAAGTGAATGCATTATTTGTTCAAAAATCTCTTAAATCAATGAATTAAAAATAATTTTAAAAGTGCTTTTATGAACTGCTAAAAATATACAGTCGGGTAAATTATATAACATCAGTATGTCAATATTATATCAATAAATTATGAAATGTTTCTTAAACTATTAGTAGTAGATAGCGACAATTTAGTCAGTTATAGATATATATATATAGTATTAATTTGCAAATTCCTGATGTGTATGACACGTCTTAGAATATATTTTAATGTTTTCTATTTTATGTGTATTACATATACAGGGTGTCCAGAAAGTTCCAGAACGGCGCAATATCTCCAGAAATACTCTTCAGATCAAAAAATAAAAAAACACGTATTCAATATTTTTAGAAAAGCTATTCAATGATACCAAAACTGACGGGGATTGAATCCCAACCCCTCCCCCCTGGCGGGAGAGGGGTGGGGGGGGGGGCAACTTTGATATATTCAATGGGAATCCCCCATTTTTTATTGCAGATTTGGATTCTCCAGAAAAAATTACATACATTTGACCTACGATTTTTGCTCCCACAAACGGCGGTATAATCGAAAAAACGGAAGTGGGGCACATACGTTTAAAAATGGGGAAGTAGCACAGTAGGGGCGATACTTTCCGTGTATGCATAACTGTATACAGGTGGAGTAGCCCGTAGAGGTTATTATAATTTTTCTCAGGGAAAGTGGGAGCAAGCACCCCGAAGGGAATAGCAAACTACTACGTTACTACGTCCACATCGTTGTTCCTAGGTAGTGATAAAAGTAGTTTGAACCGTTTTCTAATGAAGTAAACGGTTAGCGGAGGGAGGGGGGGGGGTCAATTTTAGCATCATTGGATAATTTTTTGAAAATATTGAACGCGTAATTTTTTATTTTTCTATCCGAACTGTATTTCCCGAGACATTCCCATTTTTAACATTTTACAACAAAGTTGAAAAGTGTTTATGACTTTGTTCATTCTGTCTGTCTGTCTGTCTGTCCGTTAGCACGAGAACTGCCGTAAAAAGGACTTAATCAAAATGAAATTTTAGTATGTTGTTCAGACGATCTGTAGAACCTATGGAAATATAAATGAATTATATCACCCAATTAGATTTGGATTGAACCCGGGTTGAAAAAATGAAATACATTGAACCCTATGGGACTTAATTTTTCAAACATTTTTTAAGCGGATTTAAAAATCACAAATTGCTTCGAAAATTTTAGGTAATATTCAAATTGTTTCATAAAATATATAAAACAAATTCAGCGAAATATATTCAGTAGTTTTTTAAATAAAAATTAAATTAATAATTACACCTCTTATATGAAGCGATCACGTGACAATGATATGAAAAGATCACATGACTCAAAATCGTGAGTTTTAAAGTTCTTTTTAATTCATATTGAGTGTTGTATCCGTCCTAAAACCAATTTATTTTTGTTTAAATTCTGTGCATCTACATACTGAAACAACGCAATTACAATAAATTTGAGTTTAAATGCTCATCCAAATTTGATTATTTCTACAACGAAACCTATTTTTCACCTATGTAAAATGTAAACAGCAAAATATGTAGAATGAGTTGTATAAGAATTACTGCATTTATTTAAAGCAAAATTATTTAGCTCATGGAGTCTGCAATATAGCTGATATGAATGAAATATTCATTGATTATACAGAGAGAAGGACGATTTTTTCGATGAAGTTTTAAGCATAGAGTTTAATTTCTTGTAACTCCATGGTCTTAAGTTTTTAAATAAAATAAATTATTATAGTATTGTGCTGAATAAAATGAATAGGAAAATGTTTATGAATGAAATGCTGCTTTTATAGAGAGAGCCAGGCGTGTTATATTTCGATGGCTGCATTTGAATAAATTTCAATTGTTTTTGATGAAGTTTTCAAATATAATAAATTATTGTAGTATAATGATAATGTTAAAAACATTACCGAGGAGCCAGGCGATTTATATTTAATTGGCGTCATTTGAATGAAGGTTATTTTTTTTTAAGAACTTTCAAGTTTTCAAATATAATAAATTAATGTAGTATTGTGATAATTTTTAAAATATTACCGAGGAATGTATCGTATTTTAGAGATGTTTAAATGAAATTGCATTGAAGTTGGAAAATGTTTCATGATCAATGCTTTATGCATGATTGATCTTTCTTGTTTTAAAGTGTATTACTGCTTTTCAGATAAATGGAATAATAGAAATAATTTTGCCAACAATAAGCATTTGTAAAATTCTATGCGTCAACGAAATGGAACATATCATAAAGTACCATAAATTATTTAATGACATTTCAAATGTATCATTCTTTTACAAAGTTATAAAGAGCAGTTCTCAAATTTAATGCAGTAATACTCATTATTCAATTCTAAGAAAAAGTTTAAAAGTAAAACTGCGAAGAATATTCAGCGGAACGTCCGTAATGATTTTAAACGTAATGTAAGATAGATCCCCTTCGCATGTGACTCGAGACTATATAAAATAAGTTATTGACAAATCAATCATTTTGACAAATGTTCATCTTCCAATGTCTCGCATTGCTATCAGAGGGATATCATTTCTTCGAAGAAACGTGGCTATCGCCAATTTCTTGTACAGAATCAACTTTTGAATTGAAACTCAGAAATCGATATTGACGAAATAACATGTCCTCAATGCACTTTTTTCTTCCCGAAAAGTTTCTATAATCAATTATTAAAAACTATTCTGTACTTCCTTTAATGTTAAGGCATTTGAAAGATGCATGGTAAAAGTGTGGAATAAGGAAAAAGTGAGTAAAGTGGCCACTTAAGGGAAAAGTGAGTAAAGTAGCCACTTAAGGAAAAAGTGAGTAAAGTGGCCATTTAAGGAAAAAAAGAGTAAAGGAAAAAGTGAGTAAAGTGACCACTTAAGGAAAAGTGAGTAAAGTGGCCACATAAGGAAAAAGTGAGTAAAGTGGCAATTTATGGAAAAAGAGAGTAAAGTGGACACTAATAAAAAAAATTATTACATAAAAAAATTAAAACCCTTCACCAATATTATGATTTATGTACATTTGTATTTCTGTATGTATTTAGTTATTTATTGATTTTGTGTCTTTCACGAAGTACATTAATATAGTCCTAATAAATGGTCTAAGGCAAAGTGGTTATTTGAATATTATATAAACACGCTCCTAAGACTCGACTTAGTATGATTCCTTGAAAAAGTTTTACTAATATAGATTGAGTATTTAATTTAAAAGCGTATTTTGGAATTTTCACATTTATATATTAAATTGGTACACATTCGGAAAAGTTTTAGCAATCAATCCGCTTCTTATTAAGCATAACAAATGAACAGTGCAGAAAATATATAATTCCGTGGCTCTGTTTTCGAGTTACAAGTGCTTATGACAGGCAGAGTGACAGGATAAAAAAGCTTAACAGGTAGCAAGCTGTAGTAACGGACACGCTCCCTATGACTGTGACATCAACAGATGACAATGAAAAATCCACTCAGGGTTAAATAGAGCAATCGTTCAAATTTCACATCATAACTGATATAGACCCACTTAACAATTCATAGAAAATACAAATATATATATATATATATATATATATATAGATATATATATATAAAAATATATATGTATATATATATAGATATATATATATATATAAATATATATATATATATATCTATATATATATATATATATATATATATATATATATATATATATATATATATATATATATATATATATATATATATATATATATATATACAGGGTGATTAAAAAAATGGTGCAAACATGAGGTGGTTGTATACACCAAACCAAGCATTTTTCGTTATAGTTTACCGGGTCGGACATGAAATGTATAGTCGTTACACGGCGCTTACTCGTTGGAAAGCGACAGCTCCGTAAATTTAAAGCCGTCATTCTGGTTGATATTTTCTGATTGAAGAAGAAAACCACGTATTCAAATTTCATCTGGGGAAGACGAACCCTTATGCAATTCCTTATTTCTAGCCCCCCCCCCCCCCATTTTGAGCGAGAGGTAAGAAACTATCTGAACGTTACTTTTCTGGGCCGATGGATTGGACGAGGTTGTCCCAAAGCTGGCCCCCTACGATCGCCCGATCTGTTTTGTCTTGATTTTTTTGTGGAATTATCTCAAGAATCTCGTCTATGACACTCCCATTGAATCTAAAGAGGAACTCGCAGCCAGAATGTTGGCCGTTGCTCCCGAAGTGCGCGACAGGGCTGGTCTGTTCGAGAGAATTCGCCAATCCCTCCATCGCCGCTGTAAGACGTGCATTCAGGTTCGAGGTCGCTATTTTGAGCCATTACTGTAATTATTGTATATTAAATGTCATTTTATAACTTCTAAGTCATTCTTGTGTTTTCGCCTCATCTGATAGGCTTCACAATTAAGCGCGCACTGGCGCCATACCGTTTCATTTCCGACCCGGTAATCTATGAAGAGAAATGCTTAATTTGATGTGTACTACTACCTCGTAAAGTATGGCCCATGATCAAAAGTATCCGGACACTTTGGATGTTAGTATGTTTTTCGAATATCTAAACAATTACTTCGCGAAGTGTTTTGTAACTTTGGCGATGTGAAGAACATGCTTGAACGCACACTTTCCAGTAAAGTTTTGGTGAGTTGTGCATTTAGGGGACCACCAAGATATTGTAAAAGGAGAAAAATATATTTGATCACACTGTATCATAAAAAGCTGGAAATCATTTGTAACTTTCACAAAATAGTTAACTAGCTTTGTTTAATGTATATAAGCATTTTCGTAAAACAAAAACGTATATTCATAAAGATATAAACGTTTCTTTAAAAAACAAAACAAATTTTATTACATGTTTTTTTTACATGCATTTTCGTAAAACAAAAACGTATGTTCATAAAGATATAAACGTTTCTTTAAAAAACAAAACAAATTTTATTACATGTTTTTTGCTTACAATATTCATAGGTTTCAATCAAATTTCACGATACTTACAGAACATTTGTCAACGTCCAAGAAAAACATTATACTTCAATTGAAAATTAAACCATTGAATTTACGATGAGATATAAGCATTTGAAGAAACTAAGTTTTTACTGCGCAGGCGCGAAACATAGGAATAGTTTTCTTTCATGATTTTGTAGTGAATATTGTAGGGCAATTTCTATAAAAAATCCACTGGAATTTCGTGAAAATTCACAAAGATATCGACGATATAGTGATCAGTTTTTCTCTGACTCTCTGAAAGTACCTTGATGATAAGGGGTTTTCCACAAATTGACATTTTACAAATTCATCGGACACCCTGACTGTCCTGAAAATGAACTAATCCAATTTTATGCAAACAATGATAAAAAATCTCCGGACACCCCTGTACGTGGTGATCATTATTTGAATAAAATTGGACTAGTTTATTTTCAGAACAGGGGTGTCCGATGAATTTGTAAAATGTCAATTTGTGGAAACAACCTCTCATCCAGGTTCTCTC
Source organism: Amaurobius ferox (assembly GCA_951213105.1). Classification (NCBI taxonomy): domain Eukaryota; kingdom Metazoa; phylum Arthropoda; class Arachnida; order Araneae; family Amaurobiidae; genus Amaurobius; species Amaurobius ferox. The sequence goes on along the minus strand of OX578142.1, from coordinate 104,729,604 downwards.
AGAGAGTCAGAGAAAAACTGATCACTCGTCGATATCTTTGTGAATTTTCACGATATTCCAAAGGATTTTTTATATCCAATTTTTTTTCAATTTTACTAAATACGGTAAGGATAAGATTTTTGTAAGTTGAATTTTTTCTATAGAAGTCTGTATAAAATGTTCATTTTCTTAACTTTTTACAGAAATATGGAACAGCATATAAATTACTATTTCATAATTTTCTACCTTATTTAAATAATTTTTATAATGGGAAATACGGTTTTACAACCAACGATTCAAAAAAATCTTCCACTGTTCACATTTTGTGAGACATCCTGTGTACAGATTCCTACTTAAGTCGGTCGACTCAATTGTAAAGCGGGGAATTAAGCGAAGCAATCATTTAGACGAGTGACGTTATAACGAGACAGAACTGTAATATTTTTATGTCGCATGTCAAGACAAGAACGAGAAAATATGAGATTAAAAATTTCCTGTGCAGCATATAGTCAATGGCCTCTGGACACGGCCATATGCAAATTAGATACGTGATACTACAAAAAATGTATTATATATGATGTATATATATCTAAAACTGACAGGAAACTAGAAATGGAAACATATATAATTAACGAGCATTAGAATTAGTTACATTCCCAAATGTAAGTGTCTTTCATTTTTATTATTTCCTATAACTTATTAAACTATATATTGCGGTAATTTAGCTTCATAATCATTCATTTAGCGTCACTTATGTTTTTATTCTGATAGTATGCATTATTTATAAGTATTTGCATTATGTATATGGATCTTTTAGCAATATCTAAGTATCACGTCATATTATGTTTCCAATATTTTTTATTTAATTACAGGATAGGTACTTTTGCTTTTATTCGTTTTTGTAATGTCATAGTTGTTTTAGCAATTGTTCAGCCCTTCGCAGTATGCCTTGTTACTTTTTTTAGATACGTAGCATTTGTATTAAGAGTGACATTCATTTTCGATAAGTTTAATGACTTATATATCGTGAAGTACGGGCGTGACAGAGCACGAATCAAGTGCTTTTGATATTCTATATTTGCATATGCAAGTATTTGTTCGATCCTGTCTTCAGGAGGAATAGTTCAAGTGAAAATAAATTCTAGTATGTGCAATCATTATAAACAACATAACAGATTTTTTAAAAATCAAACGATGGAGTTAAAACTATTGAAATATGGTTACCTATGTATGCATCTATGTATGCATTTCTGGCATTTTACCCAGTTAATTCACGTCCGCAAAAATTGTATTTGGTGTCTGTAAAGAGCATAATTTATGAAGACAGTTTAAAAAATTAAAAATATATATATATACTTTTAATTATCTACGAATAATTACTAAAAATCGGGGAAAATATGTCTCGTTGAATAATATATGTGGAATAAGTATCATTGTTGTTGTCGGAAAATATGAAAACAAAAACGAAATTTACAGTAAATTCTGACTCTGGAGTTTATTTACTAATTAAATTAATTATCAATGACTAAACAAAATCGCATAATACGTCTTTTTTTTCTGGACAGGTGTTTTAAGCTGCAAACGTAATGTTGATAGAAAGTGGGTAGAATACATCTAGCTTTTCCTTTATTTCAAACTTGCTACCCTCCCCCTCCCGCTAAATGAAAACATCCTTGGGATGTATGTAATGAGGCGCTCCTCGGACAGTCCCCCCCAACATTGTAAGGAAAGGCCCACGAGTGTGCACGTTAGGTCCATTTACAGTGAAGTAACGATGATCGATAGAATAAAAGTGATTGCAGCGCCCTTAGTTGAAAATTGAAGACATCAGGAATAAGAACTCGGCAGAGTTGCTGCAAAGTTGTATTTGAAAGCAAACATCAGATCCGTAAGAATCCATACAAAATAGGTCACAGAAGGCATTTATTTAACACAATATGGCTGTAAGCGATTCGTTGTCATATTCAAGAATGATGCAATAAACAACCTTTACTCGTACAGGAATCTGGTATGGAGTCTGACTTCGGTCGGTGACAATATACATTTGATATTGAAAAAGAATATTATCCCGTATTTAAAGAAGCATAATATCTAAAACATCTGGAAACCGATGAAATATTATGGGTATTTATTACTTTCCATGCAAACGTTTTGTGCATTACTGATTATTATTTAAAAAATCCTCTACAACACTATAATTGAAAATGTTCTTCTATTTTGCTTTGTTGCCTTTTGTTTCCACATTGTTTCTTCTGTATTACTCTGTATTCATCTTTGTTGCTCTGTGACTTCTTTGGTAAGTGTGGTGAAATCACTTTTATTCGACATGGCATAGTCATTTTATTATAAATAGGCTTTACGTGTACACTCAAAGAGTTTCAATTCCAGAGATTTTTGGGTACTTAAAAACTTTCCATTCCTAGGAATTCTGCATAAATATATTTTATCAGTTGTATAGGATTTATGCAATCTGGGTGTCTATTTTTAACACTTTACAACAAAGTTGAAAATTGTTTATGACTTTGTTCATTCTGTCTGTCTGTCTGTCTGTCTGTCCGTTAGCACGACAACTGCCGTAAAAATGACTTAATCAAAATGAAATTTTAGTACGTTGTTCAGACGGTCTGTAGGACCTATGGGAATATAAATGAATAATATCACCCAATTAGTTTTGGATTGAACCCGAGTTGAAAAAATGAAATACATTGAGCCCTGGGACCTAATTTTCAAACATTTTTAAAGCGGATTAAAAATTCACAAATTGCTTCGAAAATTTTAGGTAATAGTCAAATTATTCCATAAAATATATAAAAAAAATTCAGCGAAATATATTCAGCAGTTTTTTAAATAAAAATTAAAATAATAATTACACATCTTATATGAAACGATCACGTGACCATGATATGAAACGATAACATGACCCACTGCAAAATGATATATGGCATTCATCTTGTTTCAAAATCGTGATTTTTTAAAGTTCTTTTTAATTCATATTGAATGTTGTATCCGTCCTAAAACTACTTTATTTTTGCTTAAATTCTGTGCATCTACATACTAAAACAACACAATGACAATATATTTGAGTTTGAATTCTCATTCAAATTTGATTATTTCTACAACTAAGCCTATTTTTCACCTATGTAAAATGTAAACAGCAAAATATGTAGAATGAGTTGTATTAGAATTACTGTATTTATTTAACACAAAATAATTTATTCCATGGAGTCTGCATGGCTGATATGAATGAAATATTAATTGATTTTATAAACAGAAGGACGATTTTATTCGATGAAGTTTTAAGCATAGAGTTTATGAATTGTACCTCCATGGTCTTAATTTTTAAATAAAATAAATTATTATAGTATTGTGATGAATGAAATGGAGAAAGTTATGAATGAAATCCTGCTTTTATAGAGAGATCCAGGCGTGTTATTTTTTCTATGACGTCATTTGAATTCATTTCAGTTGTTTTCGATGAAGTTTTCAGATATAATAAATTATCGTAGTATTATGATAGTTTTAAAAATATTACCGTGGAATGTATTGCATTTTAGAGATATTTAAACCAGGCAATTTATATTTCAATGCCGTCATTTGAGTGAAGTTCATTTTTTTCAATGAAGGTTTAAGTTTTCAAATATAATAAATCAATGTAGTATTGTGATAAGTTTTAAAATATTACCGAGGAATGTATTGCATTTTCGACATTTTTGAATAAAATTGCATTGAAGTTGGAAAGTGTTTCATAATCAATGCTTTAAGCATGATTGATCTTTCTTGTTAGTCATGACCGGACTATGTAGTGAGTGGACATCTAGCATATGTACATGCTGTGGCTCAGTATCCAATGCTATCGCGTAGAGGGCGAATGCACAGTGCATTTTTGTAATAGCTTTCTTTCGCAATGAATACTGCGCATTTGGAAGACACTCCCATTGCAGATACCAGAATAAATGAGTCCGATTTGCGCTTATTAAGAGCTCGTTAGCATGGAATAGCCAATATCTGCAATGGCAGCAAGAAACCTGCTATACATCAGAACGTGGTTGGTTTCGTGGAAGGGCTAAAATTGTCAGTTCCCATCAAAATTTTTAAAAATTTTGGTTTATAGCAAGTTTCTTGCCGCTATTTTGGATATTCCATGATGACGATCGCATAATTAGCGCGAAACCGGTCCATGAATGCTGGTACCTGTAATTGGATCATATTCTAAATTTTTGGGTACGCTCCGTGCAGTTTTGTGATTATGAAATACTGTTAATGACATTTTAAGTTAAAACTTTTTACTAAAGAGCTATAGAGCTGCTCGCCAAAGGCAGCAAGTTTTAACATTATTTCCCCAACGGCGGAAAAAATGATAGTTATATAAAATAACATCAAACTTTAACGCGCCATTTATATGCAATTTACTGTCCGAAATGATTTATTTAGCATGTTTGCCTGTAACTTTCAGAGAATATTTCAGGTTTTACTCATATATGGGTGTACTTGAATGATACTTAAAGATACACTTTCAAAGACATTACAATAGATTTTGCTAATATCGGGATAATATTTCTTGACAAATGTTTCTTGAGAGTTGGTATTAACCAGTTCCCAAATTTTTAAATTTTTAAATTAGCGTTAAATGTCAGTATAGGGAACGTTAGCAAATGCACTTTAGAGGCATATGTAATGAAGAAAGCATGTAAAAGTTCATAAACAAAACATTTAATTATTTGAGTAAGTTTTCATGGTCTTAATATTAGCCTTTCTCTACACTACAAAGAAAAAGCTGATGTGAGCAGCACATGGTATTTCCCTACATATTCAAATTCGTAATTTATTAAACAGTTTAATTGCTCAAATACATACTTGATATTATATCCAGTATGTAGTTTTAATATCTTCTTTTGCATTAGGCACCTTAATGCATTTTAAAATGCCGCCATCTACTCAAAATAAAATAAATAAATACCTCGAGAACGATTCGTTCTAGAGTAATGACGTTGGTCTCTTTCATTTCATCGTTAAAATTTATGTATAAAAATAATTTAATGAATACTAGGTATTTTATGTTAAATTTAAATTTACAAACTTTAAACGTATGTACATTTTTAACGCTCTAAGTACCTAAAAATTGTTTACACATGAAAAGGTTCTTATTTAAGCATACGTAGGTAAAAAAGTATGAGAATATATGGATCAATTTCCTAGTTATAAGCAGAGACAAGGAATCAGGTTTCTTTCAGTCCTTGTTGTTCCGCAGATACATTTACAATTTTAAAACCTATATCGGAATGCTTTCTAGATCCAACCTCGTTGCCTAAAACGTTTCAGGGAAATCGATCATGTATTAAAGGATATAATTACTTACAAGATCCTTTTAAAATTTTCACTTTTACATATTATTTCGGTACTAAATATGAAATTATTTGTCTATTAAGGTGCGAGGCGGAGATTTAGTCAAGTTCTGTACAAAACTTGAACGCAGAATGTTAAAAGCTGTGACGAGCACCTTCCACGTGAGCCATCAATGGGCTTATTCACCCCCATGTATCTCGGTTGCTCATGTCCTTGCTGACGAGCCGGTCGGTCTGGGTCTTCAACACCCCCATGTATCTTGCTCGTGCCCTAGGGCGAGTCGGGTGGTCTGAGTTTTCGACCCCCATGTATCTCAAAAACTAAAAAGAGTATAATATTTATTTTTAAAAAAAATTACCGGTTGGTGTGATGGCATGAAACGCTATTAATTTTGTTTATTTTACCTTATCTATGTTTTTGTATTCATGCGCCAAAGGTATTGCATTTTGTTTTATTTTTATGAAATTTTCACTTTTGGACCTGAGCTCTGAAGCAGTCTCATCAAGCTATAAGTTTTTATCCATTGTGTTGAGTATTTCACTGCTACCTCTTGAGGTAAAATGCAGAAATTACTCCCTTATCACATTTTAAACAACAGTTATGACTATTCAAAGTACCTCAAATGTCGTATTTATTAGTTTTTTCAGATTTTCCCTCAAATAGGGCGACTTAAATCGAAATAAAATCAGTTTAAGATGCCCAATTCAAATTCGGAATGCGGAGTGATCTACAGCAATCTATAAAGGATAAATTATAAAATTAAAAATTTTCTCATTTTAAAGGACCTTATTTACTCCCCATGTATCTCAAAAACTAAAAGTAGAATATTTATTTTAAAAAATTCACATATAAGAGTTCACACATAGAATATTTATTTAAAAAAATTAACATGGTATATAACATACTCACATATAGAATATTTATTTAAAAATAATCACATGGAACGTAACACATTCACATATAGAATATTTATTTAAAAAAATTCACAATTAAAAAATTCAAAATGACATCAGCATGACTATTTGAATACTCGCAAAAGTCGTATTTTTCAGTTCTCTCTAAAAAGAGAGATCTATAATGAAAATTCTACTTAACTCTTGTTTAAGATACACAGTTGCAGATCGGTATGCTGAGTGGGCTGTTGTAACATTTGTTAATGAAAAAAATTACAGAATTCAAACTTTTTAAATTTTGAAGTACTCAATGGATTGTTCCATATCTACATTTTCTCAAGATATGTATATATTCAGTAAAATTCCCCAAGAATTGTATTTAAGTTTGACAGTTAAAAATAAGTTTGCTGATTGTCGTTTAGATACCATTATAATAAAATTGCAAAATTTGAAGATTTACAATTTTAATTTACCCTTATGACAAATCAAAATCCTGCAAATTTCTGCATTTTCTCAAAAGAGGAAGCTGACAAGCAAAGTTCTGCAGAAAATATATCAACGACAGACAGTTGCAATTCGATATGTTGAGTGTCCAGAGTGCTCTAAGTGTAAGGAAAAAATGCAAAAAAAATCTGCAAAAACGACTGAAATATATAATAAAAAAATAAACTTGTACAAAAAATTGAATGGATGAATGCAATTAATCCCTTCTTTAAATCCCGGGTAACGTCGGGTCAATTTTTTAGTACAACATTGATCATAATATTACTTGGACAAAGCCTCATTACTTTTAAGTTTCATATAAATACATTACGTAGTTCAGATAATACCTCGATTAGAAGCAACACCTTGCATTTTCCTTTTGCATATTTGATTCGTAAAATGAAAATCTACTAGTCTTCTTAAGATAAGTGTGGCAAAAATTAATCCATATTGGATTGTGTGATACAATAACTGAAAAATCATTTCAAATGATTTACCATTTTTCCCCCAACGGCATTCTGACGGAATAAAAGAACACTCTTAATTTGCTCGAACATATATTTATTTCTATTTATCTACTATATGGTAGAAATTTCTAAAAAAAAAAAAGAAAAACTAACGCTTTCCGAGAAAATCCAGAATCCATTTTTAATCGAATAAGAAATTTCTACTTTTCCTCGCAAATCTTGAGCTTTCAAGATGCTTGATAACGACGCACAGCCATTAAAATATTGATTAAACAAAAATAAAAACCGTGTTTAATGATCCATTATAATTGGTTTAAATGTGATTTATTTTATCGTAACAACTGCAGCCATTTCCAATTTTTATTGCTCCATTTCAAGGGTCTTCAAGTTAATATTTCTTTCTTTTCAGTACAACGAATATCTGTAAGTATCGTTATGTAATTTAGCTCATTCTTCTCTGCATATGCCGATTTTAACTTATTTGCTTTTATGCTACTTATCAGAGGTACGAAATATATGGATCATTTTAATGATATATCGTTCAGTTGTTTGTCTTTTGAGTTGTTCATTTTTTTTATTTTACCTTTATATCTTTATTTAATGCTATATAAATATTCAAAACAATTTAATAGTGGTACTTCAAAGAATAATTTACATTGCATGACGTATGTGTGGAAATAATTAAAATGTGATATAGTATATAGGGTGTTTTGGCATAGTTGACCTCGCTTTTCAGCTTTAGACACACTTTTTATACACATACTTCCAATTTGAAAGTTTGTTAAAATTACATGCAAAATTCTTTCATATGCGTTTTCCACTGTGGATGGTAATTTCATAAAAACGGGGGTCTAATATTTTGCATGATTCTTCGAACAAGAAAAGGTCAATTGCAAAAGTTGTGTGAAAATAGCTTAATGCAATTATCTGCCATATTCGGCGAGTTAAAAATCGGAACATAACACCTACAAATACGAGGACAACTGCAAATAAAATTGCACAGATATACGTTTCATGCAGAGTTTGGTTTCAATTTGCAGTCATCCCTCGTGGCACGACTCAAAGTCGAGGGATAACCAAATTCCAGATTTCTAATTTAGTCTATTTTGTTAGCTTTTTTTACGTTTTTGTAGTGTAAGTATCTTCATAAATATTGTAGATAATTTCACCGCTTTTCTTTCATTCGACTAGTTCCTATGCAGCGCAAATTTATCTAATTGAACTTTTTTTGCTCAAGGGATCATATAAAAATTCAGACCCCTATTTTTATGAAAAGTTCACCTACCACAGAAAATGTTGTATGAATTAACTTTGCAATTGGTTTTAATAACCTTTCAAATTCCAAGTATATGTCTAAAACCAACTGCCAAAGCTCGAAAAATGAGGTACCTCTATAACATATTCCTTGTTTAACCCTGTATAACATATTCCTTGTTTAACCCTGTATAACATATTCCTTGTTTAACCCTGTATAGCATATTCCTTGTTTAACCCTGTTTAACATATTCCTTATTTAATCCTGTATAACATATTCCTTGTTTAACGTTGTATAAAATATTCCTTGTTTAACACTGTATAATATATTCCTATTGGAGTTTGTAGATAACTCTTGAGAATTTGTTTAATTTCTTATTATTTAACAATTAAGGAGAGCTTATACATTTTTGCTTCAAAAATAATTTGTTAAATAGTTTTAAAAATAGTTTACACTTTGGGGTAGACTTTAAAGGAAATTGCATTGTAATTCCGACTAAAGTTACGTCTGCATTAACAAAAATGTTTATGCTACATGTATCATTACTTATGAATAATGTAAACAAACGTGCTTCACACGCACATGAAGACACACAAGCACTCCCTTAGTTTTAGCTGTGGTTGATGGTTGGTTGATTATGGTTTAATGGCACAAGATCCAGAGAGGATATGCTGCGCCAGTTTTAGCTGTGAAGCCACATATAGTTTTCAAAAGTAAAATAAATCAATTGCATTATTTAATAATAAATATACTGGGCGTTTAATTGCATTAAAACGTGATCGTTTAAATTAGGAGAATTACATGTAAATGCTGATTCAAGGCTGAGGATTTTATACATGTGAATTTGGCTAAAATCAACACCAGAGACCCATAGGACAAACGTGAGCGAATGACTGTTTTGTGCACCATTTTGCCGTCATTTAAAAGAATTGTGAACCAATTTTTGCCGTCATATGACGGCGGCAAAGGTTCACGACACTTTTTGCAAAAAAAGACAGGATAGTTTTCTCGAATCGTACCAAAATCTAAAAAGCACCACGGTATTCCATAAGCGACTTATTTACCAAATTTTGTGACACTTGATCAGTTACTTTTTCAGATAGAGTGGATGCATACGAATTTTGCAGGCCATTTCGTGAAAAAAGGCAGATTACTTTTTTTCCGAATCTTACCAAAATCTAATCAGCACCAGAGTAAACCCACAAGTGACTTACCTATAATATGTAATGAAATTTGGACAATTAGTTTTTGAGTTAGAGTGGTTACATACATTATACAGACAGACAAACAGAGACAGACATGCAGAGACGTCATGCTAAAAATAAATTTTTCGGGTTCTAGGATGTTCGAAACGTGTAGATTAGTCAAAAACTCGAACTGCAATTTATGACACGATTCCAATACTTTCCCTATAGAGTACCATATACTGTAGGGAAAGTAAAAATATATCTGCATTGAGTTTTTAAGTATTTAGAGAAAATTATATGTAATAAAATGATTAATAATGCATTTTATTGTAATACTATAAGTGCTTCTTAAATTAATAAAGCTTCAGTACACAGTTCACCTATAAACATTAAAAAATACATTTATAAAGATACGTTTGTATTATTTATTGAACGCATTTATTGCAAAATAAGTTTAATAAGCTTGGAAGAAAATAAAAAACCGCAACAAATTCACAAAACTAACACGTATCCAAATCCATCATTTATATTTAAGACTCTTTGATGAATATTCTCATGATAGTTCAATCGTTTTAAATCCCTAAAATCGATTCAACTAATTATAATTGTATGTTATATGCACTAAATTTTACACTTTACTTTAGACCAAGTTGGCCAGGACCAATCGATTCAAAAGTATCGATAAATTCAAAGTGTTTCGATAAAATTTGAACTACAAGGACATTTGACGTGCTTCAAAATTAAGCGAAAATTTACCAATAGTTCAGTTTTAGGAATATGCGATCAAACAATATAGGCAGTATCAAATATTTTAATGAGATATTATTTCGGTGCTTGCACTTTAATAAATGGGTGCTTTTATCAGAGGATATTTAGATTTAGAGTAGTGAAACTATTGCAATAATTCACCCCTATAGAAATATTTTACTGATTGCATTTTCACTGATATGGTTTTACTTATTATATGATTAGTTCCTGAGATGCGCTGATGGATGAAATTATTCGCAATAGTCATCTTCCTGGCTTATCCATCATTCCTGATGCATTCATAAAGTTTTAACGATGCAAAACGGAATATAAAATCGAATGTGGGCAGCATACTTTCTCTACATAATGTTACGAATTTAATTCTTTCACAGTGAAAAAAGGATTTATACAATCTACGGCGCAATTTTTCTAACGTTGAATTATGCATTTAGCGCTTTTCTTAATGATAAAGTGTAAAACTATTTCGGAAATCCAACTTATACCCCAACTCTCGCAAATCCAACTTATACTCTAATTCTCGCAAATCCAACTTATACTCTAACTCTCGCAAATTCAACCTATACTCTAACTCGCGCAACTCTAACAAATATCAATATTGATAGCATCCTCAATAAGCAATATAGGCTATATAATAAAATATTTTAATAATTAATTTATCAATTTGACGTCATTTTTTTTAATTTAGAATCATTTTGAAATTTTAATGATATTTTCGCCAATTTACACCATTGTAAAAAATGCCAAGCTGGCGATATTTGGCCAAATACTTGTAAGTAACTAATTATGCCAAATTTATCGACTAACGTTACAGACAGTTGAAGTAAAGGGATTTTCTTATATATAAATTAATGGCTATTAGCGAATCTTTGGGCGTTAAAATACTGAACTATTACACAAATTATCTTATTTCGTGCATGGAACAAACTAGATATTCGAGAATGGTGATAGCAAATTTGTAGCATAATATTGTACAGAAAAAGTAAATATATTTCACTTTACCTCTGTAATTTTTTGATAAATTTCTTTGAAAATCCTGCAATATCTCATGCACGATTCATGCTAGCGTTCTAAAGTTTGTGCCATTCGTTTACTAATAAAAATTACATATGTAATTTTATACCAATAAAATTACATATGTAAATGAAATTAAATAAAATTACATATGTACCATAAAATTACATATGTACTTATTCTAATAAATTACATATGTAATTTTATAGAAGGTTCTGAATTTTTAATGTTTTTTCAAAATTTCATTTGAAAGTCTGGAGGTCTTTCGATCATTTAATTGCGTTTAAAATCAATGAGTTCTTATATTTATTGATTGTAATATGTGTATCAAATTTTGTTCGAAACGCTCTATTCATTCGAGATATATGCTATCCATACACACGCACACACATACGGACACACATACTCGCGCGCGCACACACACACACACATACTCACACGCACACGAATATATACAGACATCATCTCAAAACGTTCGATTTCAGTTCAGAAATGCTTAAAACTTGCTTTTCCGTCAAAAACTCGAAGTAGAATTTTCGATATGTCACATGGTGCCTAATCTGGAACAGAAAATTTCCTAAGAATGCCAGATAATTATCATATTGCTTTTCGGTCAAACACTGCCTGGCAGATAGATATGTGCTCAGCTGTATTGTTATGGTTTAAGACGAATATTTGGTAATTTCGGAAACATCGTTAGTAAGGCGACAAAAATTCCCTACAACATCATAAATTAAAACAAAACACGAAAATCAACTTCAATGTCCCATGTAAGCACTATGCCCTCCTCCTCCCCCACAAACATGGTTACAATAAAATCAGTGGCATACCACTTAGCAAAATGCAGGTGAAGACGTTAGACTCGTGCTGTCTGATGCAACAACCATAAACTACTACTTGTTCATGCGATTTTGGAAACCTCGTAAATTTCAAAATCGAATTAAATGCAACGTAAACTTAAACAAAAAATGTGAACCAATAAAAATTATAAAATTAATATATTTTTTCAATAGAGAGTTAGGAAAATTATTGATGGGATTATGTCTCAAAGTCTCCTAATGACAAGCCACCACTCTACTCTCATATTACTACCTAAATCCCAACGTCCTGTACATGAGTGGAGGTATTGCTGGAATATCAGTCTCTGTCTTTTCCTATGTTGTTGTTTCCTAAGTGTTTCCTCTTTCAAAGGAGTACATCTTCCTTTAACATTGCCTAGATCTTGATTAATGTTCTCTCTTTCTCGATGAAAACTAAATTCTTTCCGTTGTGGGCGACCTTAAAGCAACCATTAAGGACTCATGTTACTTGCATGTTCTAGTAATATTGAATAGATTTACAAATGATTGTTTAAAAAAAATTGGAGCTAAATATATTTGAAAATACTTTTTGTCTAGCGTAAACAATCACATGGCATTTAACTCTCAAAATTAAGAAATACATGGGGCCACGTGTAACATTTTTGGTACATTACGAAACACATAAATTGAAGAGATAAAAAGTAAACTCACTGTATATTTCATGCACTCCCGTATGCAGGTATCTTTAAATTTGTAACTTTTGTTAGAAACAAAGTTGTTGTTGTTGAGATCCAGACCGTCCTACCTACCAGAAAGGTCTAAGGTAACTGTTTAGACGGCCGGGAAGTGCCACCCAATTTAGACCGGAACCCAGTGGGGGAGGCATCCACAGGGACCGTACCCTCCTTCCCCTACCACCAACCTCTCGAAAGGACATACGGATCCACATGTTTAACGTGATCGTACTCCGCATGAACACGGCGGCAGTTGTGGCAGCGTGCAAATCCAGCGCGCAAACCACCGGGCTACCGCGCCCGAAATGTGCCAACAGCCCGCGGTGTTCCCAGGTGGTCACCCACCCAAGTACTAACCGCGCTCGATGCTGCTTGACTTCGGTGATCTAACGAGAACCGGTGTTTTCAACACGGTAGGGCCGTTGGCGTTGGAAACAAAGTGAAATATTCCCCTGTTTAATACTGAAAGTACAATTTAAATAAATAAAAAATGCAATGCTATATAATATAAATGTTCAGATTTTCAGAAAAATATCAAATAATCTATAAATAGCAATCTAATGATTTTAATATTTAGGGAGGAATTTTTTAGTAGTGATAATAAAATAAAAAAATCTGATGTGGCCAGCACATGACTTTTCTTATGTAATGCAATGAATCAACTTCTTTTACAGCGAAAAAATGATGCATAAGATCCACGGTACTGTGTTTTTAACGTTGAATTGTACATATGCTGCTTTTCCGGATTACAACATGTAAAAGTATTTCGAAGTACGTAAAATTGATGAATTATTTTTTAAATATATTAATATATGGAGTACATTACCTATTTAGGAGTTTATTATTGTTAATATAGAGTAGCGTTGAAATATAAGTTGATTGAGTACTTCGAAATATTTTTACACGTTGTCATCCGGAAAAGCGCCAAATGTACAATTCAACATTAAAAATATTGTGCGGTAGATCTTATGCATCTCTTTCCACTGTGAAAGAAGAAAATTCATAGCATTATGTACGGAAAGTCATGTGCTGCCCACATTAGATTTCTTTATGATATTGGCGTGAATTTATTTACGACGTCGAAGAACAAATTTAGACACCATTAGAAATATGATGTTACATACAAAATTTTGACCTAAAAGGGTCAGTGATCGGTAGCGTGTATTTTGCAATTAACCCATCCGCTTGGAACATTGTCCGAGGAGGCTAGGGATTAGCAAAACTTCTTAAAAGAAAAATTTACATATAACAAAAATCAAATAAAGATTTAGGGTAACGACCCAAATAATGCAAATAGTACATTTCATTTATAATCAAAAATTTTTTATTTGTTATTATTATATCAATCGCTTCACAATACAATTAGTATATCAACAGATAGATAAAATAAAAGTAAATATCTGAATACGTGAATACTCACGGATTACGGTGATAAGTATATTTTTGAATTTATAGAAACAATATTGCCTATAGGTCTTTCCATTTTAACCTATTACGATGAATGTTTCCCCTTTCTGAGAAACCTAGTGATTGTATATGATTATATCAATGCCCGATATCTAACTAATAAAGACAACTTTATAGCTGATACAAACATAGTCAATAAGGCGAGGTAACCCTGTGGTTAGCGCGCGGGAATTGCACTCGGTAGGCCCGAATTCGATTCCCGCCACTGCCCAAACTGCCGCCGTGTTCACGCTAAATACGATCACGTTAAACATGTGGGTCCGTAAGTCCTTCCGAGAGGTTAGTGGTAGGGGAAGGAGGGTTCGATCCCTGTGAATGACTCCTCCACTGGGTTCCGGTCTAAATTGAGTTGCTCTTCCCGGCCGTCCAAACAGTTACCTTACACTTTTCTGGTAGGTCGGACGGTCTGGGTTTCAACAACAACAACACATAGTCAACACATCAGTAGAGGACAACTGCGGCTTATGTACCAGATCACTGCCACAATGTAGCTGTTACGCAAGTTCACTACCACAATGTGACTTATATGAAGAACACCTCGAATCTGCGGTTCATGTGACTAACTCTGAAACTCTGCGGCTTTTGTGACAAACACTGAGACTTTGCTGCTTATGTGACGAACACTACATCTTTGCAGCTTTTGTGATGAATACTACAGTTTTGCGGCTTATATGCAAATTATCATTTGGCTTATGTTCAAGATGCGCTGGAACTTTTGTGTAAGATACTTTGCGACTTATGTGCAAAATGCACTGCAACTTATGTGCAAGATACACTGCGACTTATGTGCAAGATACACTATAACTTTCCGAAAGGTGCAAAATGCGTAAATACTTATATTGAGAGCAAGGAGAAAAACGACATATCACAATATCAGCAGACACTCTTATCACAAAAGGAGGATGAAGTAATACATAGGAAACGCCTAATGTAACTAAAGCTATTGAAATTGGGCATACATGTCACAAAAAGGGGACCTTCATATTATTCCAACACCAACAAATACACTCATTATAAAATTCTTCCCGGCCACTCAAACAGCTGCTGTGAGCCCTAGGGCCAGTCGAGTGCTCTGGGTCTTCAATACATTATAAGATGGCTTATTTTTCCCATCAAGTATGATACGACACTTGGTATTTTATTCAGCAAAAATGCTCAAAGTAGAAGTTATGTTCACGTACAACGGCAGATTCTATTAATGCCAAATACTTGTTAATACATCTGCAGCAGCGAATGCTTTTGGTCACTGGAGCTGCCTGAACCCGGGACTATGGCCTTGCTAGACCGACGCTATAAGGTTAAACCAAAAGCTAGATTTGGGTCCGAACTTATTATTCGGTCACAGATTGCTAGTATAGTCGTATTAAAATGTGCGATCGCTGTTAACCAAGAAAGAGAGGAGTGGAATGTTCCTTTGTGCTCTGTGCGGAGCTACCATCTCATGCTCGTTGAATACTCTGATATTTCGTATAGTTCATTCCTGTAGGTACGGTTGTTTTGGGTCGCCGACCAGGCCATAATCAGTGTCCGTGAGCTTGTAAGACCGAAATTATAAGCTTAGGTCAAAAGCTAGTTTCGGGTACAGATTCGTAGCATGGTCATTCGATGTTGTAAGGAGCTTGCAAAGTCTCTGTTGCCATATACCCATATTGCTGATTAACCAAGCGAGATTTTTCTGAATTAAGAGCTTCGGAATTAGATATTTTATTTATTACACATTCTGTTACTTTACACTCCAAGGCACATCTGCTAATTCTTGAGAGGCACATCTACTTAGACTTGAGTTGTAGGTTTTTCGACATTATAAAGTCAAACTCGAAGGAATTTAATAGCGAATCCTTTGATCTTAAGCGAAGTTAAAACAGGCTACTACAAACACATGCACAAACTCTTATTAACCAAATAACTTGATTTATAATAACGGGAAAAACAGGCCACTCAGAACTTTAATTATCTTTCAATTTAACTCCAATATAAGGTAATACAGACACATGGACAATTTCGGTTCATTGGCCATAGAGAAGGATAAATACATGGCATTACATCCTGGGATTTAAGAAACAACTGACTTTCAAGGTAAAAAATGTCTCATATTTTATTCCACGGAACATTAAAAATAAACACGTTATTTACTAAAAATATATATGATTGGACAATTAAGAAGACACGTTACATGAATTAGTTAACAGCTGGAAAAATTTATATATCACATTAATAAAGCCAACAATTCTAACGGCAGACGAGAAAGAAATAAGATAATGATATCTTAATTGCGTTAATTTGAGATTTAATATTTTAATGCGCATGATAGGTAAACGGGAATGAAATTTTGAAAGTAACCTCTCACATGGAATTAGCACAGAACGAACAAAATATTTACACAATGTAATTAACCATGGAATAAATATTGAAACAAAAATTAAAATCAGGGTTAAAAGCCATTAAATGATTTAATCAGGGTATTATTGGGTTAAAAATATCATGCAATACAATTGGCGATTAATATAAGCATACAGACATTTAATAAAGAACATCTTTGTTATTCAATATTAAATTTTAAGCTGAGTCGCATATGCTTTCCGGAGTCTAACTCTAAAGACGAGAAATGTAATACATCCTTACATTATACCCTACTCAACAATGTCTTTGATGCAGAATGGCATTAAAACGAGGTCTTTGATAACGTGAGTATGAATGCATATACAGTGTTACACACATCTTAGTTCTGTTATAAGATTTACTCTCTTATAGTAGTGAACCCTAGCAGAATCATACTTAGAAGTTGTCTAGTAAAGGACAGGGGTTGAGCACATACATATATTACCTTCCATATATTCCATATATACAGGGTGTCCAGTGCTATCGGTGCCGAATGGTTATTTCCTCAACCGTTAGTCACAGAGATACACTTCCAATTAGAAAAATGTTTTAAATTTTGAAATCTATTATCTTAGAAACAGTTTAAATCAAGAAATGCATTTCTGAAAGAAATACGAAATATAAATTTTTATACAGTCCCCCGGTTCCACCAATTATATTTAGGAAAATTATCCTCATACAATTTTATGCAAAATAAAAAAAAATCATCCTTTTACGACCAAAATTGACCGACATATAGCTGCTTATAGTTGGAGCACTTTTTGTGCTGAGAAATAGTCAAGACGGTCCCTGATTGGTTGGTTGCTTGGAGAAATGGTCAATACGGTCCCTGATTGGTTGGTTGCCTGAAACGGGACATTTTTATGCATGGAAAAGCGACTTAGGTCATAAAGTTTAATGCTTCATAATTCGGTGAATTTTGGTCGTAAAAGGAAGATTTTTTTTTATGTTGCATGAAATTGTATGAGGATGACTTTCCAAAATATAATTGGTAGGACCAGGGGACCGTATAAAAATTTATATTTCGTACTTCTTTCAGAAATGTATTTATTGATTTAAACTGTTTCTAAGATAATAGATTTTAAAATTTAAAACACTTTTGCGATTGGAAGTATATCTCTGTGACTAACGGTTGAGGAAATAGCCATTGGGCACCGATACCACTGGACACTATATATATATATATATATATATATATATATATATATATATATATATATATATATATATATATATATATATATATATATAATGTTTTTAAAAAGTTAGGTTTATCGTGTTACATCTTCTTACTTTTCGCTCATTGGATTTTCAAACTTCTACTATTATATATATATATATATATATATATATATATATATATAGTACAATATAAGGAAATTATTGTGACGGGTCGAAAATTCGAATTTGAGTTTAAGGCGGAAGAGTTTTCAAGCATCTCTGAATTCAAATCGTAAATTTTTTATTTGATGTGTGTGTGTGTGCGCACGTCTGTGGTTGAAGCGGTATCTCACGAGCGAATGGAGAGCTATGAACTGAAATTGTGTATACATATTACAGTCGGTGAATACTAAAAGCTTATTTTAAGCGCACTAGAATGTTCGGAAGACTCCCTAATTTTCGAATAAAATAAAAAGAAATTATTAAAAAATCGGATCTTTCCATAATACTACTTAAATTGATTATTTCCTATATAATTTTTCATAAAAAATGAATGGCATAAACTGTAGAGCAATAGCATAAACCATTTTTGAGATATTTCGTTTTTCAAAAAAAAATTATAAAGAATCACATAAAATTGAAAAAGTGATAACTATCTTGAAATATATTTACTTTTCATGCAATATATTATGCGACAAATTTGTTACCATCATTAAAGTGAGTTTAGTTCGCTTCATTCACGAGAGAAGATATTTGTGTCGCAGTTTTACATTTTTACGACCAAGAATTAGCCAATAGTAATTTATACATAAGAAAAGCTCATCTCTCCGTCTGTGTATAATGCTAAAATGCAATATTATTGCTAATATATGCTGCATACTTTGTAGACATACTACTGTATGACTACAAAGCACGGTTTAATGTAAAGTTACGTAGTTATACGAGAAATATATACGAAATACGAGAAATATATGAGATGTATATACTAGAAACATATACAAAATGCGAGGAATATATGAGAAATATATACGAAAAGTATATACAAATTATATAGGAGATACTAGTAATTAAGTCATGGATCAGGGTAATAATTCGAGAATTATTAAGGCAGGAGGGGACATCTTTAAGGGTGCTAATCTCTTTTTTTAGGGGGATACGGGGATTATATTGCTTCTTATCAGATATGTGGTAAAAAAGTCAATTTTAAAGTTACAGAGCGTTACAAAATTACTACTAAACCTTTCGTTCAACAACAAAATCTGCAAAATATATCCTTAAATATTGAGTTTAAAAGAAACAATTTTATTAATCTGCATGTAACAGTGTAAACGCAGAGACATTGGGAAATACGCGGTGACATCGTATTGCATCTGCATAAATCTGCATCTTTACTGAAGGTGAATATTTGCATTCTGCGTATAGCAAAGTCAATTTTATTCAACCGCATTGTCTATAAATGTTCGAGTTTTGGAGTTAGTTTGTATACACTGATTTTAAGGATCCCTTTCCATGTTTTGCGGAGGGACAAAATGTTTCGCATGCAATACTTTACAACTTGCAATTGACTTTCCCTAACCTATAACAAAAAGCAAGATAGATCTCCGTATCCCCTAAAAGTGGTGTTCTACCCGTTAAAATCTCATCACGTAACGGAATTGAACTTTCCTTTGCATCACTATAATATACGGTAATTAAAAAAAAATTCTCGAGTTATTAACCTACTTTGCAACTCTCTACAACTTTGTAATTGACTTTTCCCCCTACTTATAACAGGAAGCAAGATAGCCTTCCATATCCCCTAAAAGAGGGGTTCTGTCCGTTAACGTCTCATCGCGTAACGCCATTGGAATTTCCTTTATACCACAATATTATACGATAATTCAAGAACTTCTCGAGTTATTGACATATTTTGCAACGCTCTAGAACTTTGTAATTGACTGTTTCCTTTATCTATAATAAGAAGCTAGATAGTCCTCCGTACCCCCTAAAAGAGGGGTCCTGCCCGTTAAAGTACCACCGTGTAACGCCATTGGCTTTTCCTTTACACCACAGTAATATACGATAATTCTAAAACTTCTCGAGTTATTGACCTAATTCAGAACTTTACGTAACATCTTGTATAAAGAAATTTGAAAAATATGTGTGTGTAAAAATTAGAATAACTTTAACCTCTTAACTTCCTTTAAAATACAACGGTATAGGCCATGCTACTGGCGTTCTGTTATTTTAACAATGTGTTCTAGGATAATATTTCCCTATTCCTAATCACTGAAAGATAATCCCCTGTTTCAATAAGATGGCGTTCGATCCTAAGGAACCCCCTTCTTTTTGTAGGAATCGTAAGTGTTTGTTCTTACGCTTAACATAAATTTTTCATGAGGGCTGGATAAAATATTTCAAAAATGTGAATATTATGCATAAATTCTATTAGAAGAGGAGGATGAGTACATATATTTCATAGTTCACATGCATATATTTCTATTCAATGTTTTCTATGATAAATGTGGTATTTAAACTGCCTCATGCAGAAAAGAATTTTCCAAAAAGATCTGCGGAATGTACCAATTTGTTTATTATATAGCTTATTTCAGCATTTCACATTTTAGAACACCTTAGTAATGTAGTAATATATCTCTTATGTGATATATTTTGCTACTTTAAAGTTATTTTAAAATACTGCGTATTCTGGATAATAAGAATGCAACCTAAACTTCACTAGATATAATGATTGCAGGATTGAAATAATGTGATTAAACTCAAACGGTGCTTTTGTCTGTTAAACATATATTGACCATCAAATATGTTAAAATATATACTCAAACGGTGTTTCTTTTTCTATTAGACACATATTGATCATCAAACATGTTAAAATGTTGGCTCAAACTGTGCTTTTGTGAGTTACGCACATATGATCATCAAATATGTTAAAATCTAGACTCAAACGTTGTTTTTGTTGATTAGACACATATTGACTATCAAAGATGTTAAACTCTAGACTCAAACGTTGTTTGTCTATTAGACACATATTAACAATCGAATATGTCAAAATCTAGATTCAAACTTTGCCTTTGTCGATTAGACAGATATTTATCATCAAATATGTTAAAATCTAGACTCAACCGGTGCTTTTGTCGATTAGATTCATATTGACCATCAAACATGTTAAAATATAGACTCAAACTGCACTTTTGTCGATTAGATTCATATTGATCATCAAACATGTTAAAATGCAGACTCAAACGATGCTTTTGTCAGTTAGGCATATATTGACCATAAAATATGTTGTACTTAATTGCTCTAACATCGAGATCCAAACGATGCTTTTGTCGATTAGACATATATTGATCATCAAACATGTTAAAATGTGGAATTAAACAGAGATTTTGACGATTAGATTCATATTGATCATCAAACATGTTAAAATGCAGACTCAAACGATGCTTTTGTCATTTAGGCAGATATTGACCATTAAATATGTTAGCGTCTAGATTCAAACGATACTTTTGTTGATCAGACACATATTGATCATCAAACATGTTAAAATGAAGAATCAAACGGTGATTTTGTCAATTAGACACATATGACCATCAAATATGTTAAAAATCTAGGCTCAAAAGATGATTTTGTCGATTAGACATATATTGACAATCGAACATGTTAAAATCCAAACTCAAACGTTGCCTTTGTCGATTAGATACATATTGGCCATCAAATACGTTTGACCTTTTATACCTTTAGTTTTCTTTAGTATAGTGTTCTCAGCCCGTCAATTGTGATTCATCATTCGATTGCCATCGCTTTTTATGTTTATCTGTGGATGGTTATCTTTTAAATGAGGCATTTTGTATTCTACTTTATTCTTCTAGATAAAAATAACATCTAGATATGTAAATACGAAACCACCTGTTTTTGTTGATTGAAAGATGTGTTTGCCTTTGTTTACTTAATTGCTCTAATTTCGAAAGTTTGAAGAAGAAAGCGCAGTGTACTTTCAAAACCGGTTGATTCTGCTTATTTTTTTCTCTTCTACCTAAATAAAGTTCTTCAGTTTTGCAGCAGTTGAGGCAAAATTTTAAATGAACATAATCTTGAAAAAAGATAAAAATATAATCTATTTTCCTTTAAAATGATATTAGCTTGAAAAAAGGTCATCTATTTTCCTTTAAAATGATATCAACCAATAACTCTAGAAAAAAGTATGTAACCAAGTGCAAAATACAACGATATCAATTGGCAATTTGTTTTACCTTGTGAGGTTTATTTTTTGTTGTAGTCTAAATAGCCCAAAATATACTGGTATCCAAAAGTATCTTTAAATACATAAAACTAAGCGGCTGTTTACAATGCTTCCCTGCGAACTTCTGAAATTTAGGTTTTAATTTCGGTGCTTAACGATGGTATGTATCTCCCCCCAAAAATCCATTCAATTATATTAAACAGTTGTTGAAAAATCGGTATTCCTCTACATATAAAGCTAATTTTGGACGACAGAGTATAAAGATTAGTAAAAAACAGGAAGTATTGATTTGAAAGGAATGCTGATAACAAGCTTTAAACATCACCAGATCTTGGAGTTCTGAGATGTCAACTCATAATACATACATTTACATTACTTTCTAAGTGAGAAAATGATCTATCTTTCAACGCATTCATTAATATTATTAATTTAAAATATCACAGTGTGTGCTCTAACAATATAATTACTTTGCAGTTACACATATTACTTAACAACGGTTACCTTACTCCTTTCTGGTAGGTCGGACGGTCTGGGTCTCAACAACAATCAACATATTATTTAAATATATCTAATATATAAATATAATTATTTAAATATATTATTTAGATATATTATAAAAATATATCTGGGAGTCAACAGTATCGCTTTTCTATAACAAGTCAAAAAATATTTATTTATATACATCATTTTAAACGATTGTGATGTGTCTAATGCATGACTTTCGCTATAGATCCATGAATTTTTATATTATAAACAATCTTAAAAGTTAGCAAAGAACCTGAATTTGCAAACAATCAACAATAAACTGAATCACGTTGTAAAATGCAGCAACATATGATAAAAAAACATATGTGCATTTCAGAAATCATTGGATTTCCTTCTTCATTGCAACAAGTCTAGACAGAACGCATAAATGATCATAGACTAAGCCCGTCAAACAGAAAATGGCTAATTTACTTGGCAATAAGTTTGGCTTCATAGTGATATTCCCCCTATCAATAAAATATATTTTTCTTCCCTTAAGGACCCTTTTCAAAAGTTAAATAATTGAGGAATTTATCAAATTCTTTGACGATGGGACAATCGTATACAAGTCAAACTAAACAGATTTTAAACCATAGCTTGAAAGGATATTAAATGCGTGTCCATAATCGAGAAATCAATAAATCTTCAATCACTAATTACTGCTGGATGACAAGTAACCGATTTGATTTTTCGTCTGCTCCATTATTCAAAAGTTCTGTTCTTCAGTTTCCGATGTTGATTCCTTTGAACATTTTCATATGAATAAAAATTCTAGTGATATGATTGATGTTTCGCCAATGACATACTATTTCTTATAGGTTTAGCATGACCATGTCTAATTTTTGTTTCTTTATTTTGCTCTTTTTTTCACATTGAGTTCACATACTCTGCATTTTATTTATTTTTTATTTGCTTCTCATGCTCACTTTCTTTGATTTTCTATTGTTTCCCGTTATTATTTCCCGTTCGCCCCACTAGGTGGCGATACTATATTTGATTTTGTCATTTTATCTTTGACCGGCTTAGGCTGCGCCCATGTGGGTGTTTTAGTATAGGCTTGTTACAGGGAGGAAGGGAATACAATGATTTCTGAAACGTACGTATACTTTTTATTTTCTTTATTTGAGTTACATTTTGCGTTGTGATTTAGTTTGTTATTATTATTAGTAGCTATAGATTTCTTATAACTAATTTGCTTTAAATCAATGGGTTCTTTGTTATTTCAGAATAAAATGAACATATTAACTTTAATGAAAATAGCTAGAATATTTGATTTAAAGAGCTTTTCCGCTCCTTGCTGGAAAGTAAAATTGATAATATCTCGGAAGCGTCTCGTAATAACTCCATATTTCTGACTAAAAGTTTTTACAAATCACTTATTCATTGAATAATATTGAACTTATTTTAGTTATGATCTTTCCTTTATAGCAAAATATCTGTAAATATATCGGGAATGGTGCATGTTAATGTTCTGTAAATTATATCACTCACTTAAAAAATACGAATAAAATGGTTACATTTTAATAATTTTAAATATATTTCTTTATTTATTTCGGTGCTTAAAACTAAGGGTCTTCTTCTACATCGAATTCTTTAAAAATAAATAAACCTCTGACGTTTATCATTTGAAATAGCTGAACCAAATGTCTGCTTGTATCAATTTGTTCGAAAGATATTGCAGCCAAAGGCACAGACATTATTGAAATAATGGTTAATTCGTGTTCAATTGTTTGTTAGATAGATAGGTTTGGTACATACGATATAAATCAAGTGTGCAATTCATAGTGATGGCTTGCAGATAAAGTATTTTAATTTAGCCCCTAGGTTGGAAATTTTGCAAATAGATCCGATCCCTAAACGCTTAATGATAAAACATTTGCAGTTATGAACTTTTCTGGGGATAACAAAATACTCTTGATACTTTTTACTATTACGCTAATATTTAAGTCACAGTCTTAAATTTAGAGTCGAAAATAGTAGTCTTAAGCATCAGTTAGGTACTAACACGTGGTCGATATTATGAGTGTGCAAGTTTTCAGCCTTCTAAATCAGTGGAGTGCTTCTGGAGGTCTGTAAAAGCTTTTCTTCCATTTTGTCTGTCCCCAGGAGGAGAATAAAAAATCCGGGCTTGTTAGGTTATAGCACGTAGCTGATTTTACAAATATCCAAATATTCAGTCTAAGTTTACGGGAGGGGGGGGGCTTCTAAGGGGCCTGGAAAAACATTCCGAAAACACCATTTTTCCCCCCCGAGGGATAAATCCAAATTGTGAATCCGTTGTATCTTGGTCGATACTATAAGTGTGCAGTCTTCTAGGCTTCTGGGGGCTTCTGAATGGGAGACAAACATTTTAGAAAATTATCCTGTAGACTTACCTTAGTTCAACATGTATTTTTAATATATTGGATTGCAAAACCTAGTGATTCATTTTCCACATTGATTATAAAAGTTAATTCAATTTCAAGGGATTTAATACTGCTTTATGAGAGTTCGCTATAGTATTTCTCTCTCCCAGTGCGTTATAAATTACCGAATGAAGTTATTGTTGGGTTGCAAATGAGGCGTGAAATCTATAAGTGGACCTGAAAGGAAAGAGAAGTTACAAGGTGGTCTTGTAATGAGTTACAAGGCCCGATGGCTTAGGATGAGTCGACTTCAGAGAATCTTTGAAGATGATATAATTCGTTTGGGCTGGCGTAATCTCATGCGAAGTACAGAAAGGACATTTTTACAATGCATACATAATGTCAGAAAGTTTTATGACTGCAAATAACTGAAGGAAGTAGGCTTCACGCTCGTTCAGGTTCATCAATGAAGCGAGAACTTAAAATCAAAAACTTGGAAGTGACACAATTTGATCCCTGGTACAGTAGAGCAGCGTCATTGTGTTTAGCTAGAGACATCTTCATCTCAAGGCATTCAGAACTGCCTTATAAGCCCTTGCTATAGATTCCATGTTCTTGCCAATCTTGAAAAATTATGTTTAATTATAAATATATCTGAACTAGGTGCGGTCGCGGCTGGAAGGTTTTGCGGGCTTCAACAAACTTTTTTTGACGTAAAATGATGCAATTCGAAAATCAGGTAATATAATTCGAATGTGAGATAAATCGAGGAAATTTCGTACGTTTCGGAGGGCCACGTGATGACAAAAATACGAATCTTGAAAACATAATTATGAGATTAAAGGTGTTAAACATTTCTTCGAATATACCTACACTATGAAAATACTTTCATTCGTATTTGCATATATGTTTTATTTATTTAGATACGGCTTCAACAAAAATATCGCTGCATAAACCCATTAAAAGAAATACAACCAGCCTTTCAATTGCAAAAAGACGTATCTTGAAGTATGTCTTTCTGTATTTACAAGGCCGTGGAATTTTGCCCCTCTTAGCACATTTGCCCACAATTAACCAGGTCAGCGTTTAATCAACGGTTCTGTATTTAGAGCTTAAATTTAACTCCAATTTTTGATACACATTTACCACCACATTAACTGCAGTAAGAAGCGTTTTGTACCCGAAAATGTAAGAAGTGGCGCAAAGGTTACCACTTTATTCATGACTTATAATAAAATCTTATATTTTACTTAATATACTAGAATAGAGAAAATACACAAAAAAAGAAAATACTGCCCGCATAAATATCGTAAAACACATTGTTACTCCCGGCGCAAAAATCAATAAATAAAAGCTGAGAAAATGGCGTTTCTTTTTAAAATTTAAGATCACGATATAAAAAACTTAATCTGGGACCGAAAATGGTAGATATCGATAAGATACGCCTACGTTTTTCTTCCTGCTTAGGAGTTCATGCTGTGTTTTTCGGCTGACGCATGGGGGCGGAAAAAGAAATTCAAAATCGTTGCTGAAACGATGAAACTGAAAATAGGCCTCCTGGGAATTTTGTATCGCGCACGTGTTTGCAGATTTTCAAGAAATGTGTTTCACTAATGTAATCCCCGAAAAAGGGGGCTCTGTCTTTTCCCAAATGCAGCTACTGGGACAACATAATCACTGGGAAGTCAAAATAATTGTTGACAGCACTCGCTGAATTATTTCATTAAAAAATAAAAATATATCGGTAGTATCTTATTGAAAAGTAATTCGCTGCTTTTCTTCCCGTAAACTGCAATTTAAAATATATTTGGCCTGGGTGTGAAATGAAATGTTTTTTTCCGATTTCAGCCTATGATTAATTAATATAAAACTTTGTGTAAATGTGACAAATAAGAATATTAGAATTACTTAATTTACTAAATATTCGGCTTGTCATATGACGAAGTGCAAAATAATTAAAAAGATTCCATTCCCTCCGCCCGCCTGCATTATTTGCGCTCCTGAAATCTTCTAAAATACGCATACTACGAACCTTTCTCGATCAGTATCATTATACGACCACCTAAATAAACATAATTACCATACTACCTCTGATAACATATTTATTACTATACGGCCCCTAATAAAGTATTGATTACCATACGACCCCTAATAAAATATTGATTTCTATACAACTCCTAGTAAAATACATTTTTTTTTCAAATGGCCAGGCACTTGACTCATCATCATTCGCCTTTTGTCAGCGGCCAGAACGCGAACCATTTAGCCGTCCCAGGATGTTGCCCCAGTCGCACCAGAGGGGGGCGGAACACACTACGCCCATGGTAGCGTCTATTAGATCCATGCCTTACGTGGGACTCGAACCCACAACGCGGCGGTCGAGCGATTGTTGTGGAAACGCTCGCCTTGACCACTCGACCACCACGTCGGCTTCTAGCAAAATACTTATCGCTATACGACCCCATAACAAAATAAAAAGAGTTTACGACTTTCCTAGAACAACACCTAACAAAATGCAAATTTTATACAATCCTTTAAAAGCGTACATAATAAGATGCAAAATTTATATGCCTCTCTCAACAAAACGTACCTGTCTCAATAGCGGTGAAACCGGCTATATTTTTAATCAAGAATATGAAATTAATAATTCTAGGAAAGAGACAGTGATTTTCAAATTTTCTGCTAAATCGAATTATCAGGAACTTTTCAGCATTTTTCCAAGTTGATGTAATTTCAAAAAACTTGTCTTCAAGCTTGAGAAACAGATATATAGACAGACAGATATGAGATTTTCTTATATAGTATCATGTGAATAACATACATAATAAAAAATAAGTCCCATAATGTAAATATACTTCCAAGAGCATAAAAAAAAGAATTATTTTAGGTGGTTAACAAAATAGTTCTACTGTTTATATATATATGTTGAATGTTCTGCGAGGTCACTATAACGTAATTTTTAATAAGATAATTTCGAAAGAGCCGTTGCAAGATTCTACCACGATAATATTGGCTAAATATGTATAGAAAACTCGGAAACATCATTAGAAAAACTCGAATTTTGCTTTACTAATTCAAAAGCTCAAAATTATTTATAGTGAGTAAACCTACGTTATTTTGGATAAATTACAACACATTCTGAGCGGCTTTGTACGTTTTTCTAGCACTGATATATTTTTTGCTTATTATTTATTTTTTTGACATAAATTTGTCTAACATTAATTGTTAAATTTACATATAATAGAATTCACCTGCGTTTGTATCTGTTTGTATGCCTTTATATGATATCGCGACTATGCTGATTCTTCTATAAACGCAAATGCTGAGATGTCTGTCGGGGGCGATTTTGAAACAGAGAAGCTTGTAACCCGTAAAACGTCACAATCAAAATTTGAAGAACTGCAGCGCTAAAATATAAAAACATTTTTATTTCATTTTGTAAAATCCAGAATATGCATTAACGCATAATTTTGAAATTATATTTAGCCTGTTTTAAAAAAAAATGCTAGAACAAAGTTTACTTTTTTTTTGAATATCTGAATAGGCTGACAGTTAGGAGAAACAGTTTATTGAATGAAGAAAATATTAAAGAGGCTGTTCAGAAGTTACTGGAAAACGATATTTCATTAAAGGGGACGTACATCATTACAACAGTGCTGTTTCGACACTAAAAGGAAACTTTGTAGTTCACAAGGCAGTCTGAAGATGCGAAATGGGTTCAAACATTAGACTATAACCTCTAAGGGTTCAAACATTAGACTATAGCAGCTCATAAAATTATTTTCCTACCTCGAATCAACCTGAAATAATGTGCGAAATAGTAAATAAATAAACAAATACACACAGACACACAGGTTCCCGGCCACACAACTTGTTACCACAAACACCCTGGGTTGGTCGTGTGGTCTGGGCCTTCAACACAGACACACAGGAGGCCAACGACCGTACCGTGCTGAAAACACCGGTTCTCGTTAGATCACCGAAGTCAGGCAGCATCGGGCGCGGTTAGTACTTGGGTGGGTGACCACCTGGGAACACCGCGTGTTGTTGGCTCTTTTCGGGCGCGGCAGCCCAGTGGTTAGCGCGCGATTCTCGCCGCTGCCAGAACTGCCGCCGTGTTCATGCGGAGTACGATCACGTTAAACATGTGGGTCCGTAAGTCCTTCCGAGAGGTTGGTGGTAGGGGAAGGAGGGTACGGTCCCTGTGGATGCCTCCCCCACTGGGTTCCGGTCTAAATTGGGTGGCACTTCCCGGCCGTCCAAACAGTTACCTTACACCTTTCTGGTAGGTCGGACGGTCTGGGTCTCAACAACAACAACACAGACACACAGGGCCAACGGCCGTACCGTGCTGAAAACACCGGTTCTCGTTAGATCACCGAAGTCAAGCAGCATCGGGCGCGGTTAGTACTTGGTGGGTGACCACCTCGGAACACCGCGTGCTGTTGGCCATCTCGGGTGCGGTATCCCCGTGGTTTGCGCGCTAGATTTGCACGCTACCACAAATGCCGCCGTGTTCATGCGGAGTACGATCACGTTAAACATGTGGGTCCGTAAGTCCTTCCGAGAGGTTGGTGGTAGGGGAAGGAGGGTGCGGTCCCTGTGGATGCCTCCCCCACTGGGTTCCGGTCTAAATTGGGTGGCACTTCCCGGCCGTCCATACAGTTACCTTACACCTTTCTGGTAGGTCGGACGGTCTGGGTCTCAACAGCAACAACACACACACACACACACCGGTCGTCCAAATTGTTACTCATGTCCTCTGGACGAGTCGGACGGCCTGGGGTTTACACACACACACACTCGGCCGTCCAAGCAGTTACTCGAGTCCCTTGGATGAGTCGGACGATCTGGGTCTTCAACACACACACACACACGGGGCCAACGGCCGTACCGTGCTGAAAACACCGGCTCTCGTTAGATCACCGAAGTCAAGCAGCATCGGGCGCGGTTAGTACTTGGGTGGGTGACCACCTTGGAACACCGCGTGCTGTTGGCACATTTCGTGTGCGGTAGCCTGGTGGTTTGCGCCCTGGAATTGCACGCTGCCTCAACTGCCGCCGTGTTCAAGCGGAGTACGACCACGTTAAACATGTGGGTCCGTAAGTCCTTCTGAGAGGTTGGTGGTAGGGGAAGGAGGGTACGGTCCCTGTGGATGCCTCCCCCACTGGATTCCGGCCTAAATTGTGTGGCACTTCCCGGCCATCCAAAACTGTTACCTTTCAACTTTCTGGTAGGTCGGACGGTCTGGTTCTCAACAACAACAACGCTGCCACAACTGCCGCCGTGTTCATGCGGAGTACGATCACGTTAAACATGTGGGCCCGTAAGTCCTTCCGAGAGGTTGGTGGTAGGGGAAGGAGGGTACGGTCTCTGTGGATGCCCCCCCCCCACAGGGTTCCGGTCTAAATTGGGGTCGTCCAAACAGTTACCTTACACCTTTCTGGTAGGTCGGACGGTCTGTGTCTCAACTACAACAACAACACACACACACACACACACACACATATATATATATATATATATATATATATTCGAATTCTTACCATTGATATTTGTTGATTATATATACCTTGATGACAGTTTATATGAATTTTATTCTCCCCTTGATTGATGAATCTCTATTTTTAACATCTTTGTACGTAGCTATCTTATATTTTAAGTTATGGTTATATGAGTGACAACTTATCTCTAATCTATCATTAGAATTTCATATAATATTTTTATTATATATATATATATATATATATATATACATATATATATATATATATATATATTTGTGCATCTTAATTTCTTTAGAACATGTTCATAAACAATCTTTTATACTAAATTAAATACTGAAATGGATGAAAAAATTGTACTAAAGGTGTATAACTAAATAGATAAAAATATATTTGCAAAGTAAAGCTAACTTATCTTAACGTTTTCCCTTTTGATTTTAAAAAAGATAACTTGTATTTGATTTATATTCCTAAATTTATTTTCTGTTTCTAATACATCGATCACAAAGTTCATTATCCCTTGAAATACGTACTTAAATTAGTTCCTTTCTTTATTTCTGTCACTACTGGAGTTTTTGCAAAGCAAAATAATGAACAAAACTTTCCTTGATTTATTTTCGAGCTGTTCGTTTTTCTAGAAACAAGCTCTTATAGTGATAGATGTTGAAAACTGCTTCTGAACTGCTCATTTTTTGTACATATTTCATTTAGGTCCGACATTTTACACGACTTCTGAACATTTTGTCGCATGGATAAATTATTTTTAGACCTCCTATCACATTTAAATGATATAAATCCATATAGGCATGGATTCTAATTGCGATAGACAAGTAAAGGCCTTCCTGCTATAGACAGATGTTCTGTCAGAGAGCATTAGTAAGATAATCCCATAAAATAGGCATATATAAGATACATAAATATAGTCATATATATATATATATATATATATATATATATATATATATATATATATATATATATATATATTTATATGTATATATATACGTATATATATATATATATATATATATATATGCATATGTATACATATATATATATATATATATAATCTATTTTTTTAAACATTAAAAATAATCAGTGTTTACAAAAATAATTAGGTTAATTAATACAAAATGTATGTTTCGCATGTACTTTTCATATAATAATGACTGTTATTATTTAGAAGAATCAAAATGCTATTTTTATAAAAATGTAAAAATTTTAAATT
Source organism: Amaurobius ferox (assembly GCA_951213105.1). Classification (NCBI taxonomy): domain Eukaryota; kingdom Metazoa; phylum Arthropoda; class Arachnida; order Araneae; family Amaurobiidae; genus Amaurobius; species Amaurobius ferox. The sequence continues at coordinate 104,697,838 of OX578142.1, read as the reverse complement.
AAAAATTCTTATTTTTGTCCGTGTTTTACTCATTTCTTCACTGCGGTAATCAATAGGTGCAACATTGAATTGCCATCAGTGCTTCACGTGCCAATTGGTGAATATCTTAACTTTTCCTCAGAAGTTCACAGGACTTTTCCCCCAATGAATGCTATCTCTATAATTGGCTGGTTTCTAAATTCCTAAGAATGCAATTCAGATTGGACAGAACCGTCCAAAAATGAAGAGCCTGCTAATTATAGTTTACTTTTTAATCAAATTCAGTAAAATAAATTCGATTTCAAAATCGATGCTGATTACATCTTTGCCCAGAAAAATGCTCTAAAAATTATTACACAAAGGAAAACATTTTTAAATCTTTAAATTCATTTATTTTTACATTACACCATATATTTTCTGTCTTTTAATATGTTTTAAATGCTAGTTATATATACAAATATATTCCAAAATATTATTGACTACATTAACTACAAAAATATGTATTGTGTCAATGCACAAATAGTGACACATTTTCCCAAACATACGGTTTGAATAAATACTTAGCACCTACCGTACTTTCCTTCGGAGGTAGTGCAGTTAAGGAGTAAATAATTTAAACTGGAGTGTAATTGGTATTATTGCTTAAGCGTTATCACAATTCGTTCTCGAGATATTGTAACATTTGATTTCTGTAAAGCGAGCAACTCATATCTCGACAAAATTACGATATTAATATGGAATTCAATATGATTATTCCAATTAGCAATTATAAGAGATATGCAAATTTCTACCAAGAACTAATCTTTAAAAATCTCAATTGCTTTATTGTTTTTCAACGAAATATAAAATTGTTAGTTTATAAGAAAATTTGTACGTCAAGGACACGTGCGCTTTTTCATCTCTATAATACCTCATTTTTTGAAAAAGTGCTGAGAAATATGCTGTGTTATCCTAATTTATGATTGATGTGTTATTCCAAAGTAAATAAACTTTGTGTGCAGAAAACGGCTATGGAAGCGATTTTTTATGGTGTTTTAGGAGCATAAAGCATTTTTCACAATGTGGAATCTGTCAATATTTTGAAATATTTAGTAACATTTAAATTTTAAACCTTGTTAGAATGGATATTTTCATGGGAATGTTTTATAAAATATGACAAAAGTAAGATGTTTATCTCCGGTAATGCTTTTATTAAACATTTTAGAATAAAACGGTTGTTTGCAAGACATTAATGTACGACAAGTGTTTTGTATTTTATAATTTGTCTTTTCTATGTACACAAGTATGCTTAATTTTTTTTTTTTGAAATACGCAATTTTTTCGATTTAGTTTAGCAATGATCATGCTAGTTACAGTGTTAGCCATTGGAAGGTGGAAAGTTCAACTTGGATTCAAATTCGTTTGTAAAGACTTTTGTTCTGTAACATAGCGTTATATAAATGAAGCAGATACTCAACTGGTAAACCATTACATATCGTTCACCATATTTGTGCGGTTATTGTCGATTGTCAGCACCAAGGGTCCTATATATATAGTTTGACACAACCGCTATTTTTTCTTCAGCCCAGTCAGTTATCGACTGTCTGTGCTATTTCAATGGCGCGCTCATGCTACATAGCTGATATTTAATAAGCAATTTAGCTGTAAAATAGATGCTTCTGCTTTTAAAAAATTGTACCGATCATTCAAAAAAGTAGTCTAGAATGTTTGGATTTTCGTGATATCCCGAGAGTAGGACGAGAAAGTAACCCCTATTTTTGTCATGTACTGCTATCGTTTCAACCTGGGAAGGAGATGCTCGCTGCTGCGTCAGCCTGCATATTTAGATGCCTTAGTCAGCAAGTGATAAGGAGATTAGTGGGCACGATGCAGGTGATTTGGTGATCAGTGGGCACAAAACTCATTAAAGCAAGGATTTTAGATTTTTTTCTACCAAAAGTAGTTCTAATCCAATAACGAGACTTGGCAGTGTCGAAGCCCCACCCATTGCTAAAATCATTTCAAGCACTAAGGATTGCAGTGAAGTGATTTCTGCCCTATAATACGGCGTTGCATACAATCAATAAGAATCGGCAGTTATGGATGATGGATCGAGTACTTTTTCGCTTTTAGATCAGGAGCTTCATCTTTCCCTCCGAAAGTATTTATAATCTGCTAATATTTAAAGCCTGCCAAAGATGGGGAAACTACCCTTTTCAAAAACTGCAAATTTTTCTTAATACGTTTTAATTTGCCGAACAACGTATGGTGTTTAGCGTCGAAAATATTTGCCTCAATAGAAAAGTGGCTAATATAGGTTCTGCCCCGTGGACGAATTTCAGCCTTTTGTGTTTCCTGCGATATCTTTCGGACGGTTCTGACAAACTTTGTTCCTTCCCTCACATTGTTCACCTCTTCTCCATTTTGTTCATTCCTAGAGAGAATCGAAAATCCAGCCCTGTTATGTTCGATCCACTGGTTGATACTCTTAAGTGTGCAAATATTTAGCCTTCTAAGAGCTGCTGGTCGTTTTCAGCCTTCAATTGGCTGTTTATCTAGAAAGACATAAAAGCCCCGTAATCTCCGCCCCAGGGGGTAATAAAAAAGCCGACTACGTTAGGTTCTGTCTGATGGTCGATACCATGTGTGCAAAAATTCTGCCTTCTAGGTGACCAGGGGGTTTGGGAGGTTCTGAAAAGAATTGAAATTTTTCTCCGAATCGAAATCTCTGAATTGAAGATCCGGCTACGTTGGGTTCTGTATTGTATGCTGTACTACAAGTGTGTGCAGATACAGCTTTCTAGGTTAACGGAGGGGCTTCTGAAGGATCTATAAAGAGTTTTGGACTCCCCAATTTTCTTCGCCCTCGGAGATTAATCGATCCTATACCGTAGTCGATACTATATGGGTGCAAACATTCAGCCTTCTAGGTCAGGTTTTGAAAAGTCAAAATCACGTTAGACACACTATACTTTAACTTCAGTGATATTTTCATAAGTTTCTTGAGGGTTAAGATAATAAATGCGCTATTTTCTACTGAAAGTTTTCCTATAAAAGATATACTTCAATAAACTTATCATATTTAGTCCTAAGATGCAATATTACCATTTTATCAAAGATATTTTGGCAAATGTGGCCATTTTACCAAAATTTCATTAGTAACGGGCGATGTTTTAGTAAAATATAGATCTTTTCTATTTCTAATTATTTATGATCACTTTCTCTGTATACTTAGTACAACGTATACGTATTGCAATAGGATAAACAAAAAAGATCAACCATGCATAAAGCATTGATTATGAAACACTTTACAACTCTAATTTTATTTAAACATCTCTAAAATGCGATGCATTCAGCGCTATATATATATGAGCCATGTTTCCATGAGTATATATATATGTATATATATATATATATATATATATATATATATGTTTGAAATGTAATAAGAATTATGTAAAAATAAAAAAATACAATTCAAGTAATATTAACATCACCATAGAAGCAAATTCAAAGCCATAATGCCGATAAGAGAAAAGAACAGCACCATCCCAAATTCGATGATTAATTAGAGTTAAATTCATCGTCAGGTCTGAGTATCTAATTCCAATTAACCCAAACAAATGCCTGTTTCAGATTAAGCAATAGTACATTACTATAAATACTTAAACTCAGACTACAGGCAACAAAAATTGAAAAAAGGATACATTAAGAAAATTGTATTACCATGCGGCATGAACCATTCTTCTACCACGTGTATACAACGATCAACCTCAACAGCTTAATCTAGAAGCACCGGAATGAACAAGTCGAAATTCTACCAGGGAGACAGTACGAACGTTCACGGAGTTACTCCCAAACCCGTCCAGTGAGTCTAAGCTGGAGACTGGACAAGCAATTCAGAATACAACTTCCCAAATATGCAAACATGAAAATATGAATATGAATCAAAGATGAAAATTCCTACTAAACAAGTAATTCATATGAAAAATGGATAATCGAGAATGCCACTATATATATATATATATATATATATATATATATATATATATATATATATATATATATATATGAAAGAAAGACCCTTCTCTTTCTCTGTAACGCTTAGCGATGAAGAGCAAACTTTTTAACTAACATCGTAAACTATTGTCAACTTGTCGAGTTTTTTTTATAATGGTGTCAAACTGATAAAGATATCATAAAAATTGCAAAAATGACCCTGGATTAAATGAAAATGATGCCAAATTGATGAATCAATTGCTAAAATATTCTAATATTTGAACTATAGTGGTTATTGCAGATGCTATCAATATTGTCAATTGTCAAGTTGCGTGAAATATACACTACCCGACATAGAAATACAACAACATGAAGCTTTGGCCGCATAATTATGCAAATTGCGAGACAAACGCAGCTGGCCGATATACGCTCGTCAGCATGGGATAACCGATATCTGAAATGGCAGCAAGGAACTTGGTATAATTGTAAATATGGTATAATTTTATGCCGGCCACGTGGAAGGACTGAAATTATCAGTTTGCATAGTTTGCAAAATTGTTACTTATAGCAAGCTCCTTGCTGCCATTGTAGATATCGGTTACTCCATGTTGTCAAGTAAGTTTTGCGCGATCCAGTCCATAAGCACGAAACAAGTCTATGGACGCTTTGACCTGCAATAAGAGTATTTTCCATATATTTAGGAATGCATTTTTTTGTGCGCAATGGGAGTGTCTTTCAAAACTTTTAGAACATTGAGTTACGTTATAAACGGGTTCAACTTTAATTGGTTTTAATAATATATGCTATTAAAAAAATATATATTCGTAACTTTCGAACATGGAATTAACAGAATGTGCTAGCTCTGACTTCTGAAAAACTGTCCTATTTGTATATTATGATACGATATAAATTATTCCTTTAAAATTACTTTTCAAACAATGTTTTTCCATAATGATTAGGGTTGTCCACGTTGAAGATCCAGACAGCCCGATTCATCCGATGACATGAGCAACTATCATATGAAATAAAATGCCCTCGTGATACAAAATTTGCTTCAGGGTCTGATAGGTAAATTTTACAGTTATCGTGTCCGGATAACTCAGTTGGTAGAATGCTAATTTCAAGATACAGTGGTAGGAAGTACATTGAATCCTATGGGACCTAACTTTTCAATCATTTTTTAAGCAAATATAAAATTCACAAGTTGCTTTGAAAGTTTTAGGAAATATACAAATTATCCCATAAAAATATAAAAAAAAATTCAGCAAAATATATTCGTTAGCTTGTTTAATAAAAATTAAAATAATATTTACACCCATGTCATATGAAGAGATCACGTGACCCACTTCAAAAAAAAAAATGGAATCCATCTTGTGTCAAAATCGTGATTTTTAAAGTTCTTTTTAATTTATATTTAGTGTTGCATCCGCCCTAAAACCGCTTTATTTTCTTCTCTGTGCATCTATATACTGCGACAACTCAATTACAATATTTGTGAGTTTAAATGATCATCAAACTTTGAATATTTCTACAACGAAGCCTGATTTTCACTTATGGAGAATGTAAACAACATTAAGATGTAAGATGAGTTGTATAAGACTTGCTGAATTTCTTTAACGCAAAATTATTTAGTTCTGAGGTCTGCAATATCACTGATAGGAATGAAATATTCTTTGATTTTACAGACGATTTTATAGTAGACATTTTCGATGAAATTTTACGCATGGAGTTAAATTACTTTTACCTCTATGGTTTTAAGTTTTTAAGTAAAATAAATTACTGTAGTACTGTGATGAATGAAATAAAAATATAATGAATGAAATATTTACTGCTTTTACATAGAGAGCCAGGCGATTTATATTTCGATGGCGTCATTTGAATAAAGTTCATTTTTTCGATGACGTTTTTAGTTTTCAAAAATAATAAATCCTTGCAGTATTGTGATAATTTAAAAAATATTCCCGCTGAATGCAGAATGTATCGCATTTTAGAGATGTTTAATTAAAATTGCATTGCAGTTGAAAAGTGTTTCATAATCAATGCTTTATATATATGATTGATCTTTCTTGTTGATATTACATAGAGAACAGACGATTTTATAGCAGACTTTTTCAATGAAGTTTTAAGCATAGAATTAAATTACGTTTACCTCCATGTTTTATGTTTTTAAATAAAATAAATAATTGTAGTATTGTGATGAATGAAAGTAATGGAATAAAAGTGTATTAATAAAATATTTACAGCTTTTACATAGAGAGCCAGGCGATTTATATTTCAATGACGTCATTTGAATAAAATTCATTTTGTTCGATGAGGTTTGAAGTTTTCAAATGTAATAAATTATTGTATTATTGTGATAATTTTAAAAATATTACCGCTGAATGTATCGCATTTTAGAGATGTTTAAATATAATTGCATTTCAATTAGAAAGTGTTTCATAATCAATGCTTTATGTATGATTGATCTTTCTTGTTTTTGTATCTAATTGGTATCCTTTATAAATTATTTTTAAAACTCGGTAAGCTTCGTCTCTAGAATAGTATTATTTGATTTTTTTTGTCTAGTTTGTATCTTTTATAAATTATATTTAAACCTTTGCAAGCTTTGTCTCAAGAATAATATAATTTTTTTTGTATCTAATTGGTATCCTTTATAAATTATTTTTAAACCTCCGTAGGCTTTGTCTCTAGTATTATTTTTTTTTCGGCATATAATTGGTATCCTTTTTATTTTTAAGCCGCTGTAAACTTTGTCTCTTGAAAAGTGTAATTTGTCTTGATGTTTTATCTAATTGGTATCTTTTATACATTATTTTAAAACTCCGTAAGCATTGTTTCTAGAATAGTATACTTTGTTTTTAATAAATTTGGGAAAACATGAAGTCTTCTACATAATCTATTTTTCTAAGGTGTTTCAATAAAATACTACTAATATTCAAGTGTTTCATTGTACATGTAAAATTATAAGTTTATCTTTTTTCAAAAGATATTTTGAAAATTTTGGGCTCATTTTATCTCATCAGTTGATTTGTATTTTCTCCCCATCATTCCAAAACTAATTATATTGTTACATGCATTTTAAATTTAACACCCAAATGTATTTATACCTCTATTAAGCTATCATTTTTGTTACAAGCGGCAATTACAAAACTGAAAAAAGCGAAATGTAAACGTCGAAATGTAAATAGAAATAATGAAGTTGTTCTATATTTAAATTATATGTAGTAATTAGTCATTCATTCTTTTTTATTTTCAGGATGCAAATTTAAGGCACTAAATCTCGTTAAACACTCAGTTTTTATAAGCAAACATTAAATGAATTTCATGTTAAATAATTGTTTTGCCATATACGTGTCCGATAATGATAATATTTTTATCAAAACTAGCACTATAATTTTGAAAGCGTCGTAAATCTGTAAAAACATTCATAAAACTCGTCATAATCATTATTGATTTAAAAATGCCTAGTCATCCTACGGCGCAATTACACTTATTCTATTGACAATAAATTAAAAAATACTTAATATTATGCTTAATAACATGATAGATCTTTAATTGTTGAGATGAAAAATGAATGACAAAGAAAAAACTCTAAATACAGTGAATGGTTTCTTTTAACACCATTTTGTTTTAGATAGAATGGTGCTTTTGACTCTATTCTCCGTTTTCGCTGTTTTATAATTAGAGGTTTTCGTTTGAAATAAAAATTCTCAAGTAGCAGTTGTACGGGGGAATGGTTATGTATGCATGTGTAGGGGGGTAATTATCTTTGCAAGTCGCCGCGCCCCCTTCTCCTGATCTGTTTCGATCTTCTGTCTTGAGCAGCTGCGACAGAAAACTTTACCCGCAATTATCTTGAGAGCATTTAAAATGGCATCTACAAAACCTCTACAGTTCTAGGGTAAAGACGCTTTACATTTAATTAGACACAGGGTGCTGGGTTTTGTTGAGGAGCATAAAAAAAAGTAAAGTTTTCACGATTATTTAACGCCATAAACACTTTTGCCGCTGCGGTGTTGTTTTTGCATATCTCTCTTAAACTGCTTCTGTTTTATTTTAGGTACATCAGCTTGTTTAAGAACTTTTTTTGAGCAGGAAGTTATTCTAAAACACCCTTCGCACATTACTGTAATTTGAAAAGAGAGAATAGTTTGTGACAGCGTTTCAAATGTAAGGATTGTATTATATTTTTTCCTAATGAGAATGTCAAGAAATAGAAAGAAAGCAACTGTTTGAAATGTTTCATACTTTTGCAAATAAAGCTTTGATTTCCGAATAATAATTATATAAACATCTATCACTTATCCAAATTATTCTTACCATAGTTTAAAAAATGCATGGACAGCTCATGACTTTCCCTACAGACTCAAATTTATTTTCTCTTTCATAATACATTAAATTGAGTTCAATTTCACAAAATAAAACGACTACTTTTTTAAAATGACACCGAATTTGCAGTTTTAATTTTTCTCATTGGCGATTGAACGTATTTCAAAATAGAAGCATTGCAAAAATGACTAAAATATGTATAGATGGTTGATCTACACTCGTCAAAAGTGAAATTGCAACACTATGAACGTAGTCATATGCAAATCACAGTACCGGTTGAAGAGAGAGTTATATGCTGAAGATTAAGTTTTCGTACGAATCGGGTCACGTAACACCCAATTTTGGGTGATTAAGGCCAGCAGACGGCTTGTTCCGTTAATGCTATCGATGACGATTTGCAGAAGCCGAACTTTCGAAAAAGTGAAGGAACGATGCCTCGAAGACGTCAGCGAGATATATACCGGCAGTTAACGGCTTGGGAACGATGCTGTATCTTGGGGCTGCATGACGTTGGTTTGTCGATGAGTGCAATTGCCACGCGTGTTGGGCACGACGTGAGTACCATCTAGAGATGTGTGACACGATGGACGCAGGAATATCAGAGAATACGCCGAAGAGGGAGTGGATCGAACAGGCGCGCGACAGAGCGCACAGCCCGGCAGATTCGCCGAACGACTTGTCGATACCCGTTTGCAACTACAAGTGACATTCGAAATAGCCTGCCACCATCAGCGGTTGCACCTGCGTGCTCCCAAACCATTCGCAAAAAGTTGCATGAAGTACAGCTGCGCGCACGGCGGCCAACCAGTGGGGTGCCATTAAGCGCTTGACACAAGGATGCACGTCTGGCGTGGTGTCGTCGTCATCGCAACTAGACCAATGAATGACATCAGGTATTGTTTACGGATGAATCTTGCCTATGGAGAAATAACAGGCGTGTACGATCTTCCCGGTAAACCCCATAGCCAGCCCATATCATCGAGCGTCACACCGGGCATCATGGTTTGGGGAGGTATCTTGTTCGATCAGTGGTCACCTCTGGTGCAAATTGCAGGTAATCTGACAGCCGACCGGTGCGTCACACAAGTTGTGATGCGCATGGTTCGGCCATTGGTGCAGGCCGTCCCAGGTACGATGTTCTAGCAAGACAGTGTCACACCGCATTCTCAATAGCCTGAACGGGATTCATATCATGTCCTGGCCGGCAGTCTCGCTGGATTTATCTCCCATTGAATACGTGTGGGCCCCCATCAGACGTCAGGGGACCACAGGTACATACCGTAGACAAACTGCTTGCCCCAGTGGACGCTGCTTGGCAAGGATTACCCCAGGCAACAATTAATAGCCTCGTTGATAATATGTCTGACCGTTTAGCGGCCTGTATATCTGCCCGTGGGTGCCACCTTCTTTACTGAATAAACAAGTTTCTTCTGTATATCTTTGTTCTTTGACCGTTATTACCTTTATTTTATAGTTAGAAAGTTGTTGTATTGAAAACTAAGCTATTATTATCTACTGTTCTTAATTTTTATCATGTTTGAATAATAATAACAGTTCTGAATAACAACGTAAGAGTTAGGGTTTCTCATTGTATCAGTTTATTGATAGTCAATGCGTTTTTTTAAATAAGTTAATATACTTATGCAGATTTTCTGCCTAGTGTGTGAAAAATATATTTTCTATGGCTCTATTTTTGTATATCTTTGTACGACATTTCAAAATATTGACGTTTAAAGTCATTTCATTCCTTACAGTACATCCATCTTATTCTAATTTGGAACTAGGCTCTTAACTTATTTCATTCCTTAGTGTTTGAGAAAAAAGATAATTTGAAAATTCCATCTCTATTTTTGTATGGCTCTATTTTAGTATATCTTTGTAAGACATATCAGAATATTGATATTTAAATTTATTTCATTCCTTACAGTGCAAACAACTTGCATCTGAAATGTGTGACGTTCTATTCATCATATGGAAAACTATTAATCTGTTAAAAATTACTATCCTATCAGCTTTCTGAAATAAAAATTATGGAATGTACATGTTTTAAACATTACTTCATGAAATGAATTAATTTTATATTGTGATATTTAATTTACATTGTGAACTTTTTTGTGTTTTAGTCGGAAATGTATATTTTGTACGTCTAGATGGTTACGTGCGTTTTTATTAATATCCGAATATCTTATTTTAAGATTTTGTTTCATTTACGGCCTGCATATTCTCATGTTTAAAAATAAATTTGTAAAGGAGCCTTCATGAGGTAGCAAGTGGTATGTGCACTTTATTTTGGACGAAAACGCTAGAAATGTTTTTACTTTTTTGCATACTAATGCCGAAAAGTTATACGAATTTTTGGAAAAACCAGAAGTGACATCTTCAGAACCTAAAGCGGAAATCCTTATTGAATCCCTCACAACCTCTCCATAATAAATCTCCATTCGTTCGTGATATATCGTCTCCTCAGTTTCACACACACACACACACACACACACACACACACACACACACACACACACACACACACACACACACACCACCTCGAAAGGATCAAATAAATTTCAGGAATGCTTGAAACGTGTTCTTCGGTCGAAAACTCGAATTCGAATTTTAGACGCCGTCAAAATACTTTCTTTAGAGAAAGTAAAAATATTCTCATGGATAAATCCTTTCATTGAAATATAGTTGAAAATCTGTTGAAATAAATTAAATTAGAGTACCTAAACTTGAATTTTTATCTGGATAAAATGTTTTTACGCAAAAACACGAAACTATTTCACGGGTTTACGATGCGTATAATTTGATTGCTGCAAAAATCATCATGTTTGCTCAGAGCTTGTCCCAATTTTGTTCCAATCATAATGATTGGACAAAAATCCAATAATCCAAGTATATACCTTTACTAATCATCCTAAGTAGTAGATCCCAAATACTAATCATCCTAGTAGATTCCTTTACTAATCATCTCTAGTAGTAGATCCCAAATACTAATCATCCTAGTGGATTCCTTTACTAATCATCTCTAGTAGTAGATCTCAAATACTCTAATCATCCTAGTAGATTCCTTTACTAATCATCTCTAGTATTAGATCCCAAATACTAATCATCCTAGTAGATTCCTTTACTAATCATCTCTTGTAGTAGATCTCAAATACTAATCATCCTAGTAGATTCCTTTACTAATCATCTCTAGTAGTAGATCACAAATACTAATCATCCTAGTAGATTCCTTTACTAATCATCTCTAGTAGTAGATCCCAAATACTCTAATCATCCTAATAGATTCCTTTACTAATCATCTCTAGTAGTAGATCCCAAATACTAATCATCTATGTAGATTCCTTTGAACTAAAAAGAAAGCAAGATAAAATGTGCTAATCGCATAATTATAACGCTTGATATTTGAAGCGTCCCATTCTTTGAAGTTTGCTGTTCATTTACTAAAAATTTGTAAGAAATCTAACTTGAAAATTAAAAGGAAACATTAAATATTTAAAAGTCGAACCAAAAATCATTTTTAACTTAGCTTTAACCATCATTACATTATAATTTAAAACACTATTGACCTATAGTTTGAATTATATTATAATAAATACAAATTGTTTTTCATTTATGTTAACTCACAAATTATTGTTTACGACTACCACTAACTTTAATCTGATAACTTCTGCCTGGAGTAACAGCGATATCGAATCGTCACTATATAGATATAGACGATTATTCGCGGTTCACAGCGGCTAAGGATGACCTATTTGCGGCACTAACAGCAATCTATAACAGATATCAATCATCAAATATCAATAACTGTTTGTGAGAATTCTTATTTTAAAACCTTAGAAAGTGGATTAACAATTTTAAACAAAAGAAACATCTTTTTTAAAGTAATAGTATGTTAGTTTGTAAATTCAAAATTGTAAAGTTTAATTAATGGTTTAAAGTTAATTATTAACTCCTGCTTTTAAGGCATAATTTAATCATATTCTAACCCCGTGCTTTGATTATTTAAAAGCATAGATCCAAACAAATCTGAAATTACGATTTCTCACGTACTATATAACCGTTAACGTAGTATTAATCTTTAATATGACGTAGTGATATATATTTACTGTAAAGTATTAAAGATGGATAAGCAAGTTTGTATAATGGTTTTTGATTTCTGGCATGCAGATTAAATAAATAATAAATGAAGCATTTGTAAATATTAATCTTAGCCCTTCTGGTATCAAATGCTCCAGTAAATATTTCTGTTTCAGCGGGGAATCAAACCACTAAACTACATCAAGCCAGTTGAATCTCTCTATTGCATAACAGATGCAACACTTCTTCAAGCCAATGCCTGTTCAACTTAACCCTATACGTTAAATGAGGTGGATAATAGAGGTGTCAATAACAATAATATTGGAATACTGGGATTTATAGCAGCAGTGTAACATCACATACAGTTAAGTTATAAAAAAGTATTATATGTAAAGATGAAAATTGATGAGGATGTACAAATCTAACAGAAAATGTAGGTTTAAATATAAAAGGAAATATAATCATTTCCGTAGCTCAATTGATAAAGCATCGTCAGGCAAGTTGAAAATCGCTGGTTCAATTTGCACCTCAGACATGAGATTTTTACACCTCTATATATTTCTCATAGATTTTAAACATAAAAATAACGCCTTTTAAAAGTTCTGTGCTAGAATTCCGTAAACTAGGTCCAAAGTTAAAAGATTAAACCGACAATAATCAAAAGTTAACCACAACAATACTTCAATACGACTTTTATTTGTATTATAATTTAAATTAAAGTCAAACTGCATTTTAGATGAGTCATATAAATGATATCATAAAATAAAGTTTCAGCAGCTACACATCACTTTATAGTTGAAAATTTGAAGATATATTTCGTTTAATCTATGATGCTCTACCGTGTGGTAAATATTTTTTTCTATTACTAGCGCGCGCCACAAGGATGATAAAGCAGATTTGCATTGGCATAATCACAGAGAGGCAGAGTGGTGTTAATAAAGGCATACGGCTAACATAGAGTATTTATTCTTATATAATAATCAAACATTTTAAAAATTAGTGAATAATTTAGGGAAATTTTCCCTCGTTTTTTTTCTCAAATTACCTTGCTACGTCTCTGAATCAGATTATTGTAGTCTAAGCTCTCTCCTCAACATAGACTATAAGTAAAAACTCACCTGATTTATTTACTTTTTCTCATGAATTAGGAAGCAACAAAGTATATCGAAATGATATCTGTAGTCATCAGGTGAGATCACTGCATACACTATTACACCTCATCCATCAACTAAATATACCATCAATGGTGATAGCTTACTATTCTAGGGGGCATTATCTCAGAGGATAACATCATACATCTCCATATATTTTATGGTAGCACTTTGACAGGTCGTAGATAGGAGTCCAAAACCTAGAAACCTTACTGAGGTTTTATCGATGTACTGTTGGTCTACAATTCCTAGTTACAGACGATAACGTGGATCCGCACAGGACTATTATCATGAATGTTATACATGAATGTAAACATATGCACTAAATATTATGACATAGTCGTAGGGGGCTTTAAAATCTGCAAAATGCATCAGTTTAATACATTGAGGACGACTAGTGTCAACAGACTTGTAATTGAACTCTCCTCAAAGAAATTCCGATCGTTTTATGCATAGAGGTGTTTTTTAAAAGGGCGATATTGCAACTTTTACTTTTGATTTTGATTAAATATAGAACATCTGCTTTATATTAGCTTTTAAAAAAAGTTAAAATAAATGTATTGTTCAGCTTACCACTAGTGGCATGCCAATATTATCTCAATATTGGCAGCTATTATTGGACCAATATGAATATGTGGATATAATGACGACATTGCGCAATACTGGGCGAATATGTATATGTTGATATATTAACAGTATTGTGCAATACTGGCTTCCAATTTTGAGCTAATATTGGCTGCTCGTTTATAGCCAATATTGGCATGCCAGTCAGTATATACCCAATATTTAACCGATATAGGCATGGCAATGTATAACCAATATTTAGCCTTTATAGTCACACCGAGCTCTAATCAAAATTTAGTCAATACTGGCTGCCAATATATAATCAATATGTGTTATATCTTGCCTACCAATATACAGCCAATATTCGCTATATCTGGACAATCAATATGCCGTTAATATTGATTATATCTTCGCGACCAATGTACCCTCAATATTGGTTATATCTTGGCTATCAATATATAACTATATGGACTGTATCTTGGTTTCCACTATATTATTGCTTCTATTCTATATATATATATGTATATATATATATATATATATATATATATATATATATATATATATATATATATATATATATATATATATGAATGTAAGCAGATAAAGACGGGAGTGACCATATGAATTACATAAAAATGGCAGGGGTGGATTGCGACACCCCTTTCCCGCTTAAAGCAGCTTTTACAACCCGGGTAACGCTCACGGCACCAACATAATTCCATGGTCAGTCTCCCAAATGTGCGAAAACAAAAGCACCAGAACAGACACAGAACCAAAGAAGAAACGAATTTTGAAAGAGAAACATCCGTCAGTCCAACCCAATGGAATATCTCCTTATAAGAGCAAAGTTGCTCATGCGCAGAGATATATCAGGATAACAGTTTCGCTGTCATGAATATTAAACCTCAATTATCAATATTTAGATTACAACTTTTCTTTAAAAAATGAATTGTAATAATGTTGTATAAAATTGATTGGATAATTTCTTTTTATAGCTTCCTCCGCAAATTTTTTACATTTGTAAATGCAGTCTTTCCTAAAAGTATTGTAATTTTGATTTCTTCTAAAGTGACCAATTATTATATTTCTGAAGACATACTTTGTAAGGTTTGAATTCCAGTCGATTATATGATTTACCTTGATCCTGTATGATTCTCTTTTGTCGTGTAACTCTGTATATATTCCATATTTTTGGCTATTTTTGATTGCTAAATCCGAGAATTTCACCGATCCGTCCTCACACTCTGGATTTTCAATAAGGTCCAATTCGCTTGGGTAGAATGAAAAGTCAAAGCAAAGGGTGTTTTCATATCCCCCAATGAACACATCATCGACGTAACGGAAGTAAGGCATTTCCGATAGGATATGGGTGCCCCTTTCGTATTTAGATAGATAGATATCTGCTAATATTGACGAGCAACTCCCTCCCATAGGTATGCCCTTGATTTGCTTGTAAAAATTGCTTCTGTCGTGAAGTATGTTTTCCTTTAATACCAATTTCACCAAGTCCATGTATCTTCTATAGGTTATAAATTGTTTTAAATCATATTCTTCATGTAGATCTTTCAGAATTAATTGTAAATTAGTTAAATCAATATTGTTAAAAAGATCACGAAAGTCGTAACTTTTAAAGTTGATATCGTTATGGCAAAATTTCAGCCGGCCTATCAGTTCCTGTCCTTTTTTTATCATGATAGAGTTATGTCTTTTAATATCATGCATAACTATTTTGAGTAAATCCAGAAGTTTTTTGTTTGCTTTTTCCAAATATGAACCACATCCCACCGTCACAGTTCGAAACTTGACAGGTATTTTGTGTAAATGGTATAGTTAAAAAATTTAGAATAGCTGGATTTTCTTGAATTTTATTTATTTAATATTGCTTTAAATTTTAGCCAGACTTCTCCCTTCTCTTGTTTTAATATTTTATTTATACGTCCACTTTGACATTAGCCTTTCTTTTATTGCACCTCTTGATGGTATATTATCTCTTGTACATGTCTTTTCGCATTACTGTTATTTATTTCTTACGAATGGCAACAGTATATCTTATTCCTTTGTGAATGGCAACACTTGTCACTTCTTTCTGTGTTCCCATGCTTAATAGGTTAGTGTGTTTTTTCAGTCCGTTTTTTGGTATCCATTTTTCCTTTTATTTTTAATTTTTATGTATGTCGTCCAAGTAGAATAGTTTATAGATATAATCGGTCTATTTCTTCAGAAACATACATTTTTGTGTTTGCTTCTACAAAAAACTTGGTTATGAATACGATTTTTGTGGAAGTGATTCATGATTTAGGCTTAGAGCCTTGTCCACGTGTATAGCGTTTGTGCTTGATTTCGTTTGTTATTCTTTTTTCGATTCCATACCTTTGTATTTTGATACTTTTCATTGACTTGTTGATTCAATATTTATTTTATTATTTGTTTTTTATTTTTTTCCATATGCCTGAGAATTTGTTGATATATGCTTTTATTGCGTAAGCCTGTTAGATATTTGAATTTTCGTGTTACAGATTCTCACTTTTCTTTCATTGGATCTTCAAACCTTTTTTTCTTATTGAAATCATTTTATTTATTAGCTGCATTTGCGCAATAAATTAAATGAATTTTGTTTCGTCATTCCTATTTACGCAATTTTTACATTTGCATAATTGCAAAGTTTTCATAATTTTTAAAGTTTGCTACTTTATTTTTTAATATATATATATATATATATATATATATATATATATATATATATATATATATATATATATATATATATATTTGTGTGTGTGTGCATCAATAATAAAATCTAAATCAATTTTTTTTCTAATTTAAGTTCGAGTACTAAATACCAATGCAACGTTTCGATTGTTTTTATCCAGATATCTTGATAATTTTTACTTGATATTTTGCGTAATTTTACATTAAATAATCATAATAAATATATATATCTGGATGTTTTGTAGTGAAATGATATTAAATTCTTTAAGCAAACCTCTATCTTTCGTGAGGGACTGCCGATTTTTTCTCGTTAAAGTAGTATAAATCACAAGTATGACTTCATTTGCCTAGCCTAATGATCAATAATTCTGCAGTTAATCTTATCAGACAATTGTAGTAATTTTTGACAGAGTCAGAGTAATAAAATTGGTTTCACGTCTAGGCGAAATTCAGAAGGCCTCCGGCGAAATTCAGAAGGCCTCCGAAGCAATCGGACAGAACCGGAATTTGATCTCCGGTTCTGTCCGATTGCTTTTCTGCTGTCAATGAGTTCTAATATACGTACAGTTCCGTTTTAACACAAAATATACTGTTGTAGCAGCCATAAAGGTTTGGAAATGGTAGGCGTAATTCAGAAGGTCTTTGATTTCCGGTTCTGGCTGATTGCTTTTCTGCTACTAAATGAGTTTTAATATGCGGACAGGACCATTTTAACACGAAATATACTGTTGTAGCAGCTATAAAGGATTGGAAATTGTAGGCGTAATTCAGGAGGTCTTTGATTTCTGGTTCTGACTGATTGCTTTTCTGCTACTAAAATGAGTTCTAATATACGTACAGGACCGTTTTAACACAAAATATACTGTTGTAGCAACCATAAAGGATTGGAAATGGTAGGCGTAATTCAGAAGGTCTTTGATTTCCGGTATGGCTGATTGCTTTTCTGCTACTAAATGAGTTTTAATATACGTACAGGACCGATCATTTTAACACAAAATGTACTGTTGTAGCAGCTATAAAGGATTGGAAATGGTAGGCGAAATTCAGAAGGCATTTGATCTCCGGTTCTGTCCGATTGCTTTTCTGCTACTAAATGAGTTTTAATATACGTACAGGACCATTTTAACACAAAATATACTGTTGCAGAAGCTATAAAGGATTGGAAATGATAGGCTTATTTCAGAAATGGTAGTATTTAATATAATTGTATTACTTCATTAAAATGTATATAGTAGGTAAAACATCTGGGCAAAATCCTGGAACCCCGTGTTATTTTCTACTTCTCAATAATTGTTTTTCAACCGTAAATTTTGGCACAGTAGTATTTAACATGCACAGTAGCATTCGATTTTTTAAAGATTCCATTATTGAAAAGAGTTTTAATTTTAAACACCATTGAAAATTATGCAAAAATCTCCAGGAGTCAACTACTATATATTCAACTACTATAGTACTTCGATACTAATGTCCCGCTATGACGTTTACCGTAATAAATTTTACATAGTGGATACATAACCATAGTGAGTAACTATACTGTTTATCAGATATAGGATAAAATATAAGGTAATTAATTATATTATATAGGTTATTAATTATACTGTTTATCAGATCAAGGTATATACAGGCGACTAATCAATCTTATAACTTTTGAATCGTTAGTGCTGCCCACATACTTCTAGTTGGAAAATTGTCTTATATCGTAAGAAAAAATATGTAAAAATACTTTCAAAACGGGTCGACATAGTATCATAAAAATAGAGAACATAACATAACATTTTATACAGCACACAAATATTGGGGTCCGTATATCCATTGAATAGTGGTTTTCAGCAAAACACAAATATGTAACACACAAAGTGCATTAAAGTGTTATTTTGTGGATGGTTCTAAATTCTTTCAAAAATTGCTCGGTAGGAGAGTAGTTTTTGGTGTTAAGTTAGAACTGTTATATTCCCCACGCTTTGATTCTGTAGGTGCAGACGTCAAACTAGCTAATTATTAAAGTTTATAAACATTTTTCGAGTAATTTTATAGTATGCCTTAAAGGGGCCATATAAAATGTTAAATTTCGTATTGGTATGTACATACCTCCCTCAGCTTTAAAAACATTTTAGACACACTTTTCTTGCATTCCAATGTTAATTTCCATTTGGAAGTATGTGTCTAGCCCAAACGGTTCAATAGTTATAAGCCTGATCAGTATTATTAAAATACCCTGTATAGGGCAGTTATAATGAATTTTTACTTTGATATATGACTTTAAATATACTTTTAGAAAATTACTTGCTCCTCCAAACGAAGAATATCATATGGCGAAAGCCTTTATATATTTTTTAAACTCATATATCCTCATTTATAAATGCAAACTTTTCATTTTTAAAATATTTATCTTTTTCTGCTATTGAACATGCCCGATACAAAATATGAAAAGTCTACAACTGAAATGGATTGCAAGAACTTCCCGATTTTACTGAAGTAGGAAACGAAAGTTGTACTCCCTGAAACAAGAAGAAATCACAATGCAGAAGGAAAATAATAAAAAAATGAAACTACATAGCCGACGTAGCGCTTTACGATGCACTAGAGGCTCAAGTTGAGTTTATTGCAAAAGCAACACAAGAAGAGGACAAACAAATTGAGCCGGAACCCCCTCCCAGCGGAAAAAGACAAAATCAATGCGACTTGAAATGGACAAGAGCGTTTAAACCGAGGCGAGTACATGACCAGCTCGTCGCAAACCTCTTATACAAGGAAATGCTTTAACCTGCTAGTATTCACGCAGTAATTCGCCAAGGAGGACTCGATGTTCTCTTTTATTGTTTTGTTTTCGTGGTAGATTCTTTTTCATTCCATTTACTTCAAAGTGCTTTTCGTGTTGCCCCTTTGCGTTAATATCTTTTCGTTCGGTAGATTTGTTTTCATTTACCGGACGAGATCTCACAATTAGAGACAGTTGGCTTCGCTGGATCGATTTTTTAGTTTCAAATTGGAGTTAAAGTTTAGTTGCGCCATTTTCGAGTGAAAAAATCTTTTTCTCCTGAAAAAATAATTAAAAAAAAAGAAATGTTTTTATTTTTAATCTGAATTACTTGACAGAAAGAAATTTGTAATTCAGTTTTTCCTTCATTTTTTCACACCAAAAAACTGATTATTCGCTCTTCCAAACTGTCATCAATCCTTATGCGGCCACCACAAGGAAAAGTTTATCTTAAGTCATCGTGATTTTCATTTTATCGCATAAATTCTGTAATATATTTTATTTACTATCTAAAACTACTTTATATTAAAACAGTAAATTATGCAAAGTCAATAAAGCTGCATGTATTACAAATCAAAGCTATTACAGAACTGAAATGTCCTAGGTATAATTTACATATTGAATATGCAAATGTAAGAACTTTAAACGTGCATAATTGAATATATTTCGAAATTTGCAACTTAAATTAATGTCTGTATACATCCAACTATCTAAAGTGATAACTATCCTATTTAATACAAATTCCAGGTATTTGTTCAAAACTCAATGTCATAATATAATATTTGATAAATATTTAAGTATTGTAAAGCAATTTTATACTAGCACACAATATATGTAATATTAGTAGCATTCGTTAAAGGTCCATATGCCAATATTGGTGCAGCATTGATTTGCTATTAGGGTATGTTGATTTTCAATACAAATCCGTTGGTAATTGCGCATAATAGTTCTCTCTCTTATAACATAATCTGTATAATGTATGTAGTACCTGTAGATTTAGATTATGCATAGATTAATATTTTGACTGTTCCAATCAAAATCCTGCGTGGTTAAGTCAAAGATTATTAGCTTGAGCCTCCGGTATACCGTTGATGACAAGTTGCATGTGTTAGGTTTACATGCTTATCTTAACATGCAGCATAAATAGAATGAAAAATCTATTGAAGTACTCCGTGAAAGAATCCCATTTTAGCTGCATGTCCACGCTTGGGCTTTGCTTGAATATATCCTTTCATCTGTACTAGTGTTTATATGAATACGCACTAAAATCCAGGGGCCAACATTGACTAATCTGAGAGAAATAAAATTAGAAATGTAGATTCGAAATTAGAAATTCGAAACTCGAACAAAAAATTAGAAATTCGAGAAGAATACAAGATAAAAACATTAGCACTAATTAAGAATAAGTATATAAAATCAAAGAAGTAGTAAAAGTAATTATACTAAAATAATTTCAAGTAAAAAGAAAGATAAATACTTCAGATGTTTGATTTTTCATAAAACGCATAAGTAGATTGCATAAAAAGTTATATGGTGTAGCATAAATATTTATAAAGCTGTAACTTTCCATGAGTAACTGTGGTGACTAAAATGTTACTATCTATGAAATGTTACTTTAAAAAAAGGAAAAATAATCACTTTAAAAATCTTTAGCTTCCATTTTAAAACAAAACTTTTTGTCAAAACGGTATCCAATAATTCGTTGATTTTGTGAAGCATTTTTTAATAGTGAATTAATCGTTGACAGTACCAACCTGATATTCTGATACCTTATAGCGAACTTGAATATGCTTTTCTTTTACTGTGCATTCAAGTAGTTCTGGGCCAGAATAGCTATTATGTGAGTACTTGTTATTTCTCTATGCTACTTCTATGGCTCCTGATGGGCCTCTGTTTTCTTTTTTCCCCCTCAGACTGCAGTTCAAAGGAAAATTTTAAGCTGCAGAGCTTAACGAACGGAGAAGTGCTTGAAAAGTTTACGACGTTCTAATCTTCTAGGGTTGCAGGCGGACGCAAAGTTTTTTCGCTCTCTGTTTCAAGTTCAGAGAACTTGGTTTTACAGTTGTAGGATTTGGAGAAATGGATGGCTCGCTAATGGGTTGCTTTTGGTAGCAAGTAGGTGCTTTATTTTTTTCAGAGAAATAAGTTCAAAGTATTTTTTATCGAGAGGTAAAATATTATGTTACACAGATCTGAAGATATCTGCTGTTTAAAAAGATAATTTCTTCAAACTGTTTGAATAGAAGTCACAATTGTCGTTATTTTTCGAGAGGTTGTTTCTGTAAACTCTATTGCCTTTTTTGAGATTTGAATGAATTTCGTACAATTATTTAGAAATGTTCAACCGTAACTGTGTATCAAACTTTACTCTATGGAAATAAAAAGTTTTTCTACTAACGTTGGGATTGCTGCTTGCACTTTTGAAGAAGGTTTTACGCTTAAAGGATTTTTATACTTACTTTTAGAAAGTATAGCTTCTTGAAAAGATAAATTTCTCTTATAAGTTGGTACTTGTAAATGTGATAACTCAATATATTTTTGTACTCAATCTTTATTTTGAGATCTTGATATTTATATAATTTTCTTTATAGTTTTAGTAATATATTCTTTTAATCTCAATATCATATTTCTGTAAGGAGCAATGTCCAATTCTTTTTATTTAATGCTTTTGCAGCTTACATTTAATTATAGAAACTTGGTAATCATAGGCTAAAATGATATATGAATAAACTGAATTATTTTAAGGCATAATATGTTGGTTGTGAGTGTATTATTTGTAAGAGAATATTGACATCCCTGCATTTTGACGTTTACAATGCATGCAATTTTGATTTTTCAATGAACAATAGTATAGTGCATTATATTAGCATCATTTCTGACTTGTACATGTCGAATAATTTTGTATGCTTGATTTGGTGTAAATCTGGATAAAAATTCCAAACTAGATTACATATTTAGTATTCTAGTACTGTAAATGTAACGGGTAGGTTTTAAAAATACTACGACGTTGTTTTAATTTTCAGGGTTTCAAAAAAAGCTCTTAAGCCTCCCAATAACTTTGTAGGGAAATGTCCACGAGTATGCACGTTAGGTCTGTCTTTTGTAAAGTGCCCATGTTTGATCGAATAAAAGAGATTGCAGCACCCTTAGCGTAGAACGTATAAAGTTAGGATAACGGACACGATATAGACAAAATAAGCTAATTACAGTGTCTGTGTATTTGTCTCATCATCATGGGAGAATGGCCATATCGAATTTCATTTTGTGGGTAGCCTTAAAATGAGACCACTTAAAATTTAGTTCTCGTTTCGAGTTTTAGGACTAGGGATTGCCGACATATTAATAAAAACGCGCAATTAAACTCCATTCTTGTAACAAGCTTTGTACAAATTTTATATGATTTAATAGAGATTTTACAGAGAAAGTACGGTTGCATAAATTCAACGTACTGACTTGCAGTATGGTTAAACATATTTCCTGTCACTGAAACCTTTTAAATTGAGTAGATTTTCAGTTTGACTGATAAAAAATTCGATATCAGAACAATACCTTCTTTCAGAAAGAACCTAAAAATATATATTTTTTATAGCTTTATATTCAAACAACTGGTTTACAAGTATAATTCAAATCAAGAACCATAATAATAATTTTTATAGTGAAATTGGTAGGCAGCTAAAAAGTCTGATGTGGGCAGCACATGACTTTTCCTAGAGACTCAAATTCATTTTTTCTTTTATAATTCATTAAATTGAGTTTAATTGCAGAAAGTAACACAGATAATTATATAGAATTACCCTAAATTTGCTGTTTTAATTTTAGCTTTATTTTCATTTGGCTGCTGGAAGTATTTTTAAGGGTGACATAGCAAAAATGCGAAATAAAACTAAAATGTTTCGAGAACGGTTAATCCTAAGATTATGGGGTTGGTTTCATTATTCTTGATATCAAACATTACCTATAAAACAAGCATTTAATTGATACATTTGATCAAAAATAGCTTTGTATTTTATATTTTGATGAATTTTGCAAGCCATTTCGCAAAAAAAAAAGTAAATTGTTTTATTCTGAATAGTACCTAAATCTAATTAACGTAAAGGGAACCATAAGTGACATTTTTACCATATTTTGTGAAATTTGATTAATTCGTTTTTTCAGTTAGAGTAGATACTTATTATTGTTGCGGAGTATTTCACAGGAACAGCAAGTTATTTTTTTTTAATCGTACGAAAATTTAATCGGCATCATGATAACCCACAAGGGACTTATCTACTAAATTTTGCTAAATTTGGCTGATTAGTTTCACATCTAGAGTGAATGCATACATTACACACACATATACACACGCAGACGTCATTCTAAAAATATTTTTTGAGGTTCTAGAGTGCTCGAGATCTGTAGATCCATCAAAAAATCGAGTTACGCTTTTCGACACGATTCCAGTACTTTCTCTATATATTAGCATGTATTGTAGGCAAAATAATACATGAACCAGTGTGACTTCTATGTGTTTTCATTCTGCATAGGCTTTGAGATTCGATGCATTTCGCTTTGCTGAATACACAAGAGAAATCTAATATAATTAAGAATTACTGCTGATGCATGCTTGTTTTTATTTGTTTCAGTTTGCGTCACTTGAATGCCAGAAAGCGATACATTCTGTGATCAAAGCAGCCGATATTGTTGAGGAGAAAATTAGTTTTCGCCCATATATTGTTTCTAATTTTTAACATTTCTGTACATGGAAATTTACTTTACTTTATAAAGCTTTATTTATATTTTAAAGTCCATAGTATCAAAATTTAAATACATTATTGCATGCATTGCAATTTAATTAGGTAGGATACAGTAATAATGTATTTTATAATTCTTTATTATGATAAAATACTTCTTTGTCGACACACACAAAACATTGTTGCCAAGAAATGTCTTTTGCATCACAAAGACATACATTTTAAATATCGTTGGATTTATATGAACTGTGATGCCCACATATAGCTGAATAGTTAAAGCTTAGTCCTTCAGATTAACAAGTGTATTCGAATCCTGTGTGTGTTACTCCAAGTTAGAGATATGCACGAGGTCATGTCTGACGTTATATAACTTTATAAAAAGGAATATATAACTTACTATTTTCTTTATATAACTTTATATAAAGAAAAATGTATGCACCTACAAGTCTGTGAAAGTCCATCATCTAACAACGCATTTAAGGTAACTTTTTTTGCACAACATGTATTTGATTAGATCATATTAATTCTTTCTAAGATTAGATCGTATTAATTTATATTCATGTATAAATTCACATATGTTTCATAGTTGTATATAATTAAAAGAATGAATTCAACTATAAAAGAAACATACAAAATTAAAATCTCACAAAACGCACAGGGGAATGGCTATATAAATAATGACAATCTAGGGACATAGTCCATTAAGGTTGCAAGTGCATTGCTTTGATTGTCGGTCCCTGCAGTTTCGCAAACGTTTATCTTCTATCCTCTACTAACTGTATGTTTGAAATTTAACGATCAATAAGATGAATAATACAGCATACAAAATTTTGAAGTGATAGAGAAGTATTTAATTTAAACAATTTAAATGCCTTAGTTTTCCATTTTAATTATCATTTAATAAGAAATTTGGTTTTGTCAGAAATTCACTTTCAATTTTCCTAAACAACATAGAATATGGAAAGAAATGTATTGTAATTAAAAATCGAGTTGGAGTTTTGACGTATGGCCTTTGAGGCACTTTTAGAACATGATTCAGCAATTTATATCGTGGCATCTGTGTCTAACTCTCATTATCTCTCTCTGCTTGTGCCTATACTTTATGTATTAATATAGCTCATAAACTGGCCAAATTTAATGAAATTTGACAGTCATGTAAAGTTTGCATTGCATTGATTCTGATTATAATTCAAGACAAATCGGAAAATAACATTGGTCCTTACCTCAAAACGGCTGTTAAAAATCGTGTAGAAATGGAGAATATAACAATGAATATGCTTAACTATATGAACTTCATAAATGCTGCCATTTGACTTTTGCTTAATACTACGTTAGTTTTCCATTTTAATGATTACACACACACACACACACATATATATATATATATATATATATATATATATATGTGTGTGTGTGTGTGTGTGATTTAAAAAAAGATGGCCCAAACTTTACGAGGTGGTAGTATACGTCAAACCAAACATTTTTCGTCATAGTCTAAAGGGTCGGAAATGAAACATAAAGACGCTTAATGGTGAAACCGATGCGGTGAGGCGAAAACACAAGAATAACTTATTAAATGAGTTATAAAATGGCATTTAATAAATATTAATTACAGCAATACTCAAAAGAGCGACAGCCAACCTGACTGCACATCTGACAGTGGCGATGGCGGGATTAGCGAACTCTCTCGAACATACCAGGCATGTCGCGCACTTTAGCAGCAGCAGCCCAAATTCTGCAGACGAGTTCCTTCCCAGATTCAAGTGGAATGTCATAGACAAGAGATATCCTCACAAAATCACCATCTTGAAATATCCTCACAAAAATAAGTCAAGACACGAAAGATCGGGCTATCGTGGGAGCCAAGCTATGGGACCACCTCGCCCAATCCATTGGTCCAGAAAAGGAATCTTCAGATAGTTCCTTACCGCTCTCCCAAAATGGGCTGATGCTCCATCGTGCTGGAACCACATACGCCGCCGAATGTCTGTTGGAACATCCTCCAGCAATTTCGGCAAGACCTCTTGCAGGAAAATACAGTACATTTCCCCCATCAAGTCGTTCCGGCATGATTTACGACCCTATTAGTCGGTCACCGATGATTCCTTGCCACACATTGACGGAGAATCGTCTCTGGGATATGTTGTATGTAGATTTACACTCGCCCACACATGTTCATTGTGGATGTTAAATGTGGCATCACGTGCGAAGGAGGCTTCATCCGTGAAAAGCATAGTCGCCGGTTTGACCATGAAGTTTGATCATGTTGCAATACATAACGTCTATAGTGTATTGTAGGGACAGTAAATAAACGAGAAAAATAAAGTACGTAGGGAAATTGAGGTTTAGTACAAGTCTAATCTTGAAATTAAGAAAGAAAGAAATTGTATATCCAGTCGTAATCGTAATATAGTGGAATAGAAATTTTCTCAAAAAACAGATGTATAAGTTCAACTACGTCCAGCAGCAAGTAGATATATAATGGAAATTAAATATGCTTGCTCAACTACATCCTGCCCCAGATAAATATAATTGAATATAATATTATTGATAAATATAATATGGCATATTGATAAATATAATATGGCATATTGATAAATATATTATGTTTATTTAACTGTTGCAGCATTAAAATGCGTAAATTACATTTACGTTAGAATCTTTAAGTTATATTTATCCAGTTCAAGGTAACCAAAATTATTTACTAGGAATCCGTGCCTTTTTACTTGCTTCTTGCTTTATTTCATATGTTCCCCATATTTTGTCTTTAACTTTTGACCTGACAGGAACTTCTTTAGAAGTTTATACTTCGAATAAAATTCTTTTCGATGACTTTCAAGCATTTACTGGACTCAAGTACTGATTTTTAGAACCAGGATCGGCCATTTTAGAGTACTCCGCTTTCAGTTTTTGTTTTTCGTTAAGGTTATGTATTTCTGCCCCGATACGAAAAGTGCGTTTTTATGTTTTTGAACTCTATAGATAATATAAAGCTTTTAGCTGATTTATTTCGAATTTCCAGAAACTGTTGCTACCTAATGTTGGTAAAAAGAAATCCAGATACATAAATTTGGAACTTCGAGAATATCTGCTAAGAATGAATTCATGAATATTAAACTATTTATTGAATTAATTGCGTTGCGGAGCATTAGTGTTTTTATTATTTCCCTACATACTTTTACTACACTCAGTATAATGTATAGGGAATATATTGTGGCAGGATCGAAAATTCAAATTACAATTTTCGACAGAAGAACACGTTTAAATCAACCCTGAACTCAAATCGAACGTTTTTGAAGTGTTTCCTGTGTGTGTGTGGGTGCATGTATGTATATTAGTTTGAGTGTGTGTGCATGTATGTATGTTAGTTTGCGTGTGTGTCCTTGAGCCTGCGGAGGCGATATCTCTCGAACGAATGGAGAGTTTTGATAAAACATGATTCGATTACTACAATCAGTGAATACTATAACTTTTTTCATTTTAAACGCTGTCGGACGTTCGGAATACCTCCAAATTTTTTAATGCATGTTTGGAAACAATACAAAAAAATAGAATATTCAATCATTAAAAAATAATCAATTCTATAATATGAATCAATTATAATCATTTTCTATAATAAAGACTTAAAATATATTTTGTGCGTAATTTTTCATTAAAGAATGAATGACTGAAACTTTAAAATGCTAGCTTGAACCGCTTTCTGAAGATTGCCAGTCTTTCAGATAAGTTTATTTAAATATTTACATAAAACTACAAAGTAGTTGTAGCTAGACAGTTCTTGCTTGGCGTTTGATAAAAAAAATCACTCTTTTGATAATAAAATCACTCTTTTGATCTGATGAAGAGAGATCCAAATTCCCTTAAAACGATTGTTGCCACATAATTTGCATATGTCTTTCTTTAAGGAAGTACTAAAATTTTACTGTAACCGTTCTGTTTTGGCCTGATTAAGGGGGCTTATAAAGCCTTCAAAACAATTGTAGTCCCTTAATTGGCATATAACTGCTTTATACAAGGAAGTTGTGTATTTTACCTTCCTTATTATGCTATTTCAATGGAACATATTTTATCCTCGCAATCCCTGGTACTTCGAACTCAAAACATGGACCTTCAAAATCTATCAAAAGTTGTGGATTTGTATATGAAATGGACAAGTAAACAAACAGACAAATTTTCAATTCCATATATATTGATAAGACAAGCTCTAATCTCTGTTTATCTCACTTTTCCACTTTGCAATATGCGTGATTTCTTGACTGATCTTTTAACTTTAGTTTAATTTAATTTTCCATAAAACGCTAATAAAGACATTCTTTCCGTTATACCACATACATAACGTTTCTAAATTGATTATCCTGACTAGTTACTCTTTTAAAACACATCCTAAAGTTCAACTCAATTAAATATATAAGAAGTTAATGTGTCTCCAAATTCCCTTTAGTTTATCTTCTATACCATTCAGTACTCTGACGTCATCCTTCGAACTACCGATGCCATCATAGTTTTTGTGACATCGTAATTTGATATCTTTGCTGAATTGCGGAGCAGTGTTATGCTAAAGCGTGAGCATTGAATATGCTAGGAACGATGACGTGCATGACATTGCCCTGGATATGTTCATTTTATTTCTATTCCGGTAAGATGTCGGAATCAATTGTTACTAAAGAATGCTGCCAGGAATGAATCATACTCGGAATGAATCAGTCAAGTTAGAATTATTGTAAGCTGTGCTATCCTAGACAGATAAAAGGAGAGAGGAAATAATATCACAAATTTGCTTCAAAATATCACAACCTAATTTTAAGTATATAAAGTTCGTGTATAAATAACTTCGTATCAATAACTTCAGATCTTTTCTTTTAAGCTTTTATTTTGCATAACAGGCTTTATTATTGCGTCATTGCATGTAAGATCGAACTTAAAATTTGATGACATTTCAGTTTCTTTAAAGATTATAGTATAATTATGAATAATTAACCATTTTTACTTTCCCTACTATGCGCGTGGTAATGTGTAGGGAAAGTATGGAAAACATGTCGAAAATAACAACTCGAGTTTTTGAATAATTTATACGTTTCGAGCAATCTAGAACCAGTGAAAAATATTTTACAACATCTGTGTGTGTCTGTCTGTGCAATGTATTTTTCCACTTCAGCTGAAAAACTAATTGATCAGATTTCACAAAATTTGGTAGATAAGTTACTTATAGGTTATTCTAGTGCTGATTAGATTTTGGTACGTTTCAGAAAAAAAAAGCTGTCTTTTTTTTTGCGTGATGACCTGCAAGAAAAGTATATTCCCCCTCTAGCTGAAAAACTAACTAAATTTCTCTAAATCTGGTAGATTAATCACCTGTGGGATACTCTGGTGCTGATTATATTTCTGTACGATTCAGAAAGAAATTACCTGCCATTTTGCGTGATGGCCTGCAAAAATTGTTAAAATCTAAAATAAAGGAATATGCATGCTCAAATGCAGCAATAAAATGCTTGTTTTATACGTAATTTTTGACGACAGAAGAATAAAACCAACCCCATAACTTTATGACTAACTGTTCACGAGATAGTTTAGTTTTCAGACACGTCGCCCATGAAAATACGTTCAGCCGTCAAAGAAGTTTTCGCAAAGTTCACCACAGAACAGAAGCAGTACTTTCAGGTCTAGTGTATCATATGCTAAAGGATCCTAGCGCATCTTCAGTGCACTCACTTGCACTTTTTATTGTAGGCATTTTCTTTTTACTTGAGAGATATGAAATATGTGTCTAATATGGAGAACTAGTTTTCATTTTCCTTAAAATATATAGGTAAAGTATTGAAATTGGAATCAAAATCGAATACTGATGGATCTGCACTTGAATCGATAAACTTCCGATTGCGATCAACCACGAACAACGTAATTTGCATACATCCTGCAACTTCCATTTGCATACATGTTCCCAGGTCTCTAATTCACTGGACGGTGTGTGTATGTTCATAATGTATTTTTAACCAGACACCCATGAACGTGTCATTTTAAAAAATTTGATTTGCACAAATTAGGAGTGCTCTTAAAAAAATTGGTCGAAATATAGGATGTTTTGATTTGCATATTTTATAAGTAACAATATATCTTGTGTACATATCTTGATTTTCTTCCAACATATGTACATTAACCAGCTCTAATTTGTGTTATTGTTTCCTTACAATATTGAGGTGTGTTAATTTGTAGAAAACATATGTTGGACCTATAATATGTTTTATTTAACTCCTATATGCAAAAAGCACGAAGTTAAAATTTAAACATGAATTTTATGGTAAGAATATAAAATTTTCAAGACTTACTTCGAGAGAAATGCGTTTGAAATTTTGAGAACGCTGGCTGTCCCAAGCGCTTGTACTTGCATCAGTTTAATATCTATATTTCGGAAATTTCTAAGTATTTCTTTACAAAACAGGAACGGAATATTTATGGATCTTCTTGCTTTTAAAAAGTATAAAAGAATCATTTTTTGTTCTAGCTAGGTGTATGTGTCCCTGAAATATTTCAAGGAAATACGCCTACACTCTCTTGTGTTGTCGTGTTCACTATTCTCAGACATACATATGTATAGATACGTCTATACATTGTGAGATAATTTATGTAATTCCGTACATGGCTGTAGCAGTGTAGCTGGTAGCATTCCATTGTGCAATTCATGAGGACAGTTTTCATTTCATGGTAACGAGGAATTGTTGATTTAAGTCTATAATTACATATGATACATTGCATTATTCTTATACTCAGCGGATAGATTGACATTACTCAAAAATTCTGTAGAAATGTTCTGAGGAGGTTTTAAAATTAATTTTTGTCAAAGAAGTTAAGTATTTGGGAAAACAATATTTTATTATTAAATACACATTAAAGAATTTGAAATATGACTTTTATATTGTCATTCAAGTCTTTATGCATTCAAAATATTTAAATATATTTAGTATCCTTATATATTTTTGCTCGAAAATCTCTGATATTAAAGATTTGTCTACTATTCTGTGAAATAGAAAACCAGCATCAAATGTTTTTATGCTCTCTTTTTCAAAGCAAACTTCACACATAATAAAATTGAAAGCTGAGGCTTCGACACATTCATTGAAAAACAATCGTAAAATTTCAGGAAATACAAAGAAAAAACATCATTTTTTCTGACTTGCTGTTTGTACACCTTTGCATATTGTAAAATATTTGATGCAAATACATGTACACTTTCCTGAGTTATTATATACACTCCTCGTTCAAAGGATGTGTTAAAAATAGCACAATGATTATACGCTCAATGATTATACGCTCGCACACTGATTATACGCTCGCACAATGATTATACACTCGCACAATGTTTATACGTTAGCACAATGATTATACGCTCGTGAATTCCAGATTAAAATGAGCCCTATATGTTCAGTTTTGTTGAGCCATCACTTTAGGTAATACAGCAGATTAGATTGACTATTCTTGGCATGAAGTAGCATGATGAGCCGTCATATTCGGCGTGGATCGCTTCATACACAGTCCGGTTTGGAATAAACAGTTGGACTAGCACTTCCGGCAGCATGTCAGGAATGATCGCGTATGGGTACGCGTTTCGCTTAGTACTAAATTTGATGAACTTGACAAAGTTGGCAAAATATCGACGACTGTTGGAAAATATTATCAAACTGGCAAACCCCGTCTTATTACTTTATTTGAATTATAGACTAAGCATAATATATAAGAACATTTATTTTAGTTACTCATATGCACTGCTTTTACACCCTGCTATAGTGGAGCCAACGGCCGTACCGTGCTGAAAACACCGGTTCTCGTTAGATCACCGAAGTCAAGCAGCATCGGACGTGGTTAGTACTTGGGTGGGTGACCACCTGGGAACTCCGCGTGCTGTTGGCACATTTCGGGCGCGATAGCCCGGTAGTTTGCGCGCTGGATTTGCACGCTGCCACAACTGCCGCCGTGTTCATGCGGAGTACGATAACGTTAAACATGTGGGTCCGTAAGTCCTTCCGAGAGGTTGGTCGTAGGGGAAGGAGGGTACGGTCCCTGTGGATGCCTCCCCCACTGGGTTCCGGTCTAAATTGGGTGGCACTTCCCGGCCGTCCAAACTGTTACGTTACACCTTTCTGGTAGGTCGGACGGTCTGGGTCTCAACAACATCAACAGTGGCTAACAATAGTGGCTAAGGAAAGCTGTTTAAAAAATGTATTAACTGTAAGTCATCGTTGTTGAATCAATATAATAATGATCATCATTGGGCAGTTTCTTTTGGAGAATTTGTCAAAGTCTGTACGGCAAGCCACTAGTTTTTTGCATGATTCCAATATATAAGTCAACATAATACGCAGCTTTAATCGCTGCAATATAAAAATTGAGTGCAAAAATGGTTGTATGATACTAAATTTTAATATTATGAACATTTAAATGAGTTTAACATAGGGAAATTCGATTTTTTAAATAACTTCCATATATTAATATGTACAACAGAATAGCTTCATCTCCCATTTAGGGAAAAACAAATTGATTATCCCGCAAACTAGCTCCAAGTGTCAAATCTAGCCCCAATATTATCTCCTTTCCGTAGACAGAAAAGAGTGTCTAAAAAGTGACAAAATTGAAACCCGAAATATACACATTTATTGACAAAAAATTGGGACATATTTCGAATACGAATCAAGACCTAATGGCCGAACAAATCCGAAATTGATGGATAAAGGACTATAAGATCTCTGAGAGAAAGAAGAAAAAGCGACAGAATAATCTCTGATACGGGGACATAGCCACCTCGAAATAAAATCCCACAGACTGATAGATCTTCAAGTTTTGGAGGACATGTGTTGTTTTATGGATGTCGGCGTCTACTGATGCAATTCACGTTCAGCTCTTAAAGTCCTCTGCTACGTCTCGCTGGTTGCTCGCTTTTTTCGATTTCTATCTGTTCCACTTTCATAAAGGAGTTTTCTCACTTTTCCAGTTAATTCATATTGGTACGCTGATTAACGATATAATGGTATTACATCATTTGATTTGAAGGATAGTTAGACACAATTTCCATTGAAGTAAATTCTGTTACGCAATATATAAAACATGCTAAGCGGGGCAGAACATCAGTTAAATTTAACAAAATTAGTATACGATATCTCCTTGCAAAATGTAATTAATTTATGGCTGTTAAACTCTTCTACCGCCTAACAAACCGTAAAAGCAATGAAACTTCACTATATTTTTAAACAAGAAAATTGAGCGAATGAATCCCGCAAACTGGAAGAGATTAACAAATAAATTTAATTTAATTTTCAAAAATATTAAATTACCGTTAACTCTGGTAACATTTCTCATTTGCCAAATTGTGCTAAATATAAATGCCATAATTGTAGTCATGGTCGACAAATTATAGCCAAATTGTCTCCAAGCAATGATAGATAGACAGACAGAAATAAATAAGACCTTTTCTTATGTAATATGTTTCCATTAGACAGACCAAAATAATTAAGAGTTTTCTTATATAGTATGTTACAATTTAATTATATCATAATTATTTTGTATTTAATAAAATTATTTATTAAAAGAACATGTACATACAATTTGCAATGCAGTGATCTGATTTAATATTGTAATATAATATTAAATCAGATTACTTCATATAGAATTGCTTTCTGTTATGGTTAAGCATTGATACTGAAAGGATTCTAATAAAGCTAAAAGGTAACTTGCGTAATGCTTATTCATCGAAAAATGTATTTCCTTCCATAGAGCAATGCCCTATGTACAACTTATACGTACATAGCGGCATATTTCATTTAATTGCCCAATCTGTATATTGCCCCATCTGTATTGTACATTCACTTTAAAACTTTTTATTTAAATAATGTAACAGTGACTGGTGATTTTAATTTGTTTTTGAAATTTAATATCTCATATTAAATTCATTCTTTGTCTTTTCCACTCTTTCTCTTGTTTTTCTAAGGACTGCATGAATTTTAAATAATGTGCTTAGGGTGAGTTGACCGAGTAATTATTTTTCTGGTTTTTTTTTCATTATAGAATACGGGGCATTTTTAAGCTTTGAAATTCTACTTGATCTGTTTTTATCAGTGATGATTTGCCTTGGGGGTTTGTGGTTTCTTTTTGAAACTTATATTTATTGTGCTCTTTCCTTTGCATGTAAATAACTTTAAGTCGCTTATAAATTTATTTACCGAGGTGGAAACGGCACAGTCTTATGGATAAATTATCTATTTTTTTCCTGTATTAATCAAGCCGACAGGGTACAGATAATAATGTTTCTCTGCAAAACAATTTTTACGGAAAGTTTGTTTCATCATAGTGAATAATATGATCAAACTTTAAGCTTCTAATAATATTTGCTATAGCTATGCATTTGATATTACTAGTATTAGATAAGCGAAGGACTTGTCTAATACTAGTAATTGAAATAATCTATTGAAATGAAAATTTCGTGATGGTACGAACAATTGTTCTTACAAAACTTGTAAAAATGTATTACAGTGTCCCTAAATCGTACACTTGTGTCAAAGCTTCAATATCAAAAAATTCTTAGAAATAATACTTTAATATGGCACTTGAAAATACTTAAAAGCTTTTTCAACGTTGGATTTAAATGCCCTCTTTGTTGTTTCATTTTCTAATTAGCATTTCAATACTCACTAATAAGTATGTCTTTTATATTTCAAATACACTCACACTGTTGCTCCAAAAAGTAAAATTGTTTATAAAGCTTCGTATAAAACATATAACGCAAAATAAAGGCGTTAACCAATTTTGTAGTCAAAAAACAGCCCCTTTAGTCAGGACAGCAAGACAATGTGACAATCACTCATTACAGCCAGAGCGGCGGAAATTGATAAAGTAACAAATATGACAAAGGAGGAAGTTCATATAACGTCCAGAAGCGTCTAGGTGCTTTTATAGTTGTTATATTTTACCAATTTTTAGTAACTTATATAAACTGTTATCTTGACAGTTAATGCAAACCACTCTGTAACTTTCAAAGCTTGTTGGTTCCTTATTTCATTTATCGTAGATTGCGAAATTTTACTCACTGAACAAATGTTTTGAATTCATCTGCTGATCCTTTATATTCGCTTGATTTTAAATGATCTTTCATAGAATTTTGCTACTCTTTCACTTCCATGGTTTTTATCCTTCATTATTTTTATTTGCGTTTGCCAATTGATATCCTCATATGTCACGTTTGTTATTCTATCGACAGAAGCCTGTCTAGCTTTGGAGAATGTTGGTCAAGCTGTCAAATTATCTTGATGATGGGGATATTTCTCACTTCCGAAACCGGTTGACATTTTTATTTTGTGTTATATTCTGTTTTATAATAAGCTTTTTAAACCATTTTATATCATTCTTAGTCTGAAACATTGGAGGTAAACAATATATTTTTCTGAACTATAGCCATAAAAAACAATAACTTTTGAATCATGCTTTACATTTGGCATGCATCTCTTTTGTGCTATAATAGTATTAAACAATTATTATATAAGCATATTTTTAATCACAATTAATTATATTAATTATATTAAATAAGCATGTTTTTAATCACAGGAAAGCTAAGAATAGAAATTTTTCTCCCATTAGGCACAAAAGAAGGCATTTCTAAAATACTGTTATTTATCTTTATTTTGCTTTCGTAAAAACGTTTTCAGAGAAGTGATAAAATTGAAACTCGATAAATCGACATTTATTGACAAATATTTGGGACATATGGCGAATACTGTACAAGATCTAATGGTCGAACAAATCCAAAATGAATGGATAAATGAGTATAAGAGCAAGCAAAACTCGAAAAAAAAAAGCGAAAGAATAATCTCTTCTACCAGAACATGGGCACCTCTAAATAAAATCCCACAGATATATAGATCTTCAAGTTTCGGAGGATATGTGTTGTATTATGGATGTCGGTGTCTGTCGATTCCATCCACGTCCTTCTCCTCAAGTCCTCTGCCACGTTTGGCTGGTTGCTCCTTTTTCTCGATTTCTATCTGCTCCACTTTCGGGAAAGAATTCAGCGCACTTTTCCAGTTAATTTACTTTAGATGGCTGTTTCATGGTAGAATATACTTTCCATTGGTTAAATTTGTATCAAGTTTTGTTAGTAACAAACGCCACTGGAGGGACATTTGTTATGGAAATATAAATGTGTTTGAAGTGCGTAACACACTTACATTTTCATACATTTCTGCTTTTCAATATTCGGCTTTTACAAATATTATTCACTTGAATCATAATGTATCTTGAATCAGCTTGTCTTGCATCATAATGAATTATCTTGCATCTTCAAAGTACTTACAACTACAATAGAGGAATATAAGAGATTAGGAGTGATATGTTGTTTTTATGAAAATTGATAGGGTACGTTATCTATATTCGTGATTCCCTACGTTTTTTACCTTCGGAACTTTTTGCATCTTAATAGGGAAAATAATTAATAGTAGAAGAATATTAAATTCTTAATAGAAAAAATATTAAATAATAGTTTTCGAATTAATGGAAAACTATTTAATTTTTGTTGTTGTTTTTGAAAAATGTGTTAATACTCATTTGCACTTTATTTAAA
The DNA here is from genome assembly GCA_951213105.1 of Amaurobius ferox. Taxonomy (NCBI): domain Eukaryota; kingdom Metazoa; phylum Arthropoda; class Arachnida; order Araneae; family Amaurobiidae; genus Amaurobius; species Amaurobius ferox. The sequence continues at coordinate 104,660,965 of OX578142.1, read as the reverse complement.
AATAAATAAATAATTTATTATAATAACACAAATAAGCAAATGGAAATCAAAAGTAATAATTTTTAAATTCTACTTAACATATTTCTATATATACTCAGAGACAAAAATATATAATAAAGATAAATGTAATTTTAAGTAATGAAATTTTTGTTTTAATGGCACTTATCCTTGAAATTTCCGCTTTCTTGAATCACAAATACTCTGCAATTTATAACTTATTTTTAAAATATTATATCCCATGATATATATTATATTCCATGCATTATACAGTACATGATTTTGTTCAGGAGATATGGCGTCTAAATTCGCACACATGCTTCAAAACGCATGCATACATACAGATATATAAAATATCTGATGTGGGCAGCACATGACTTTCACTATATAATGCAATGAATTTACTTCTTTCACAGAGAAAAATTATGTATAAGATCCACGGCATAATATTTTTAATGTTGAATTGTGCATTAGGCGGATGACAACATGTCAGACTATTTTAAGCAACCAATTAACTTATATTTCATGGGACTTTAAAATGACAATTAACAATGTGGCCCAGACTTTACAAACTCTCCCCATTTTTCTCTGCTCCAAAGGCTGTATTAGAGTCTTCCCCGTAGACAGTGTTATAAGTTTGCAAAGATTCAATCCTCCAGATCATGGGGGGATTTTGGAAGGTTTGAAAAACACGTTAGGCATTTCTTATGTATATATTTATATATTAAATAATGCATTTTCATCAAAGTTATCAAATCAGATATACTCTTAAAAACAGTACTTTTTATCGTTGCTGTGTAAAATGCTCATCCATCTGTTCTTTAGAAATCAGAAATATTTCGCTAAAAATACAGAATTTAAGAATAAAACTTTCTTTAGTTGAGTCTTTTAACTTTTGAATTAGACTGGATTATAATTTTACTCGCGACTGCTTTTTATGCACATAAAAGTTAATATGACCCAAGGCTACAGTTTAAAGTGGATTCATAACTTTTTCAAGAATGCATGCATACACGCGGTTCTCATTCCTGGTATTTAATCCTGTGTCCCATAGATCTGATCTCAAATGATCGCTCAAAAGCTGCTGCAACACTTGATAAATTAAAACTTCGAAAATACAGCATATGAACGAAAAATAAACTGGTCACCCCGTTTCTAAGGCGAAAAACGTATTTTTTCTTCGGGAATTTTTGTAATTGAAACCGGTTGAGTAGTTTTTATTTTTTGTTTGTATGCTATATTTCACAAAGTTTTAATTTATCAATGTATCGTGCTGGGGAAGAACTAACTAGTCGACCACAGGTGGGCTTTGTTGGGCCAAGTAAAGGATTATATCCATTATATCCATGAATGGATGGCTCCCTGCAGAGTAGAGGAAATGATGATGAGGGTTGAGAAAAACCAAAATACAAAATTTCAGTAGACCCTGTGAATTACGAAGCCATCAAATCAGATATACTCTTAAAAGCAGTACTTTTTATCGTTGCTGTGTAAAATGCTCATCCATCTGTTCTTTTGAAATCAGAAATATTTCGCTAAAAATACAGAATTTAAGAATAAAACTTTCTTTAGTTGAGTCTTTTAACTTTTGAATTAGACTGGATTATATTTTTACTCGCGACTGCTTTTTATGCACATAAAAGTTAATATGACCCAAGGCTACAGTTTAAAGTGGATTCATAACTTTTACAAGAATGCATGCATACACGCGGTTCTCATTCCTGGTATTTAATCCTGCGTCCCATAGATCTGATCTCAAATGATCGCTCAAAAGCTGCTGCAACACTTGATAAATTAAAACTTCGAAAATACAGCATATGAACGAAAAATAAACTGGTCACCCCGTTTCTAAGGCGAAAAACGTATTTTTTCTTCGGGAATTTTTGTAATTGAAACCGGTTGAGTAGTTTTTATTTTTTGTTTGTATGCTATATTTCACGAAGTTTTAATTTATCAATGTATCGTGCTGGGGAAGAACTAACTAGTCGACCACAGGTGGGCTTTGTTGGGCCACGTAAAGGATTATATCCATTATATCCATGAATGGATGGCTCCCTGCAGAGTAGAGGAAATGATGATGAGGGTTGAGAAAAACCAAAATACAAAATTTCAGTAGACCCTGTGAATTACGAAGCCACTCTCAACACCACAATCGCACAGGATGCTAGTTTGAATAAAAATAGATATATATATAATACGAATGTGGCCGTTCTGATCGGCAGTTTCACGCCAATCTGACTTCAAACAAATGAGATTATAGGGTCCATTTTGACAAGAAGAATTTGGAATCTTTCCCCCAGTAGCTTAAAAGCTCAAACATTGGTTGGCCACTTAGAAAATCCGCTGTTCGATCTCTGTCTGGGACAATACGACCTTTACAATGCTCCGAGTTTCCTAAAAACAATTGACTTTTCTTACTTTTTTTCTTGAAAATGTGAAAGTTATCTACGATATTTTGCATTGCATAACATTAAAACGCATATAAAAGCTTTCAAAATCAGATTTTTGTACTCTCTCTCTCTCTCATTTATCCTTTGTGTTCTAATAATATTCAAATATTCACAAATAAATATCTCTTCCAACGCCGTAACCTGCGGGGTTAAAAAGTGTTATGTCCCATTTGGTGCGAAATCAAACATGACTCAAGTGTTGTAATGATCCTTTTCTTCCGCCATCATAGAAGAGGTTCGAGTGAAATGATAAAATTGAGACCTGAGGCGTCGACACATTAATTGACAAATAATTGGGGCATATTATGAACATAATTCGAGATCTAATGGCCGTATAAATTTGAAACGAATGGATAAAGAAATATATGATCTACGGTGGAAAATGGGAATAACGGTGAAATGTTATCTTTAGAGTGGGTTGATTAGTGGCTTAGTTGTTTTGATTCTGGACTGTAAAACACGGTTTCTCGAGCAAAAGGACCAGAGTTTGAGCTTATGCTCAGACTGTTTTGATAAACTGAATGTGATAGATTTCTGTGAGTTTCCAACAGCAATTATAGATACAATGTAGTTTGGAGAAACCTTAACGAAATATGTCACAGTGAACATTAATTTCATATCTAGCAGTTACGTAATATAACTTTACCCTTTTCCATAATGGAATCGTGAAGCTCCCCATACACGTACAGTTTAAGTTTCCGATTGCACTGAACAGTTCAAGCTTGAAAGGCCGAATTGATGTGTATGAAACGGTTTGCCGGCAAATCGTTTGGACTAAGGGAAATCGACGCCGTTCTGCCAGCTTGCCGTGACTGACCTATGGTCGAACTGACATGTAGTGCGTGGTCTTGGAATCATGTATAAGTTGACAGATGATGTTGAGCAGCACTTTCAAGCCTGCGGATTGAAGAGTCGACCAGAAAGTCACGCCATACACGCTAACTCTACCATAGGCCAGCAAGACCACCCAGCAGAATGCGGGAATTCCAACAGTTCAAACGATTTGTTGGCCTTGTACCCACATACATCAGTTCGGACTTTTCGTACTGTTTAGGACGATTAGAAGACCAAACTGAACGTGTATGGCGGATAAGATTAGAATTGCAGGTACTAAAATGCGTACAAGAGACCTAGAGCTAAAACCGCATACTATGAAAGCAAAGAAACCTGAAGTTAAAATCACGCATTAACAGCGTGAAGGTAACCTGGAGTTAAAATCATATACCATAAGAACTGAAATGCAACCTGGAACTAAGACATCGATAATAAATATATAGATTATAAAGCTTTCATGTATATGGATTGTGTAACGGTTTGCAGTTGCTCCCTATTCCATTCACGTGCTTTTATCTTGTACCACCTGCCTGTGCAGATAATTTTGTATAGCAAGAACGAAATTCTTATACTTTTTAACAATAATTATATTAAGTGTTTCAATATAATTCTTTGACAAACGATATCATTCAGAATACTATTGAACTTTGTACATATTTTAACTCTTGAGCGAGGCCGGTACATTATTGCTAGTGTATTAATAAAATTCAAATATCGTCTAACAAATATATCTCATTCTCTGAAATCTCTAAGGTTAAAAAGTTTTATCTCCCATTGTACGCAAACGAAAACCAGTCTCAAGTGCTGTTATTCTTCCTTTCTTTCTTCTTGACGGAAAGGAGATTGCAGAGAAGTAATAAAATTGAAACCCAAGGCGTTGACAAAAAATTGGGACATATTGCGAATGAGAGACGCTACCTAATGGCCGAACAAATCCGAAATGGATAAATAAAAGACTAAGACATCTGATAGAAAGAAAACAAAGTGAAGGAAGAATCTCTTCTACAGGGACATGTCCACCTCGAAATAAAATCCTACAGATATATAGACCTTTAAATTTTGGAGAAATACGTTATATTATGTTATATTACGTTATATTTGTCCATGCCATCAGCATCCAGGGCCTTTGCCACTTCCAACTGGTTATTGCTTTCCCAGTATCTATCTGCTCTGCTTTTGTAAAGACATCTATGTAATTTCCAGTTTACTCGCTACGGATTTTGGATTTAGTACAAAACATACTTTTCACTGGTAAAATTTGTTTTTGAGTTGTTGATATAACCTCCAGGGAAGAATATGTGTTATGGTTACTTTAAAATATATATGGCAGTATAATTATACATTAATTATTAGGCCGTTTTTAGAAAAAAAAAACTGATGGTATTTTAACCCTGACTTAGAATCGCACTTTCATTACAGTGCCAGCGAAACTAATTTGCGAGATTATTATCGCTGTTCAGAGTGGAATATTTGATAACTGAAATATTAGCAAGAAAACTTGATATAAAACTAAAAACACCTCGTTTATAAGAATATCAAACATAAAATGAATAGTGCTAACCGGTTTTAAAGACAAGAAACAGACGCTTTTATCAGAACAAACAAGTCCGAGCTATCTATCACTCGTCAAAGTAAGATCAGCAATTTTGAAGATCTTACTTTAACGAGTGAGGAGTTGATAATCTTGATTTGACGAGTGAAGGTTGCGCTTCTTATTTTTCTGACGAAGAAGGCTGTTTCATGCCTTCAAAACTGGTTAATACTATTAATTTCGTGTTGAATGTTGCTCTGAAGGTAATATATTCCTTTTATTACATTAGCTGCAGTTTGAGCTGTACATATTTTAAAACTTGATATATTGCTACTGATTTCGATTTTCACATACAGTGGATTTCATACATTTTCCCACATACTATAAGTAAATATTTAAAATGACTTGTTGTTACTTAAAATTGTGAGAGTCTAACATAGCAGCAAAATACATTTAAATTCCTAACCTCCAGTCACTTCAGTGTTTCTAAAGTGCGTAATTTACATTAAATATTCTTTCACGCAGTTTATAGTGTGTTATATTTCGTGAGTATGCATATCCAAGTTATTTGAAACGTCTCATAAAGGCGGGGTCCTGTGTCTAATTAGAATTTCTATTGATACATTTTTTTTATAATCTGATGAAAAGTACAAAAACGTAAATCCAAAAACTTCAAAACAATTAATAATCAGTGTTTTAAGTGCTATAATTATAACTTCTGCAGTAAATAATCCCAGTCTGTTCTCGAAATATACTTGGCTAGTTTTTAAAATTTATTTTGTAACAAAATGCGTTGATCTGCACGTTCTTTACGCTTTCAACTTTCTCCTAAATCGAGAATATTTTCACATTTTAATTTTGCCCTTTTATTTAATGAATAAGTAATCCCTTGCGCATTCTTAGACTCTTCTCCGCTGATTTTTGGCTGTTCATTTATAAAAGCAATCTTTCGACCAGCATATCTTCCCAAACTGGGGAGAGTGAGGACAATTTGTCCTGGGCGTTAAATATTAGTATAAATATTTTGCCTAATTGACAAACGCATTTACATTTGAATTGCGATCACTTACTGGATCTATGTTCCAAGCGCATTTCCGGAAACGTTTTTACGAAAAGTATTTACTTACAAATTTGCCAAAAGCCGTAACCCACACCTAGAAAAAATTCTAATTTTGAGCATTGTAGCATATTACTGAAAATATGTGATTAGCATTTTCTAAAATGCAGCTTAATTTTTTGTGTTTAGCATCATTTCAGAAATACCAGCGCATTCTCGAAATTTACTCAAACGTATTAATAAACAAGAAAGATCAATCATGCATAAAGCATTGATTATGAAACACTTTCCAACTGCAATGCAATTTTATTTAAACATCTCTAAAATGCGATACATTCAGCGGTAATATTTTAAAAATTAACACAATACAACAATAATTTAATATATTTGAAAAATTAAAGCTTCATCGAAAAAATGAACTTTATTCAAAAAAAGTCAATGAAATATAAATTGCCTGGTTCTCTATGAAAAAGCAGTAAATATTTCATTCATCCACGTTTTTCCATTCCTTTAATTCATCACAATATTATAATTTATTTTACTTAAAAACTTAAAACCATGGAGGTAAAAGTAATTTAACTCTATGTTTAAAATATCATCGAAAAAGTCTGCTATAAAATCGTTCGCCGTTTTATGTAAAATCAATGAATCTTTCATTCATATCAGCTATATTGCACACTCCAGAGCTAAATAATTTTGCATTAAAGAAATTCAGCAATTCTTATACAACTCATTTACAGCTTCATGCGTTTACATTCTCCATAAGTAAAAATTAAGCTTCATTGTAGAAATAATCAATGTTTGATGATCATTTAAACTCAAATATATTCTAACTGCGTTGTTTCAGAATAAAGATGCACAGAAATTAAGCAAAAATAAAGCTGTTTTAGGACGAATACAACCCTAAATATAAATTAAAAAGAACTTAAAAATCACGATTTTAACACAAGATGGATGCCATATTTTATTTTGAAGTGGGTCACGTTATCTCTTCATATGATATGGATGTGAGTATTATTTTAATTTTTATTTAAAAAACTACCGAATATATTTTGCTGAATTTTTTTTTATATTTTTTATGGGATAATTTGAATATTTTCTAAAACTTTCGAAGCAATTTGTGAATTTTAAATTCGTTTAAAAAATGTTTGAAACATTAGGTCCCACAGGGTTCAGTGCATTTCATTTTTCAACCCGGGTTCAATCCAAAGCTAATTGGGTGATATAATTCATTTATATTTCCATAGGTTCCACAGATCTCCTGAACAACATACTAAAATTTCATTTTGATAAAGTTATTTTTACGGCAGTTATCATGCGAGCGGACAGACAGACAGAATGAACAAAGTCATAAACACTTTTTAACTATGTTGTAAAGTGTTAAAAAAGCTAGAAAAAGTTTTAATCTCATGTTTTTTGTTTATAATTTTTTGAATTCACAATTGAATTTGTTGCTCTGAAATTGCTATATGCGCAGTATATTATGTTTATCAACGTATATGTTAACAATTGTCGTTGTTTTATCGACATTGGATTTAGTATTTTTGTGCATCGTTAAATTTCAAAAGCCACTGCAGTCAGTATTTGCATTAAAAAATAATTTTAGGTTATTTATTTCTTATTTTCATATTTAAAAAAATTAATATTTTATTTACATAATTTAAGAATAAAAGATAATAACATGTATGGTTATTTATTTAATTATTAAATCGTTAACCCAGTGAGCCTCAGCAGCTATTTGGCTAAGTATAAAAATAAGTTTTATTCTCAATGCATGTTTATATAAAATATTAAGAAATCGTCAAATATATATATCTTTGAGTGGTATTGATCTAAAACATAAATGATATCAAGAGCTATTTAAAGTAAAATTTCCCATTTATCAGCGTGTTAAGGTCTTACTTTTTCTCTATAAATACTAATTAATAATATGCAAGTCATATTAAAAGCGTACATTGTTATATGCACTTCTAATATTATATTTGAATTGAGATGACGCTTTAATTAAGAGCTAGAGTTTAAAGTGGACTTCGACTACTTTTAGAACGCTTGCATATATACTCGCGGCAAGCCTAACTTGACATAAAAGAGGTATAGGAAAAATTCTAAATATCCGCTCAGTTATACAGAGTGTTTAAAACTGAACAGTGGGAAATTTATTGAACCGTTGGTTGTTGATACGTAGCTCCAAATGCTCGCAAAAATGCTTTAAATACGGTAGAAAATTATGCAATAGTAATTTAAATAATATGCAATATTTCTATAAAAATATACATTTTTTGCACCCTCTCTAGCAAAAAACGATAAATTACAAAAATGTTGTCTATACTTTATTTAGTCAAACTGAAAATATTGGATTTCAAAGTACACATTTAAGACAAAAAATTTCAAATTTCCTGACTTACATTACATAACTTTATCATAGCGATTTTAGATACGCCTGTAATCACTGCAATTAGTGAATCCAGTTGCCCTTCACAAATTGAAATTAATCCAGAGAAATTATTTTGTGGAGTTTTAGATTTTTTTCAGCAGTTTGTCTTTGAAAATATTAAAACCCAACAGATGATCCTGGATAAAAATTATTGTTACTCTTAAATGATTTAAACAACTGCTAATTGTGGTTTTCTTGTTCTGTCAGATAGTTTCCTAACAAATTATGTAATTAAGAATTTTCTTTAATTTTTTAAATTGGAGATCAATTGCATTCGCCGTAAGTCATATTCATCACACATAGTTCGGCATTCCTGAAAAGAGCAATAATTTAAATTCTGGTTATATAAAAGAGATACTTGAATGATTAAATGCAAACTGTGAATCGACGAAATGGTAATGTATTAGCTTTACTGAAATGTTTGTATAAATATATTTGATTAGGTCGTAAATGAGTTAGTAACTATTTGCAATCTTAATTGATTTACGCCCTTATTTCCAAATGAAAATGTCAATAAATGGTAATAAATGAAAATTTTAATAAATAAAAGTCACATTTGATTGTGTTACAGCTAAATGTTTGTCCTTTCTAAAGTCGGTGTAAGTAAAATTTTTGTAATTTGACCTTTTTTTTAGAGGGGCTGTATAAAAAGTAATTACTTTATTCTTTTACAAAAATATTACCATCATTTAAGTTACTGTTTTATAACTTCCTACCTTATTCAAGCCATTTTTGAAATTAAAACTATGTCTCTATAACCAACGGTTAAAAAAACTCCCCCATTTTACTTTTATTTTAACGCACTGTATAGCTCAGCTATTTACCGCTATTAATAATTAAACATTAAAATTTTGCTGTATTTAGCCGATGATTTCAATTTATATTAACCGATTTTTAAAATTAAATTCTAAATTATATTCACGCTCTTTCATATTTCAAAAATAAAATTATTTTAAATGGCTATTCAAAAGGAGTTATGTTGCTCTGGTAACCATTAACATAATATGAGCCAAATGGGCGTATGAAGACAAAACTAAGTAAATTAGTCGATCATAACGTCCACAGCACAATGTAATGGTGCTAACCTTGCAACAAGTATACATATGTCACTCTCAATGATTCAAACCTGTCACTATAGGTCTTAAAGCTAGAGGGAAAACCATTTGGCTACAAGTGGGCCTTTAGTGTCAAATGTATGCGTCTGTGACCATAGAATAATCTTTTGTCCGGCGTTTCCGTTTGCTCGAAAAGCATTGCATTTCTTAAAATAAAACAACTGACTTCTCTTAACTTTTCTTTTTCCGAAAAAGAAAAAAAAAAAGAAAAAAACGAGAAATGTTTTAGTTTAAATGTTCTAGTCTAGAAGTACCATACATATTCTAAAAACCCCTGTTAATGATACGATAAAGTTAAAAAATATTCCAACCGTAACTCGCAAACTTTGCGAAAAGTGTAAAATTTTCAAATCAATTGCAACTGCTTTATTTCTGTTCCACTTTGAATAAGAATGCCGGTGGAGCTTTCGCCGAATCTGCTTCATTTTCCATCGCTGAGGAAACTGAATTTCCCTTGAGCTCCGCCCCCTTAACCTTCCCCCACCCTCTCTTCTTCTGTCCTAATGGACGCCGCCTCTACTTTTTGTAAACAAACAAAAAATTATAAAATGTCATGATGGCGGCTCACAGCTTTTCCAGTTGTTATAAAAATAGTGTCAGGCTATGGAAAGTTGGCGAACACGATAGGATCAGACTCTTGAAGCAGCTGCCATGAGATAAACAGATTTGAAGATTTCGATGCTATTTTACGAGTAGAATTCAAAAACTTACGATCGCTGGACTGATCTAGGGGGATCAATTTCTCATCAGCATTGCCGGCGAAGTTTGGCAAATGCGGTTCTGCTGCGCGCAGATAGATCCGGAGAAGGAAAAAAAATTGCACATTCTTTTCCGAGGCACTTGTCAAACTAAAAAAAACTATGGAGGTTACTTCTTTCACGGCATTATAAGGGGAAAATCAATACCCGCCACAGTAATTTTATTTGGCATGATCTCTTCAATTTTATGCGGAGTTTCTATAAAGAAGATTTGCCAAAAAATGATGATTTTTAATAATCCCTGATTTCAATTTAGTTTACTTTCTAACCCTTTCACTATCGGTAACCAGTGTGCTATGATGAAAGTTATGATTTTTAATATACACTTTACACCAAAGCTAATATAAGCAAATACTAGTTTTCGTAAAATGTTGGCGTTAATTTTTAATATTTTAATGAATGACAATGGATATTTTCTTTAAAAAATGTATAATACTTCTAATACTGAATAAAATGTTTGGACTAAAATGAGTTATGTATAACATTCACTTATAAGACTATTTTTATTTGTATTTTCATAGTATTGTTTTCTCTTTATTTAGATTTTTGGTTTCTTTTTAACATTTCTTTGACTTTCACGCGAACCTAGCACGTAGTTTCAGTTACTCGTTAAAATACCAACAGATAACATAACCATAGTTTTCATAGATGAAATAAAAATGCAGTTAAAATAATAATGATGATTGTAATAGCAAATTTATGATAAATATTTAAACATCTGTCTATGAGGATGGACACTAACAAAAGGGTTAAAGTAGTGACCTTTGCTTGTTATGTCTTCTACAGCATTTTGTAAAAACCACGTGACAAAATAAATGTATTTAACACAAAATGATTAATTTCATTCATATTTCGTATAAAAATGTACATAGATTAGCAGATATGCCCGTCGTTGCTCGTGACTTGAAATATATGCAGAATTTAAACTCATTCATCTATTTTTTTATTTCCATTAAAATACTGAATTTAATTGCTCTATAAAAACAGATGTATAAGAATATATGCTTATTCCATACAAAATTATTTACAGTAGTCAAATCTGAAGAATAAAACGCATTGGTTTCAATTTTAAACCAATCTACAGAAATGTGAAGTTTGGTAAACACACGCTAAAATGAAGATGCTAAAATGGTAGGAAAATTTATTCCAGTACCATTGTTTATTTCGTTGCAACTATCATTTAAACACATCCGGAGCTAATTTAACTCTAAAATTCTTTTCCAAAGTATTATTGACCGTAATTGATATAACAATGTCAAAAATATATTATAATATCATTTATTTGTTAAATTCATTTTTATATCAATTTCTTTATTATTGAAATGGGATAAATTGTATAAAATGTGTTTGCCGTAAAAACTCATTTAATTTAATTCTGCTGCTAAGCAACATATAATTTTCTTCAAATAAAGTTTCGGGAAAATATCGTCTGCAAAAACGCTATGTTACGGAAGTTAAAAACTGTGCACTTCTATACGGAACGGATAAACTTTCAATTATTTAGTACATTTATAGTATCGACCAGAGGACAAAACTTGAGCCAATTTTCGATTAAGCTGACTATTTTCGAAACTAAACTCTAAACATTGCTATTAACATTTTTAAACTAAGTTCCAATTTTTTTAAGTTCTCAATCTGTAACAGACATTATATACTATATATATATAAGAAAGGTCAAGTTAGCCCTAAGAGCTTAGGGCTTTGTTAAGTACACCTTTTCAAGCTGATTCTAAAAACTATCATTGTACGCAAATTTTGATCCTGTGACATCTTTTAGTAAAGAACATATAGAATGTAACTTTTTATATGGACCCCGTAGAAAGAAATTTTCAATTATAAAAATATTTTCCATAGTTAAACAAAAAAGGTCCATTATCATAGGATCAAAATTACTCGACATATCATTAATACCGACGAATGATTAGGGACTGTAAAAAACGTTTGCTATAGATAGGCATGCAAATTCTCAAATGAAGGTTTTATCAACGAGACGCAATTTTTGTGCGAGCCCTGAAATCCATGTTTTTGACGTTTATTTTGATCGTATCAAAGTGGTTTAAATCCTATACCGTTGGCAATTTTTTCAGGACCAATTTTGCATATTAGAGGACTGAGTGTTTTTTCTAAAGATCTTCAGATAAATAAGAAACATTTTGCTATTTGGAACTTTTTTGCAGAGGGTCCGTATAAAAAGTTAAATTTTGTACTTTTTACTAAAACGTGTAACTTGAACCAAACTGTTTTAGTCTGAAAGTCGAGCTTATTAAAAACATTTCTTACAATAGGTTCTTCGTTTCTTACATTCACAATCAGTCTGCGACTAGGCATCGGAAAATTAGGTGGCTAATAATTCTTTCAAAAGCGTTTTGAGTCTTTTTTATGGGATAAAAAACGGCTCGTTTTTAAACAAACGCTAAGCGCAGCTGCTAGTTGTTTTAGCGTCTGTTTAAGGCACTCATTATTATCGTTTTTTTTTAAGAGCACAAAGTTTTTCGACTTGAAAAAGAGTGCTCAAAACGCTATTGAAACAAATGTTAAATGTAATTTTCCTACGTCTGCTAATTGTCCTATGCAGGGAAATATTTAAAAATTAAATTACTAATACTTTTTTAGTGTGAGAGTGTGAGTATGAGTTTGTGGATGTAATATCTCAAAAACGAATGGAGCGTTTTAACTGTAATTTGGTACGATTGTTAAGATCTATGAATGCTGGAATTTTTTTGATTTTAAATGCAATTGAAACCAATTCGAATGGATTTTTGAAAAAAACATAAAAAAATCAGGGTATTATAAAATGTTAAATAAATAATCATTTTATATATAATATTTTATTATAAAACCAATGACAAACTTTAGAACGATAGATTGAACCGGTTTCAAAATATTGCACGTTTTCAAATAAATATATTTAAAAAGTACAAAAAAAGAAGAGGCGTAAGTACTATCAAATATGTAACAGTTGGTAGTAAATTTGGCGGCATATTTAACGATAAAACACCAACTTGGCGACTTTGTAACGTGGTCCTACATTGACGAACATGTCGCCAAAATGAAAAATTGACTCTAAAGTTAGGAAAATGACGATAAATTTTGAATTAATAATTAACATACTTTAATATAATGGGATATATTGATTAGCAGATATGAACAATATTTCCAATTGTGAAGTTATATTTCTGCGAAATATACATTAATTTGGTACTTCAAAATAATTTTACATGATATCGTCCAGAGAAGCACCAACTGCGTCAATGTGCTTTTCAACTTTTAAAACATCGTGCCTTAGATCTTATCCATCTTGATATCACATTGAATGAAGTAAAGTACTTGCTTTATGTAGGGAAAGTCATGTACTGAACACATCAGATTTTTTAGAAAAGTAACTAGTTTTGATCTCTGTTAAAGTAATACGTCAATTGCAGTTAATTCAGTCACTTTTACACCCTTATTACTCAACATTTCATAAAATAATTATTTTCTTTGATTCACTTCAATTTGGTCAAAGTGCCAAACAAATATTTGGATCTTATTTCATCTTCTGCATTATAATAAATCAGGTATTTAAACTTGTCAAATACAGTAAAACTCACACTCTTAAAAAATGAAGTTAGATTTTAAATATATTTTATTTTATTTAACAATGTGTGTTGCTTGGCACTGCAAATACTCTTTTTAATCAAGCATTTGTTTCGTTGGGATTTGTCCTGTAGTTAGTACTATAAGTATGCAAATTATTAGCCTTTCTGATCATCAATGGGACTTTAAGGATTTCAAAGTATTTCTTTAGTCTTTTGTCTTCTGTGCATTTCGCCTGCACACGTTGGAGAAATCGAAAATCCGGATCCGTCTTCCAATTGATACTATGAAAAGATTCCAATTGATACAATGCAAAGAAACGTGTAGATCCGTCAAAAACTCGAATTGCGATTTTCGACACGATTTCAATATTTTCCCTATGCATTACCATGTATTGTAGGGAAAGTAAAATCAACATTTACTCTATTTGAATCTCAAAGAATCAGACAGTAACTTGTATTTACGTACTGAAACAATTGCACCACATTTCATTGACATTACTCAATTGTTATGAAGGATATTCTCACATATTCACTGTAGATAAAAAAAATTTAATACCACAGAAGCAGTTCCTTATAGGTCCACGGGGGGTATTTTAGCAGACTTCCGTTGTAAAATAAAGTAAGGAAGTCTAATGTAAAGAATATTCAATCCCACCACAAAACTTTCTTTTTACATTTATGTAGTGAAAACGTAACAAAATTTGAACGTTACTTGTTTCCTCACGCAAGGAAAATCAATACACGTCGCAGTGATAATATTTGGCGTGAAGTTTTTTCCATTTTAGGTAAGATATTTGTAATGGAAATTCTTACACATAATAATGCACTTTTCGTTACCGCTGATTTCTTTTTAGTCCAGTTTTCTAATTTTAGATATTTTAAAGCACAATCCGATGAAGGTTATATATAATTCCTTTATAAGAAAGTTGTTTTTTGTAAAAAATGTTGTTTTTTGTAAAAAAAATTAAAAAACACAAACAGAGAGGAATATGTCGAAATACTCGATTTTTTTATTTTTGAGTAGCATTTAAGACTATCAAGGACAGATAAACTAACACTCTTAAAATATTAAATTACAACTTTTTAAATATAATTTTTGCTTAACAATGTATGTTATTTAACACTAAATATGGTTGTTTTAATCGAAAGTTGCTTCCGTTAAGCTCTGTGTCATGGTTTATACTATACTTGTGCGAAGTTGAGTCTTTGATGTCGCTAAAGACTTCTGGACGATCTTTAAAGACTTTACACCTTACCTACCTACCTTTCTTTCCGCCTTGGGGAAGATCCCTCCGTTAGGTTCTGCTCCATACTCAGTACTACGAATATACAAAGATTCAGCCTTCTAAGGTACAGGGTAGACTTCTGTAGATTTTGGAAATATTTTAGAAAAGTTACTTATTTTCTTCGCTCTTGGTGGACATAGTAAATAGTGATAGTACGAATTTTAAATTGTATCCAAAATGAATTATGAATGAACTATAAACAAATTCTGAAATATGAATATGATAAATGAACCGTAAATTTTACCTAACTCGAATGATTTTTATTAACACTTTACAACAAAGTTGAAAAGTGTTTATGACTTTGTTCATTCTGTCTGTCTGTCTGTCTGTCTGTCTGTCTGTCTGTCTGTCTGTCTGTCCGTTAGCACGATAACTGCCGTAAAAATGACTTAATCAAAATGAAATTTTAGTATGTTGTTCAGACGGTCTATAGGACCTATGGGAATATAAATGAATAATATCACCCAATTAGTTTTGGATTGAACCCGGGTTGAAAAAATGGAATACATTGAGCCCTATGGGACCTAATTTTTCAAAGCATTTTTTAAGCGGATTTAAAATTCACAAATTGCTTCGAAAATTTTAGGCAATATTCAAATTGTTCCATAAAATATATAAAAAAAAATTCAGCGAAATATATTCAGTTATTTTTTAAATAAAAATTAAAATAATAATAACACCTCTTATATTAAGCGATCACGTGTCCATGATATGAAACGATCACATGACCCACTTCAAAATGATATATGGCATCCATCTTGTGTCAAAATCGTGATTTTTAAAGTTCTTTTTAATTCATATTGAGTGTTGTATCCGTCCTAAAATTACTTTATTTTTGCCTAAATTCTGTGCATCTACATACTGAAACAACGCAATGACAATATATTCCAGTTTAAATGCTCTTCCAAATTTGATTATTTCTACTATTAAGCCTATTTTTCACCTATGTAAAATGTAAACAGCAAAATATGTAGAATGAGTTGTATTAGAATCGCTGTAATTCTTTAACACAAAATCATTTAGTCCATGGAGTCTGCGTAGCTGATATGAATTCATTGATTTTAGAAAGAGAAGGACGATATTTTTCGATGAAGTTTTACGCATAGAGTTTACTTACTTGCAGCTCAATGGTCTTAATTTTTAAATAAAATAAATTGTTATAGTATTGTGATGAATGACATGAATGGGGGAATTATTTATGAATGAAATGTTGCTTTTATAGAGAGAGCCAGGCGTGTTATTTTTTTATGACGTCATTTGAATGGATTTCAGTTGTTTTCGATGAAGTTTTCAAATATAATAAATTATCGTAGTATTATGATAATTCTAAAATTATTACCGAGGAATGTATAACATTTAAGAGATGTTTAAACCAGGCAATTTATACTTTAATGCCGTCATTTGAATGAAGTTAATTTTTTTCGATGAAGGTTTAAGGTTTCAAATATAATAAATTAATGTAGTATTGTGATAAGTTTTAAAATATTACCAAGGAATGTATTGCATTTTAGACATGTTTAAATAAAATTGCATTGAAGTTGGAAAGTGTTTCATAATCAATGCTTTAAGCATGATTGATCTTTCTTGTTACAGTTTCAGCTTTAATATTTTTAATAAAATGAGATGCATATAATCTTTAAAACTTTATATTATTTAATGAATTTCAAATAGGACAATATTTTAATTATATATATATATATATATATATACATATATATATATATTATAAAAATTATGTAATGCAGGGGCACTTCTTAATAATTAATAATAATTCGTTCTCCTGTTTCTATTCCAATCGAGCATTTTTATTATTTTTCTATTTTTAACAATATTTTAAGCAAGTAGACCCACAACTTCATCATCTGCTATCCTGTAATACGTGTAACTAGCTGGTTTCAGCAAAATACTATTTGGGATGCTGAAAAAGTGATAGTTATTTCGACAGATATGGTTCTTTATAATTTATCAGTTTGTATTGTCTTGCTATCTTATTTATATTAATATCATCATCTTTCAGCATTTCCTATTGTACTTTGATGTAGATTTTATGTATGTTTATGTGCTTGTATGTGTGCTTATGATGTGGTTGTGTGTATTTTGTTTGTGTGTGTTTTTGTGTATATGGTTGTGTGTGTGTTTGCGTATATGGTTGTGTGTGTGTTTGTGTATATGATTGTGTGTTTGTGTATATGGTTGTGTGTGTTTTGTTTGTGTATATGATTGCGTATGTGTTTGTGTATATGGTTGCGTATGTGTTTGTGTATATGGTTGCGTATGTGTTTGTGTATATGGTTGCGTATGTGTTTATGTACATGGTTGTTTGTGCTTGTGTGTGTGAGATAGAGAGAGATAGAGTAAGTGAGAGACTTTGAAATTCATAAAATCTTGTATCCAATCTGAATAACGAAATTTTATTTGTTAATTTCGCTTCAGGAATGTTACATAATCGAAACAAATAAGAAAAGCAATTATCTCTCCTTATATATAAAATTATTTATACGACGTAACTATAAATTTTTAGCATCCTGAATAGCCCTAACCTTTTCGCAGCAAGGTGAACAGATGAGCAATTACATTAGTGACGCAAGTGAAACAGAAGTGAACCTTACTGTATTATCAACAAGTAGAACGAAGGAGAAAGATTGCAATCTTCAGCAAAGTGGGGATTTATTTATTGAGATGGGTGATAATGAAATACGAAGTTCTGCGCCGGGGAAAAGTAATTAGTATGCTATTTGATGTTTGATCAGTTTTAGCAATAGTTTAGGTGATCTTATAGAGAATAAATATTTCCGTAAATTAGAGAAAGGATAAGTACTGTGCATTAGAGAGGGTATTGATTTAGGTACATTAAAAATATTTTAGACATGGAATGGTTAATATATTGCATGTCTTTGAAAAATGTGTAAAATATAATTAATTGTTAAAATATATTATTTTTGATTTTGATAACTACTAAACATGTTTCAGAATAAACAATAACACTTTTATAATTTAAATTGTAAAATGTATCCATGTGTTTTTAAATATTTTAGTCACATTTGGATACAGTTTATTTTGTATTTCGTAATAATTGCCTGCAAAAGAAATTGAATTATTCACTATTACGTATCTTTTAATGATTAATCGTTTTTAAAATATATAGGGTGTAACTAAACACATTTTATAGTGCAAAATTTACGCTCATAGTAGTGGTACTACGGGCATTTGAAGATAATTATTTTTTACAATATTTCCCCTAAATTAGATTTTGGTCTTGATTTATAACTCATGTTAAGAAATTCTTCACATTTTTAGAAACATGTTGATTAGCATGCTTATCTTTTAAAATAAATGGCATCGACTCTTATTCATATGTGTATTTTATCTATTGTAATACTCTTGTTAAAACTTTTACTTATTCTTAGTGTATCTATTCGTATACCATGCTATTATCTGATGAAAATTAAGAAATATTTATTCAAAATACATATTCATATATATATGGTTTATATCCTACATAATGAAAGAAGACGTATATGTCGTTTGTAACGGAAAATTAAAGGTTCGCACAACTGCAAAATTTGGTACTTATGCATGTCCTCAAACCAGAAACCCCGGCGAGATTTTATTTTAATTCGAATTAGTGCCACAGTAATTAATATCTAATGTTGAAAATACGTCAAAAGTGTGATTTAAAATCACATGCAATTCTGATAATAAAAGGCAATCAAATAAATTTATCCATCTTTTATTTCAGAAACAGATGGCCTTCAAATGATATTTCAGACTTTTGTGTAGACGAGTGCTATTTTGAGTGCTATTTTATTTACTATTTTCTAAATTCGTGAATTTAAAAGATACATATTAATGTTTTGGAATATATAATTTTTTCAGTATTTTAAGTATTCCTTGAAAATTTGACTTCAATCATTTCGCTGAGATAGCAATTATTATTCTTTTTTTTAATTTTACTTCTTGTGTAAAGGAACTTTTCTTCTTTTTTGTGATTTCAAGTGTTTTCATTTATCTGTATCTATATTAAACAATCCAAAAGGCTAGTAATTTTGAATATCGGTTTTCTAACTTCCAATATAACATATACACACATATATATATATATATATATATATATATATATATATATATATATATATATGTGTGTGTGTGTGTGTGTTTGTGTGTGTATGCATGTATGTATATATATATATATATATATATATACATAAATTCCCAAAAAGGACAAGTATTTATATACCCATAATGATGTTAAAAGAGTATTTATAAAGTGACGGCCGGGGGGGGAGTAGAGACCCCCAACTCTCCGGTTAAAGCTTTTACAGCCATGGCGAAACGCTCCCGGTAGCCTAAACCTTCAAACCATTTCCAACAAGACCCTCACCATTACCTCAAAAAACGCAAAACACACTAAAAACCAAGTCATTAATATAAAAAAACTAAGTCATTAATATAAAAAATTCTGTCTGCCAATAATCGACGAACCAGATGTTTGTACGCATGCGTGACGAATTGCAGTCTGCTTATTTAGGGAGCATTATGCACACGCTGTATAATTGACACGGCTGAGTATGGAAAAACAGAACGCGTAAGGGATTTTTAGTTCAAAACAGGCGATTTGGAATTGAGTTGTTATTTGTATCTGTATTATTTAAGTACCGGGAGCTTATTTAGGACGCGAGCAACGGTAGGTAATTCGTTCTAGTTTAGTATAAACTTTTATAATCTTTTAAAAGGAATATCTAATATAATACCAAAATTTAAGTGGAACATATATGGTTAAAATAAGTTGGCTTATTTAATATATATAAATATATCCAGTATAACTCCAATAGGCTGAAATGATACGTTCTTGAAAATAAATGTCCTATCCACTTATCCTTATACTGGTACCTATTACATGGATTTAGATAGATTCATCTCGTAAACCACTTTAGATAACTTAATCTAGTAGATTACTTTGCGCAGCAGTTCTACATTGGCCGTCGTGAAGGAATTTCCCTGGCATTTCTCTCTTAATACATACTCTTAACAGCATTTCTACCTATATTCTATCTCACGAAATGGTGGCTCTGAATCTAAATGAGCATTTTAAAAAAAAGAAGTGGTTAGGGTTTTGCCGAAGCGCCTTTTTTAATGTCTAGTCATTTGCTACTTGCTCAAATTTATAATTATTTATGAACAGATGCATTATTTATTGAAAAACTTCCACCCTGTGGTTTAATATATAAATTTAAGTAACACATTTCAATTGGTAATTATAAAGACACTATCAGCTCAATCTGCTGTTAATGTAATAAAACTCAAAGAACTTCGTTAAAAGCAGCATAAAACGCAAAATAGGTAATGTCTTCCGGTTTCGAAGGCAAGAAATAGCCGTCCTCGTCAAGACACACAGGCAGAGGTAAGAAACAAATGAGAAAGGAACGAGAGGTAGGGCACTATGTTAGATCTGTCAAATAGCAAAGAGGAAAGTAAAAGTCCAATAAAGGATTCGAAGTATTTTTCAGTAAATATAACTATGAAAAATAGTCTTATTAAAGTTTGTAGCTCTCCTCTTTGGAATTTCATTTCCTCTTCTTGGCTTCCTCTTTCATATTTTACCGTTCATTCATAGTGTCCTACCTCTTGTTCCTTCCTCTTTGCTTCTTGATCTCTTTTTGTTCTCTCGAAGTTGGCAACCACTTTTTCCTTCTTTACTCACGTTTTTTTTTTTTTAACCGAGTTGTCAACCTTGCTCCCATGAGTAAAGGTTGCGCTGCCTGCATGTCCCGACGAAGAAGGCTGTTCAAACCCGGTCAAACTCTATCCACACTATTTATTTTGGGGTGTATGTTGCTTTTAACAAAGTTATTTGATTTGTATTTGAAAAGATACTAGTACGTACGCTTTCCAATGACAGGAAAATTAAAACTCTTGAAAATAAAGTTCCAACTATATTTTTAATACATTTTATTTTATTTAACAATGTATGGCGTTATTTAACTCTGTAATAATAAAGACCGATAATAGTCGTATTAATTAAAAATATTTATATGTTCTGTCTCGCGGTTGATATTATAAGCGTGCAAAGTTTCAGTCTATTAGACCACCGGGGGGGGGGTGCTTCTGTAGGACCTGCCAAAACATTTCAACCCCAACATTTATCCATCCCCTGGGAGAGAAATCGAGAATCCTGTTTAGTTAGGTTCTGTCTAAAAGTCGATACTAGAAAGATGTAAAAATGTAAAAATGCGTTGTACTTCAGGAGAATATGGAAAGACTTTTAGAAACCTTTTCTAGTATGTTTTAGAATCCCCTGGAAGAGAAATCTAAAATGTTGATATGTTAGGTTACGCCCATGGTCGATACTAAAAGTATGCAAATGATCAACCTTCTAGGTCGCTTGGGGGAGGTAACTCCTGGAGGGTGTTGTTGATGTTGTTGTTGAGGAGACCCAGAGCGCCCGACCTAC
Organism: Amaurobius ferox; assembly: GCA_951213105.1. Lineage (NCBI taxonomy): Eukaryota > Metazoa > Arthropoda > Arachnida > Araneae > Amaurobiidae > Amaurobius > Amaurobius ferox. The sequence goes on along the minus strand of OX578142.1, from coordinate 104,639,474 downwards.
CAGAAAGGTGTAAGGTAACTTCCTGGAGCGGGTGTAAATATTTTTCAAAAACTGCTCAGTTTCTTTGCCTCCAAATCAAATATCTGGCTCCGATAGGTTTTGTCCCGTGCCGTGGTCGATACTGTAAGTGTACAAATATTCAATCTTCTAAGTCAGCACGGAGGTTTTGGAGTGCCTGCAAAATTTTTAGAAGGCATTTTCTCCGCCCCGTGGGTAGATCAAAATTCCTGCTCCTTTAGGTTATGTTCAATGGTTGATACTAAAAGCAAGGATTCTAAGTTAGAGGGCGAAGGAGGGGCTTCTGTTGTATATGGATATATATATATATTTTTTAAAACCTCCCAGCTCTAAGATACTTTATACTAACCTTGTTTAATTATATACACAGGATCCATACTCCGGCAGTCCAATCAGCAGCGTTCAATCAGCATGTCCTAGGACGATTCAGACGGTCTGGGTTTGCAACTGGATTCATACTGACAATTATCGGTTAATACTCGAAAATACTCATAAAGCCTGCTTAAAAAATCATCTATTAAAACTTGAATTCAAATTTTCTATTGCGTTATTATACTTTTTATATAGCTATGTTCTGTAATAATAATGCAAAAAGTACTTTAATATTCGATGAATTTGATAAAAGCACGTTCTAAAAGCATATTTTGTTTCATTTAGAAATTGAAATTTTCCACTGAAATATGATCTCAATCTGGGAGCAAAATGGGAAAATACGAGTATACAAAAGTACATTTCTAGAAGAGTAACATATTTCTATAACAACATACTTCTAAACAACACATTGATCTAGAAGTAATTTAATGTTCATTGAATTTGATAAAGCACGTTTTAAAAGCGTACATCGCCCCATTCCGAGATTGAAATTTCCACTGAAATATTATCTCAATCTGGTAACAAAAAGGAAATATGTACAAAGTAACATTTCTAGGAGAGAATTGTGATTTAACTTAAAATAAATGTCACTGGGGCAAATGCAGCTGCCATCTGTTACGGTAAATAATAGCCCGAAGGTATTACCAAACTGCCATTTCTTTTCAATTTTCTCATTGCTCCGGCATGCTGAAAAGGTGATTGATTTGAATCATCTGAAGGTATCAATTCTAAAGTAATGAGACAAAAATTTTAAGGTGGATTTAAAACGCATTTGAAAATGGCACTCCAAAGCTTTACTCCGAACAGCTTTACAGAAAAAAAAATATTTTTGAGACTTTAAACACAAAGGAACTGTGGCAGAACGAACGATAGTCGCATCAAATCCTTCAGAGATAGAGTGAGTGTATTTGTCTGGATGCTTAAGGTTGCATCCCCACTTTACTTGTAGGAACGTAGAAATATCTGGGAAAAGGAGCAGATCAGAGGCTGGAGCTTAGAGAGAACCCTCAGGAGAGGGGGATTGAAACTCGACAATGGTTTCTCAAGAAACTCGATGACTTTCTCAATCTGTCAAGAAAGAAACAGGAGAGGGTTAAATGATATAATTAACTTCATCTTCATGCGCTTTGTTGTGTTAAAGTTAATTATGCAAATTGCAGTGTACTTAGTGCCATTTGCGAGTACTTCCTTTCTCCTTAATCTATAGATATATATCATTGTTGAAACGAACCAAATGAAATTGCCTTAATATATGCTAGTTCCTTATATATAGTTCTTGCCAATTAAAAAAAATCAACTCTTGTACAATATTTCACTGTCTTTGAGATTAACCCCTGTAAGTTTAAGTCGCTGCAACTTCCCTTGATGGCTGTTATAAAAAGTTCTGCGAAAAATAATTGCTAAAAGAAGTTTGTGAATAAAGGGGGTTATAATTAAAGGAGAGGCCAAATGAAATCCATAAAATAGCTTTTCAGCTTTAGAAACTGATAACATTCTGTATTTTTGCTACTTTATTCCATTGTTTCAAATTCTCTGCGTTTAGATGGTATTTGGCAAATAATTTAAAGCGCGAGGAAGTTGATCAGCAAAAATTTAATGACTCAGATAAATATTATGAAAATTCATCGGGATTACTTGTCGCTTATTTGTAAAAATTGACTCTATATTTATAAATAAAAATCCGTTCACATTTATCTCTATATGTAGAAATGACGTTTAGAAGATATTTACTAAAATCCCTTCTAAACCTCTGAAATAAATTGCTTAATAAATTTTTCATACCACGTGCTTACTACAGTGTAACCAGGTTAAAATGACCACAGCTGGGACTAAAAAAACTGGTCACTTTACTAAAATGATGAGGCCAAATGAGTATGTACGTAAATTGTATTGTCAATTTTCATACATACTCAATTGTATTGTAAAATAGTCATTGTATGAAAATGCTATGGTCACTTCGGAAAAAGTGGTCGTATTAGCCAGGTGACCAGTATACTAAGGTGGTCACTCTTCCAGGTTTCACTATATATACATAGTGATATGATATAAATATATATATCATATCACATCTCCCTCTCTCTCTAGTATATATATATATATTTATATATATTAAGAGAATTAAATATAATATAAGAGATACAGATATTTTAATTTTAGCCGTATGTAAATAAAATTCCAATAAAAAACACATTTATCTTTTACTAGCAGCATACCCGTTCTTCGTACGGATTATATAATATAAAGAAACTTATAATTCACAATCATGTGCAAATTCTGTTAAAATATTAAATTTATTGCTCCTAAAGAGGAGTTTAAGAATATCTGTTCTCACTATGCAAAATTATCTTCATTGGTAGATCTGAAGAATAGAACATCCTGGCCCCTTTTGTAAGCAAATTTACAAAAAAAAAGGAATTGAATCACTATATGCAACCTCGTACTACTTATATTGTCGCAGATTAGAAAATATGCCAGTGTGTTAGTAGAAGATTACCCGTATTACAATATGAGTCTCAAAAAGCTTTGCCAAAATAAAAGAGATGACATAATAAATTAAAAATATCAATAATCTCCGTATTCTTTATACCAGAAGGTCGTAATTGATTCTAATATATGCCAATATATATCAAAATATATGCCAATATACCTGTACTACTTATATTCTCGTAGATTAGAAGATATACACATGAATTTGTAGAAAATTACTCGTACAACGTATAATACAAGAGTTTAAACAATTTTTGTCATAATTAAACAATTGCATAATAACTTGAAAATATCAATAATCCCTGAATCAATAATCCCCGAAAATATCAATAATAATAACGTTTAAACCTGAAGACCGTAATTGACATTATCCAGTCAAAAATGCTATAAAAAAATCAACTCGTTCTTTTCTAAAATATATTTTTATATCCATTTATTTATTATTCAAATCGAAAAAAAAATTATTACAATTATAAGAGACAGATTTAATTTAATTGCGCTTCTGAGTAACATGATATAAGATAGAATCTTCCTCATAAACTGCGAAATTATATAACCATTTTGATTTCTTTATACTTTTCATTGTTCAGTGAAAGCTTGTGAAATATAAACCAAGGAGATAGATTTCACATTTAAATCATGTTTCAAACATTTCATGTTATCAGAAAGTGACTAATTAGTGCAAAAAATCTCCCCCCAAACTCAGAGATACAGTTTTAATTCACTTTCAAACGATTTTCAAGCTTTTCGCTTGGATAAACCACGGAGTTAGAGAGAAGAACTCCTAAGGAAAAGTTTCGTTTTTCATTAATATCTCGACAAACCCTAGTCTTAGATACTCGAAACTTACGGTAAGTTTATGGGGGGGGGGGAGCATATTTCAAGGCAAAAACAAAATTTCATCAAATTTGATTCAGCCGTTCTCCCGTAATAATGAGACAAACGAAAATGTTGTTTTTTACTAATATCTCGAGAACCATTGATCGTAGAAACTCCAAACGTGGACTAAATTTTAAGTGAGACTATTTCCAGACTACCCACAAAATTTCTTCAATTTCGGTTCAGCCGTTCTCCCGTGATGACAGGACAAACAGACAGACAGACAGACAGGCAGATTTTCAGTTTTATTTATATAGACTAGCAGCGTACCCGTTCTTCGTTCGGAGTATATAATATAAAGAAACTTATAATTCGCAATCATATGCAAATTCTGTTAAAGTATTAAATTTATTGCTATTAAAGAGAAGCTAAGGAATATATGTTCTCACTATGCAAAATTATCTTCAAGGGCAGATCTGAAAAATAAAACATCCTGGCCCCTTTTGTAAACAAATTTACAAAAAAAGAAAAGAAAAGGAATTGAATCAATATATGCAACCCCGTACTACTTATATTGTCGCAGATTAGAAAATATGCCAGTGTGTTAATAGAAGATTACCCGTATTACAATATAAGTCTCAAAAATATTTGCCAAAATAAAAGAGATGACGTAATAAATTGAAAATATCAATAATCCCCGTACTTTTTACACTAGGAGGTCGTAATTGATTCCAATATATGCCAATATATATCAAAACATATGCCAATATACCTGTACTACATATATTCTCGTAGATAAAAGATATACCCGTGTATTTGAAGAATATTACTCATAGAACGTACAATATATGAGTTTAAACAGTTTTTATCACAATAAAGCAATTGCATAATAACTTGGAAATATCAATAATCCCTGTATCAATGATCCCCGAAATTATCAATAATAATAACGTTTAAACCTGAAGATCGTACTTGATACTATCCAGTCAAAACTGCTATAAGAAAAATCAAATCGTTCTTTTCTAAAACATATTTTTATATCCATTTATTTATTATTCAAATCGAAAAAATAATTATTAAAATTAACAGACAGATTTAATTTAATTCGTTTCTGAGTAACATGATATAAGATAGAATCTTCCTCATAAACTGCGAAATTAAATAACCATTTTGATTTCTTTATACTTTTCATTGTTCAGAAAAAATTGTTTTAAATAAACCATGGAGATAGATTTCCCCTTTAAATCATGTTTTAAACAATTCATGTTTTCAGAAAGTGACTAATTAGTGCAAAAAATCTCCCATCAGACTCAGAGATTAAATTTTAATTCACTTTCAAACGATTTTCAAGCTTTTCGTTTGGATAAACCACGGAGTTGGAGAGTAGAACTCCCAGGAAAAAGTTTGGTTTTTTATTAATATCTCGACAACCCCTGGTCTTAGATACTCGAATGTTGGACCAAATTTATGGAGCGCTATTTCAAAGCTATCCACAAAATTTCATCATATTCGGTTCAGCCGTTCTCCCGTGATGGTGAAACAAACGAAAATTTGTTTTTTACTAATATCTCGAGAACCACTAATCGCAGAAACTCCAAACATGAACTAAATATTAAGTGGGGCTATTTTCTGGCTACCCATAAAATTTCATTAAATTCGGTTCAGCCGTTCTCCCGTGATGGCGGGACAAACATACAGACAGACAGATTTTCAATTTTATATATATAGACTAGCAGCATACCCGTTCTTCGTACGGAGTATATAATATAAATAAACTTAAAATTCACAATCATGTGCAAATTCCTATAGTATATTAAATGACATGCTTAATCAAAATATGCTGTTAAAATATTTAATACAATGCTCCTAAAAAGAAAGAAACCACAGGATCTCTGTTCTCACTATACAAAATTATCTTCACGGGTAGATCTGAAGAATAAAATATCCTGGCCTTTATTGCAAGCAAATTTATAAAAAGTATGGAATTGAATCAATATATGCAAAATAATAACGTATTGTATGGGACCCGTACTACTTATATACGCGAATATTAGAAGATATAACCTGTATTATGACATTACATGTATACATTGAAAATATCAGTAAATCCGTAATCTTTAAACCAGTAGGCAGTAATTAATTCCAATATGTGCCCAAATGAAAGTGCTAAAATTATATGGAAAGATAAATCCGTTCTACTTATAATGTCATAGATTAGAAGATATGTCCTAGTGTTAGTAAAAGATTACCCGTATTATAATATTTAGTTTGAACATTTTTTGCCAATATATAACAGATTACTTAATAAATTAAAAATATCAATAATCCCCGTGATCTTCATACCGGAAGGCTTGATTCCAATATATGCCAATATACATGTACTACTTATATTCTCTTACATTAGAAGATATACCCGTGCATTTGTAGAAGATTACTCGTACAACGTACAATATATGAGTTTCAACAATTTTTGCCGCAATAAAACAATGCCATAAGAAATTGAAAATATCAATAATCTCTGAATCAATAATCTCCGAAAACATCAATAATAATAATGTTTAAACATGAAGATCGTAATTGATATTATCCAGTCAAAAATACGATGGCAATGAAATTTATTTTATATACATATCTTCATCATTAAAATCGGAAAAGATTTAATAAAAATCTTCTTCCTCATAAACACGTTAAATTTAAATCCGTTGTTAAGCGACATGTTATGATTTGCTTCAAATAAATTGGTGGTCAAAATATCGTCTAAATATCTCTAATGAAGGTTTGGCGACATTTTAAAAAATCGCCAAATTTATCGCCAAGGAGGACTGTAGAACTGACAGTCCCACTTGGCGATAAATTGACGAACCATCACCAAAATATTATCCCCTAAAAAAAACACAATTTCATTTATTTAGGGCAATTTATCAATTTCAAAATATTTTTATGGATTTATAAATATTTTTATCAATTTGGTGTCAATTTAAAAATTCGCTAAATGGGTTACTAACTAGGGCGGTTAGACTCACAGACAAATGCTAACGAAACACCATTTCAGTACTTTCTTTTAACAAAACAAATTTAATTTCATTGATTTGCTTCACTTTTATCAATTTAGAGACATTTCTACTAATTTGGTAAAGTTTAAGAAAAGTTACCAAGTTAGCGATACCCAGCCAAATTCGTAGCTCTAAATTCTCAGATCTGAATAAAATATCGTGATCCAGTTTGTATATACTAAATGAAAACACTAAAATATTATTAGAAGATATACCCATTCTACTCTTTTTCTGTTTAAACAATTGGATAAATGAATTTATTGGGTAAACAGAATATAAGTTTATTAGCTAAACACAATATATAAGCTTAAAACCTCTTTGCTAAAATACATGAAAGTGATGTATGCAGTTTGCAATTAATATAATTAAAATAAAAATCAATATATTTTAATATCCATTTATTTATTATTCAAATCTAAAAAAATAATAATAATCATTAACAAACACATTTAATTCCATTCCTTTGTCGAGCAACATGATGTAAGATAGAATCTTCCTCAAAAAATGCGAAATTAAATAACCATTTTAATTTCTTTATAGTTCTAATCGTGGAGTAAAAGCTTGTGAAATATAATACATGGAGGTAGATTTTTCCATTTAAATTCATGTTTCATACAATTCATGCTTTCAGATAGTGACTATTTAATGCAAAAGTCCTGCATCAAACTCAAAAATAAAGTTTTAATTCCCTTTGACGTTTTAAACAAACGATTTTTATCCTTTCCGTTTGGATAAACCACGGAGTTGGAGAGTAGAACTCCTATAAAAAAAGTTCCGTTTTTCATTAATATCTCGACAACCCCTGACCTTAGAAGCTCGAAACTTGGGCAAAATTTATGGGGGGCTATTTCAAGGACACCCACAAAATTTCATTAAATTCGGTTCAGCCGTTCTCTCGTGATGATGAGACAAACGAAAGTTTCGTTTTTTACTAATATCTCGAGAACCACTGGTCGTAGAAATTCCAAACATAGACTAAATTTTAAGTGAGACTATTTCTAGGCTACCCACAAAATTTCATCAAATTCGGTTCAGCCGTTCTCCCGTGATGACGGGACAAACAGACAGACAGACAGATTTTCATTTTTATTTATATAGACTAGCAGCATACCCGTTCTTCGTACGGAGTATATAATATAAAGAAACTTAAAATTCACACTCATGTGCAAATTCCTATAGTATACTAAATGACATTTTTAATCAAAATATTCTTCTAAAGTATTTAACATAATGTTCCTAAAAAGATGTTTAGGGATGCCTGTTCTCGCTATCTTCACGGGCAGATTTGAAGAATAAAACATCCTGGCCTCTTTTGTAAGCAAATTTACAAAAAATATGGAATTGAATCAATTTTTTCCCCGTTTGCGCGCACGGCAAAATAAGTGCGTTAAAATTGTATGGGACCCGTACTACTCATATACGCGAATATTAGAAGATATAACCTGTATTAGTAGATTACATGTATAAATTGAAAATATCAATAAATCCGTAATCTTTAAACCAGAAGGCAGTCACTGATTCCAATATGTGCCGAAATAAAAGTGCTAAAATCATATTGGGAGAAATACCCATACAACTGATAATGTCTTAGATTAGAAGATATGTCCTAGTGTTAGTAAAATATTACCTGTATTATAATATGAGTCTTAAAAATCTTTGCCAAAATAAAACAGATTGATTAATAAATTAAAAATATCAATAATCCACGAAATCTTCATACCAGAAGGCCGTACTTGATTCCAATATATGACTATAAATGTCAAAATATATGCCAATATACCTGTACCATTTATATTCTCATAGATTAGAAGATATAGCCGTGCATTTGTAGAAGATTACTCGTACAACGTACAATATATGAGTTTCAACCATTTTTTCCGCAATAAAACAGTGGCATAAAAATTGAAAATATCAATAATCTCTGAATCAATAATCCCCGAAAACATCAATAATAATAATGTTTAAATCTGAAGATCGTAATTGATATTATCCAGTAAAAAATACGATGGCAATGAAATTTATTTTATATACATATTTTCATTATTAAAATCGGAAAATATTTAATAAAAATCTTCTTCCTCATAAACACACGGAATTTAAATCCGTTGCTAAGTGACATATTATGATTTGCTTCATATAAATTGGTGGTCAAAATATCGTCTGAATAACGCTATTTCTAATGAAGGTTTGGCGACATTTTAAAAAATCGCCAAATTTATCGCCAAGTGGGACTGTAGAACTGACAGTCCCACTTGGCGATAAATTGACGAACCATCATCAAAATATTATCCCCTAAAAAACACAATTTCATTTATTTAGGGCAATTTATCAATTTCAAAATATTTTTATGGATTTATAAACATATTTATCAATTTGTTGAGATTTTAAAAATTCGCTAAACGTGTTACTAAGTAGGACGGTTGGACTGACAGACAAATGCTAACGAAACACCATTTCAGTACTTTCTTCTAACAAAACAAAATAAATTTCATTGAGTTACGTTATTTTTATTAATTTGGGGCCATTTCAATCAATTTGGTAACTTTTAAGAAATTTGCCATGTTAGCGATATCCAGCCAAATTCGTAGCTCTAAATTCGCAGATCTAAATAAGATATCGTGATCCAGCTTGTATATACTAAATGAAAACACTAAAATATTATTAAAAGATATACCCATTCTACTCTTTTTCTGTTTCAACAATTGGATTAATGAATTTATTGGGTAAACAGAATATATGAGTTTATTAGCTAAACACAATATATAAGCTTGAAACCTATTTGCTAAGATAAATGAAAGTGATGTATGCAGTTCGCAATTAATATAATTAAAAGAAAAATAAAACCGTTCATTTATAAGATATATTTTAATATCCATTTATTTATTCAAATCGAAAAATTAATAATAATCATTAACAAATACATTTAATTTTATTCCGCTGCCGAGCAACATGATATAAGATAGAATCTTTCTCATAAAATGCGAAATTAAATAACCATTTTGATTTCTTTATACTTTTAATCGTTGAGTAAAAGCTTGTGAAATATAAAACATGGAGGTAGATTTTTCTTTTTAAATTCATGTTTCAAACAATTCATGCTTTATAGTGACTGTTTAATGCAAAAATCCTGCATCAAACTCAAAAATAAAGTTTTAATTCCCTTTGACGTTTTAAACAAACGATTTTCATCCTTTCCGTTTGGATAAACCACGGAGTTGGAGAGTAGAACCGTAAGGAAAAAGTTCCGTTTTTCATTAATATCTCGACAACCCCTAGTCTTAGAAACTCGAAACTTGGACTAAATTTTAAGTGGGGCTATTTCTAGGCAACCCACAAAATTTCATCAAATTCGGTTCAGCCGTTCTCCCGTAATGATGGGACAGACAGACAGACAGACAGACAGATTTTCAATTTTATATATATAGATTACTTAATTTGAATAAACTCATATCTGTAAACCTTTCTTAATGGCGTATGTTTAGTGTAAGGAAGTTGTATTTTTAATATGAATTTCAAGTAAAATGTTTTAATCAAAAAATGATAAATATTATAATGTTACCATTTAAATTATTATTTAAGAATTTAATAATGCGTTAATATTTTGTTTTGTTGATCACTTAAACATATTTTAATTTAAATAAGGCGAAATAAATTTTATTGTTAAAATTATCTATAAAATCGTTCAAAAACTGTTCATCTAAATTTAATAGAATTCTTATAATCTTCAAACCGGAAACGAAGCTGTATAAGTTAAAAAAATCTGATGTGGGCAACACATGACTTTCCTTATATAATGAAATGAATTTACTACTTTTACAGTAAAATAAATAGGTTTTTCTTCTAGTAGATTCTAATATCCTTTCCAAGAAATTGACTTTTCGACAATTAGTCGTCATTTTCATTGATTATCGTCATTTTTATCCATTTGGCGAGATTTTCGTTAATTTGGCAACATTTCAAAAAGTTGCCAAGTTGGCGACATTCCGCCAATTTTGTCGCTAAAATCTCGCCAAGCGTTATGGACAAAGAAATAAATTAAATATATATATATATATATATAACATATTAGATATTGAATTTTCGACATATATTATATAACTATTATTATATATTTATATATTATATAACTTATTAGATATTGAATTTTCCACAATTAGTCGTCATTTTCATTGATTTAGCGTCATTTTTATCCATTTGGCGAGATTTTCGTTAACTTGGCAACATTTCAAAAAGTCGCCAAGTTGGCGACATTCCGCCAATTTCGTCGCCAAAATCTCGCCAAGCGTTATGAACGAAGAAATAAGTTATTCTTACAGCAGATAAATTGGCGTTCAAATGCAAAAGTATTACTCAAAGTATCTTTTTTCATGAATGGAACGAGCTAGATCCACGAGAATGATGTCACCCAATTTATCGCATGATATTATATATGAAAAGTGAACATGTTTCTCAATAGGAAATATTTTTTTTCTATTTTATTTGACTTTTTGATAATGTTTTCGAAAAATGTGCAATATCTCGAGAACGGTTCATGTTACCGTTCTAAAATTTATGTCAATCGTTTTCTAATGAAAAATTACATAAGGAATGTCTATTTACGTAACTTTATTATTGGTTTTGATTTTTTGACGATTTTTTCAAAATTTCATTCGAAAATGTAGGGGGGTTCTGAACATTCGATTGCGTATAAAAACAATAGGCTTCCAGTGTTTACAGATTGTGATTTTTGTACCAAATTTGGTTCGAATCGGTCCATTCGTTCGTCAGTTATCGTCTCCACAGACCCACTGACACACACACACACACACACACACACACACACATACTTTCACACACACACAGACACACACACACACACACAGACATCACTTCAAAAAGGTTTGATTCGTGATCAGGGATGCTTGAAACGTGCTCTCCCGTCGAAAACTCGAATTCGAATTTTCGACCCCGTCACAATACTTTCCTTATACATTATGTATATAAGGAAAGTAAAAAGATGAGTGAGACAGTTTTTGGTACAAAAAGAAACTGATTGATTTATATGGATAAATAATTAATAAACTAATATAACGTATTTATTATGTTACTGTTTATTTGTTCGAATAGTATATTACATTTCTCCAATTTCTAATTATAGAGTTATCGAGATATTTATTAAAAACAAACTTTTCATAGAAATAGTATTATGCAGACGATATTTTATTCGGCTAATTTATTTGAATAAAATTATATAATGTTTCTCAGTAACGCAATTAAATCAAATGTATTTTGAAGGCAGGCGATTTTTATTACATTTTCTTAAAATTTAAATAATAAAGCAACGGTTATAAAAATAAATTTTGTAAATGAAAGGTACTTTTTTTTTGACTGGATTTTAGCAATTACGACCTTAGGATATAAATATTACGGGAAATATCGATGTTTTCAGTTTCTTACGTCATCTTTTTTTTTAGGGTGGTAAATATTTTTCAAACTCATTGTGTTTAGCCAATTTTTGAAACAGAGAAAAGTTGTAGAATACATCTTCTAATACAATTTAAAAGCTTTCATTTTTGCATATATTGATCCAGTTTCATATTTTTTATAAATTTGTTTGCAAACGTGATCAGAATGTTTTTTTCTTCAGATCTACCTGCCAAGATAATTTTGTATAGCAAAAACAAATAATATTATGCTTCTATTAGGAAAATTAAATTAAATATTATAATCGAATATTTTGAATAACAATGTCATTTAGGAATTTGCACATATTTTGAATCACGAACAACGTCGGGTATGCATGCTATTATCTGCATAAATAAAATTGTTGTACTTCTATTTGTCTGTTTATTGTCTTAGCATAGGAGAATTCATCTACTTTTTTTGTAGCATTATTACAAAATTTCAAAAAGAAATACCAAATATTAAAAGGTTACCGCAAATTGCAAGTATTAAGTGTCTTTATATTATATAATCCGTAAAAAGAACGGGTTTACAGTTAGTATGTAATTTTCATTAAATCGATTAGGTACTGTTTAAAACTAAATTTAAATTAAAGTTTCAAATAAATGTCTATTTCATACGCTAATTTCTGCAATAAAACTCAACTTGAGTTATTTTTTTTTACATTTTATTCATTAAGTTTGTAAAAAGGTTCAGTCTGTAATTTAAGTTTTAAAAAAGTTGTGTCTTAAAAAATATATTACAGCATTTTCAATGCGTTTCGTTTTATTTAATACTGTAGGGCACTTAGCGTTCAATACAGTCATTTTAATTGAAATTTGGTTCCGTTAGGTTCTGCCCCGTAGTCGATACCATAACACATAGTTCTCACCATACGAAGATAGTCAATCTTGTCCTCATTGCTCCGGTGCTTTTCGCGGATAGCGAAAACTAGGCATTAGTAGGCGCATATTCAGCCTTCTAAGTCATCGGGGTAAGGATCTGGAAGGTCTGAACAGTCTTTAAAAACATTTTCTCCAGTAGGACTAACCAAATATCCAACTTTGATAGGTTCTGTCCCGTTATCGATAGTATAAGTGTACATAGATTCTGTCTTTTAAATCACCGGATGGTCTCCGGAGAGCTTGGGAATTTTTTTCAGTCCCCTTATTTTCTTGTGCTCAATGGGAAAATCAGAAAACTGTCTCAGTTAGGTTCTGTCCCATGATCTTTATCGCAAGTGTGCATTCAGTCTTCGAGTTAATATGGGGTTTTTCTAAGGGTATGAAAAGACACAAATATGTTAGACAAATATTATATAAATATTCCTAAAGTAATTTTTATTTCATTTGTATAAAAATAATGTTAATGAATACAAAGGTGAATAATTGTATAAAAATAATGTTAATGAATACAAAGGGGCTGGTCTAGAGATTTGCGTTAGACAAATAATATATAAATATTCATAAAGTATTTTTTCTTTTGTATAAAAATAAATAATTTTAATGAATACAAAGTAAAGGGACTGGACTAGAGATTTACCTTAGACAAATATTCATGAAGTAATTTTCTCCATTTGTATAAAAATAAATAATTTTAATGAATACAAAGCAAATGCACTGCTCCAGAGATTTAAGTTAGACAAATAACATATAAATATTTATAAAGCAAATTGTTTTTCATTTGTATAAAAATAAACAAATTTAAGGAATACAAAGAAAAAGGACTGGTCTAGAGATCTACATCTTGGTCACTTTAATTTACTTTTTACATGCTGTGTTTTATTACTTGTAACTTTGCAAACGTTTTCCAGTAAATACCAAACAGAGTCTGTTATTTTTAGTCTAAACTTCTACTTGTCATGCATCGAACTAACTGGCATCTCTATTATTTTTCAGCCCGGAAACGATCCGTACTGCTTTGTGGATTTAGCAGATCATCAGACAGCTGCAGCGACTCTGCTAGCCATGAATAAAAGGCAACAGAACGTCGGAAAGGTAGGGGCTGTTTGTCGTTGTTTTACATTTCCATTCGCAAACGATCCAATTTTGAGTTTTAAAGCTTGCAAGATAGAGAGAAATACAAAATAAGCTACTCACTTTAGTGTCTACAAAATGGAAGAGTAATATTACTGCGATTGATAGGAGTGTATCATTTTATTTAAATTGTTTTAGGTAATACTACGAAATTCTCAGTTCCAAGAAAAATGAATTTAGTTTTCGATTTTAGCTAGCAGGTGTATACGGCGGTGATCATTATTTCGAAAATATCGCACATTCGAAAAGCATGCATATTGCTTTGAAAATCATTCCATTAAAATACTTAATTTAAGGGGGGGGGGGGTCATAAAACTCTTAAAATGTTAAGAAGTGACAATAAATCATATTTGGTATTTTCTCTCTACAATATAAAACACGATTTTTAGTTCTAAGGATAAATCAATATTTTCTTTAAATGTACATTTTTAACACTTTACAACAAAGTTGAAAAGTGTTTATGACTTTGTTCATTCTGTCTGTCTGTCTGTCTGTCCGTTAGCACGATAACTGCCGTAAAAATGACTTAATCAAAATGAAATTTTAGTATGTTGTTCAGACGGTCTGTAGGACCTATGGGAATATAAATGAATAATATCACCCAATTAGTTTTGGATTGAACCCGGGTCGAAAAAATGAAATACATTGAGCCCTATGGGACCTAATTTTTCAAACATTTTTTAAGCGAATTTAAAATTCACAAATTGCTTCGAAAATGTTAGGTAATATTTAAATTGTTCCATAAAATATATAAAAAAAATCAGCGAAATATATTCAGTAGTTTTTTAAATAAAAATTAAAATACTAATTACACCTCTTATATGAAACGATCACGTGACCATGATATGAAACGATCACATGACTCTCTTCAAAATGATATATGTCATCCACCTTGTTTAAACATAATGTAATTAAATCGTTATATAGAACCTTTAATAATATAAACAATTTGTCCAACAAAAAATTTATATGGCAGCTTGCGTGCAATCAATATTCAGAACATTTTGCATTCAAATTAAAATTCTTAATATCTAAATATACTCAGGGACAATTTCTTATTTTGAACGTAAATAAATTTGTATTCCAGGTATATTTCCATTTAGTGCAATGTTTCACTTAATTTTCTTAAAATTTTCGAAATTTTAACACATTATTACAGTATAAAAATATGTTTGCAACAGTAAAGCGTGAAAATATTTATGTTCATTTTTGACTAATATATGTTATATATTCTGAAAAGTCCATGAAAAAATATCGTGAAATTTCAAAGTGATTTTGGACGCAATGTTAATAAATCACATTCTGAGATAAACGGCTTTTAAACTATTTATAAAACTCTCGTTTACTTTGTTAAAATCGAATTCTTTTGAAGATTCAGCAGTCTTGTGACATTTAATTCTCCCATAAATATAAAGAATAAAAGAATATATATTATCGCGACACAAAACTATCTGCATATAAAAATTTTGAAGACTAAGACATCCTTGCTCCGTTTGTAATTCAATTTACAAAAATATGAAGTCAGTGAACGCACGCCAAGTTAAGACACAGAAATGATAGCAAAGCTATTTTCCATCCTATTGTAAGATTCATTTAAACAAATTCCGAAATACGTGAATTTGAAAAAGGCTTTGCCAAAACTAAACTGATGGCTTGAAATAGAAAATATCAATAACTGCTGTAATTTTATATCTCACTGCCGCACCTGATATAACATAATCAAAAATATAATATCGGTTAATTTTAAAATATGTTTCTATTAATTTCTTTACCATTTAAATAAGATAAATTGAATAAAAATCCGTCTGCAGAATGAAAATGTGGGTATTTAATTCCATTTCAAAGTAGCATAACATTTTTTCTTCAAATAAAGTTTCGCAATAGTTCTTCCATACATAGTTATATCTATAGAAGTGTTTTTAATTAATCTCTGGACAATTCCTGAGTACAGTGTCTATAAGTACTTCTAGACACTGTACCCTGAGTCTAGGAATTCGAAACAGGAGCAGTTTTAACCGTAGTAAAGTAAAAATTATTCATACTAAATTTGAAGAAAAAAATCCAAAAACTGTGTATTTGTGTATAAGAGACAAACTTCTAATTGTATACATATATATATATATATATATATATATATATATATATATATATATATATATATATATATATATATATATATATATGTAGACATATATAAACACTAACCATGCCCTTTCACATGAATTCAATAACAGAACGTCCTAGTGATGAGATGAAAAAGTTGACATGCTTACTTTTTCTGGTGGAATGCATAATATACGTACAGCGATGGGAGTAGAAAATTAACATTTGGGTTTTCGACAAATTTGCACGGTTTGGGTTTCCTTGAGTATGAATCAACTTTTTTAGTAGGATGCTTGTATAGGTGTTTGTAATCACTTTAACTCTTTAGTTCAAATGCTGCTCAAAGGTTTTTTGATGAAATTTGTTATTATTATGTTCAAAATTATCTTCAAAAGATATTATCTTCAAAATTATCTTCAAAAGTTATTATCTTCAAAATTATTTGTTAATATCTCAAAATTATTTTCAAGGGCATACCTGAAGAATAAAACATCCCGGCCCCCTTTGTAAGCAAATATACAAAAAATATGAAATTGAATCAATATATGCAAAATGAAATTCTCTAAAATTGTATAGGGCCCATACTACTTATATTCGTGAATATTAGAAGATATATTAGTGTATTAGTAAAATATTATATGTAATATAACATATAAGCCGAAATTTTGCCAAAATAAAGCAGATGACGTAATAAATTGAAAATATCAATAACACCTAAATTTTTAAGCCTGAAGATCATAATTGACTCCAATATATGTCAAAATATATGCCAATATACGTGTACTACTTATATTTTCGTAGATTAGAAAGTATACCCGTGCATTTGTAGAAGATTACTCGTATAACGTACATTATATAAGTTTCAACAATTTTTGCCATAATGAAACAATGGCAATAATAACTTTTTTGAAAATGTCAATAATCCCTGAACCAATAATCAGTGAAAATATCAATAATAATAAGAATTTTAAACCTGAAGACCGTAATTGGTATTATCAAGTCAAAAATGCAATGTCAATTTAATTTATTTTATATACTTATCTTTATTATTCAAATCAGAAAAGATTTTATAAATATCGTCTGCCTCATAAACACATTGGATTTACATCCGTTGCTAAGCGACATGATATCATTTTCTTCAAATAAATTGGTGAAAAAATATCGTCTGAATAATGTTATCTCTATGGAAGGTTTGATTATATTTTCGTCAATTTAGCGATATTTTAAAAAATCGATGGCCAAATTTATCGCCAAGTGGGACTGTAGTACTGATAGTTCCACTTGTCGACACATTGACGATCGTCACAGTACTATCACCTAACAAAACACAATTAATTTCATATTATTTAGCGCAATTTTATCAATTTCAAGATATTTTTATGGATTTACAAATATTTTTATCAATTTGGCGATATTTTAAATATTCACTAAATTTGTTACTAAGTGGAATGGTTGGACTGACAGACAAATGCTACTGAAACATCATTTCAGTACTCTCTTCTAACAAAACAAAATTAATTTCATTTATTTAGCGTCGTATCAATTTGACGACATTTTCGTCAATTTGGTAACCATTAAAAAAAGCTGCCAAGTTAGCGATATCCCGCCAAATTTGTAGATCTGAATTTGCCTACCTGAAGAATAAAGCATCTTGATCCCGTTTGTATATACTAAATGGAAACACTAAAATTGTATTAGAAGATATACCCGTTCTACACTTATTCTGTTTCAACAATCGGCTAAATGGCTTTTTTGGCTAAACACAATATATGAGTTTATTGGCTGAACACAATATATGAGTTTGAAATCTATTTGCCAACATAAATGAAAGTGATGTCGCAGTCCGTAATTAATATAATTAAAAGAAAAATCAAACAACGTTCATTTACGAGATATATATTTATATCCATTTATTTATTATTCAGATCGAAAAAATAATAATAAAAATCAACAAATACATTTGATTTAATTGCGTTGCTGATCAACATGATATGAGATAGAAACTATCTCATAAAATGTTGATCGTTAAATAACTATTTTGATTTCCTAATACTTTTCATTGTTGAGTAAGAGTTTATGAAAATAAACCATGCTGATAGAGTTTCAATTTAAATTCATGTTTCAAACTTGTGACGTTCTAAAGTGACTGATACGCGCAATAATCTTTCACCAAACTCAGATATAGTGTTTTAATTCACTTTCTCGTTTTAAACCAGCGATTTTCAACTTTATTCGTTTGGAGGAAACAGGGAGTTAGAGAGTAGAACTGCTATGAAAAGTTTCGTTTTTGATTAATATCTCGACAACCTCTGGTCTTAGAAATTCGAAACAAAGAATAAATTTTAAGAGGGGCTGTTTTAAGGCCGCCCACAAAATTTCTTCAAATTCGGTTCAGCCGTTCTCCCGTGATGCTGAGACAGACAGATTTTCAATTTTATTTAAGTACACTTGCGCTTCAATTTTATTTATATGCACTTTTATTAACACTTTACAACAAAGTTGAAAAGTGTTTATGACTTTGTTCATTCTGTCTGTCTGTCTGTCTCTCTGTCCGTTAGCACGATAACTGCTGTAAAAATGACTTAATCAAAATTAAATTTTAATATGTTGTTCAGACGGTCTGTAGGACATATGAGAATATAAATGAATAATATCACCCAATTAGTTTCGGATTGAACCCGGGTTGAAAAAATGAAATACATTGAGCCCTATGGGACCTAATTTTTCAAACATTTTTTAAGCGGATTTAAAATTCACAAATTGCTTCGAAAATTTTAGGTAATATTCAAATTATTCCATAAAAAATATAAAAAAAATTCAGCAAAATATAGTCAGTAGTTTTTTAAATAAAAATTAAAATAATAATAACACCTCTTATATGAAGCGATCACGTGACCATGACATGAAAAGCTCACGTGACCTACTTCAAAATGATGTATGGCATCCATCTTGTTTCAAAATCTCGATTTTCAAAGTTCTTTCCAATTCATATTGAGTGTTGTATCCGTCCTAAAACCACTTTATTTTTGGTTAAGTGCTGTGCATCTACATACTGAAACAACGCAATTACAATAAATTTGAGTTTAAATGCTCATCCAAATTTGATTATTTCTACAACGAAGTCTATTTTTCACCTATGTAAACTGTAAGCAGCAAAATATGTAGAATGAGTTGTATTAGAATTGCTGTATTTCTTTAACGCAAAATATTTTGTTCATGGAGTCTGCATAGCTGATATGAATGAAATATTCATTGATTTTACAAAGAGAAGGACGATTTTTTTCGATGAAGTTTTACGCATAGAGTTTAATTACTTGTAGCTCCATGGTCTTAATTTTTAAATAAAATAAATTATTATAGTATTGTGATGAATGACATGAATGGGAAATTATTTATGAATGAAATGCTGCTTTTATAGAGCCAGGCGTGCTATTTTTTCTATGACGTCATTTGAATGAATTTCAGTTGTTTTCGATGAAGTTTTCAAATATAATAAATTATCGTAGTATTATGATAATTCTAATATTATTACCGAGGAATGTATCAAATTTTAGAGATGTTTAAACCAGGCAATTTATTTTTCAATGCCGTCATTTGAATGAAGTTCATTTTTTTCGATGAAGTTTCAAATATTAGTTTTATAAGTTTTATAAGTAATATAAGTTTTCAAATATAATAAATTAATGTAGTATTGTGATAAGTTTTAAAATATTACCGAGGAATGTATTGCATTTTAGACATGTTTAAATGAAATTGTATTGAATTTGGAAAGTGTTTCTTAATCAATGCTTTAAGCATGATTAATCTTTCTTGTTTTATTATATAGTTGAGACATCAACTGTATTGTGATAATTTTCTATTGTTGGCAACTAACTATTCTCCATCATCTTTAAAATGACAAGTTCCCTTTCCACAAATGATTTGCATGAGGGTTTATCAAATGACATCCCCGCCCAAAATTTAATGTCTAGATAGGTGGATGTCAAACTTTTTAATCGGGATCTACTTTGCGGAGGAGTACATCTCCGCGGTTTATTCCGTATTAGAAATTAAATTCACGGTCCACCTGCATACACTACTGTAAATTTCCAATAAAAATATACAGCAGCAATGAAGTATTAACGCTATATGATATTGTCAACTGATTATTTATAATTTTTTTCACTTTAATTAGGTCTTTGGATCATCAAAACCACAGAAATATCGCTTATTTCCCAAATATATATTAAAATGATGTGTTTCTTCCATATACAAATATATGCAGATATATATCTTTCATTTTCAATTTATGTTGTAAAACTTTCGACTCCTTACCCCAATTTTTCGGTCGACAAAGGGGGAGTCGAAAATCCAGTTTTGTTAGATTCTGCCCCGTGGCCAATACTATAAGTTCCGAAGTCCACTTAAAAGATAAGATTTTGCAATTCTGTTCCAGTAGCTTAACGACAGAGCGTCGGTTGGTCGGTTCGGAGATTCAGGGTTCATTTCACGGTTGGGGCAGCAAGATTCTTCACAAAGTATGTAAATATTCTAGGTCACAAGGGTAATCCAAAGGGCCAGAAAAGACGCAAGAACATTAGGCAATTATTGTATTGAAGGGTATAGAACTTGACTTCTAGGTCACCAGGGTGCTTCAGAGGGCCGGAAAAGGCGCAAGCACATTAGACATTTATTGTATAGAAGGGTATAGAACTTGACTTTGCGTACAAGAAATATTAAGGGGACGGTGGACGTTGAAATTCTTTTTATTTATTTATTGACTTAGAAACATGAAAATTTGTATAAATATTCCTCTTAACATTACTATATGCAATACCATTCAATTTCTTTCAATTTTGTTATAATTTTGTATTTTTTTTAATTTAATTTTTTTTAACGAAAATTTGAAATTGCTCCTTGCGTGCCATTTGTTCACATTTTTGATTCATTTCACATAATGATCACTCAGAAACATATTATGAACAAATTTGGGTATTCATTTTTTAAATCCCTTAGAAAATTAATTTTTTTAAAATATTTTTCTGCATTAAAACTTAATTTTCATCATTTAATTAGGTTCTTATTCATTTTTAATTGCCTTAATAAAGTCCAATTATGAAATGCATACCCAGTTTCATTAAAAAGTATGAGAGGTATCTTCTTGCCAAATTCCATGCATCTCAGACAAAAATTAAGACGCATGGAGCATTTTAAAAATGTAAAACATTTGAAAATTTTGTTTCGAAAAAAAATGCATTTAACCTTTTGCTTACGGGTGGGACAGCGTCCATCCCAAGCGAAGAACCTCCCAAAAAGACAGGTATTTGACATACCCTATCCCAAACAGTTCGACCCCCTTTGCAGGCATTGGCGTCCATGGACAACAATGCCTGCAAAGGGGGTCGAACTGCTTGGGATAGGGTATGTCAAGTACCTGTCTTTTTGGGAGGTTCTTCGCTTGGGATAGACGCTGTCCCACCCGTAAGCAAAAGGTTAAATGTGTAAAATAATGTTATATATTAAAAAGAAAAAAAACCTTTTTAAATCGATTTTTGCTCATTTCAACGTCCACCGTCCCCTTAAACTCAATCTCAACTTGCAGTGTAACACAAATAAATTGAAATCAGCGGCGATACGTTTCGAAAATCTTCGTATTTCCCTTTTCAGTTCAAACAAGCCTGGACCTGAAAGCCCCCAAAAATTTGCATTATAAATTTATGTTTTTACGTAAATACGCATTTTACTTTATGCTCATTATTTGAAATAATTGATATATTTTCTTACATCCTTGTGTACAGTAGTACAGTACATTTCATTGTACACAATTTCATCATCAATTACTTTCGAAACGCAACAGCTGGCTCATAGTGACTGAAGACTAATTTCACATAAATATCATTTAAGATGTACAAACTCTTTAATCTAAATTTTTAGAAACACCAAGGAAATATTTTAACGAAATATGATTGAGCAAAGAAATTTAAGTTTGCTTCCTTAATAATAATATTCCTTTTCGGAACAGAAATGTTTAAGGTGGTTTATTTTATAATGGATCTATTTTTTCTTCAAGATGCAGTTAATTCATTTATTTTCTGAAAGCTTAGTCGTTTTCATTAACTTGTTACTGATTGATTTTTTTTTAGGATAGTGCTAGCTCATTTGGTTTCCGATAGCGTTTGCTTCCTTTATTTTTAACTATTCTGCTATATCCTTTAGAGGGGATGATGGCCATAATTTAATTTGTGAAACTGGTCATTTATTTATTTATTTATATATGTTGCTCATTTAATTTACAAAGAAGTTGGTTTGCCATTTTAGAATCTCCTGTGTTTTCCTTTCTGATAGAGCCCGTTTAGCTATTCAAAGCTGGATTTATAACACTTTACAACATAGTTGAAAATTGTTTATGACTTTGTTCGTTTATTTTTGTCTGTCTGTCCGTTAGCATGATAACTGTCGTAAAAATGACTTTATCAAAATGAAATTTCAGGATGTTATTCAGACCGTCTGTAGTACCTATGGGAATATAAATGAATAATATCACCCAATTAATTTTGGATTGAACCCGGGTTGAAAAAATGAAATACATTGAACCCTATGGGACCTAATTTTTGAAACATTTTTTATGCAAATTTAAAATTCACAAATTGTTTCGAAAGTTTTAGAAAATATCCAAATTACCCCATAAAATATATAAAAAAAATTTCAGCAAAATATATTCGGTAATTTTTAAATAAAAATTAATATAATAATTACACCCATTACATGAAGAGATCACGTGACCATTATATGAAGAGATCACATGACCCACTTCAAAATAAAATATAACATCCATCTTGTCCCAAAATCGTGATTTTAAAAATTCTTTTTAATTAATATTTAGTGTAGTACCTGTCTTAAAACCGCTTTATTTTTGCGTAATTTCTGTGCATCTGTATTCTGAAACAATACAATTACAATGTATTTGAGTTTAATTGATCATCAAACTTTAATTATTTCTACAACGAAATCTAATTTTCACTTATGGAGAATTTAAACAGATTAGGCTGTAAGATGAGTTGTATAAGATTTGCTGAATTTCTTTAATGCAAAATATTTTGTTCTGAAGTCTGCAATATAGATGATATGAATGAAACATTCATTGATTTTACATAGAGAAGCAGACGATTTAATGACAGACTTTTTAGATGAAACTTTATGCACACAGTTAAATTACTTTTACCTCCATGGTTTTAAGATTTTAAGTAGAACAAATTATTATAGTACTATGATGAATGAAATAAAAATGTACGAATGAAATATTTACCCTTTTTACACAGATAGCCTGGCGATTTATATTTCGATGACGTCATTTGAATCAAGTTTATTTTTTTCGATGAAGACTTAAATTTTCAAATATAATTAATTATTGCAGTATTGTGATAATTTTAAAAATATTAGCACTGAATGTATCGCATTTTAGTGAGATGTTTAAATAAAATTGGAGTTGGAAAGTGTTTCATAATCAATGCTTTATACATGATTAATCTTTCTGGTTTTATTTGCAATTACTCTGTTTCCTTTCAGTCTGTAGTTGTACAATTTTTACATTGTTTTGACAATGTTTACATTGTTCATGAGTTGTTTCTTTTCCAACTTACTTTTAAAGTTTTTTTTTATATTAATTGCTGAGTTTTACAGTATTTGAGCAATATGAGCAAATTTTAGTTGGATTTTGCATTTTTCCACCCTTTCTTTCACTCTATTTAGCTTTCTCAAGCTTTTGATTTTGTTTGAATGTTATTGATTTTGGTTTGGCAAATGCCAACCTTTTTAAGTCACTTGAAAATTTTCTGTTGATAGACATTTTTACTGTTCCATCTCATTTGTCCTGACGGAGGAGACTATCTGTCACCTCTGAAACCCGTTAATCTCTTTAAAATTTTGTTTTATTTTATTGCTAACAAAATAAAACTTTTCAGACAGTTTTAGATCCATATACGCTTTATTTAGAGCAACCCGCGGCCTACTAGTGGCCCTCGTAACACACTTTGCTACACATTGACCTAGAAGTAGCTCAGGGAAAATATTTTGTCAGATATTTTCAATGTAGATAAGGTTTTAAATTGCTAAATTATAAATCACAGTAAAGAAACATAAGACCAAGATGAACAAAGTAAATTTGGTGTTAACAGCATGCAGTTAAACACGCTCTACAAGTGGCCAAACGATAATTATACCTTTTTCACTGAGTCACCACCTGTTTTCTGGAACTCAGTGTTTTAATTCCCCGCTCTCCTCTCGGAATCCTTGGCAATGTCCGTAATGCGCATGCGCTGTGCCTCTGAGCATCTGGCTAGTCGTTCGAAATCCTCTCTCTTGAAGGGAGCAGGCCGGTGTAACATCTGCGCCCCGGTGAAAACGAAATCCCTCTCTCATTTTGTAGCCTCCGCACGGACTACCACCCACCTAGAAGAAAACACTTGAACAAAGAGTTTTTAGACCTTTATTTCTTTTCTCGGGAAGTAGGCTGTTGCTCGCGATCAATGGTATGATCAAACGAATTATGATTTTATCAGATTTAAGTTTGCTTAGATTTCATTCAATACTTAAGATCCATTTTGTTGAGTGACGAATTTATTCTATGCATAATCGTCACAATTTTTTTTCAAAATATTCGAAGCATTTTTATGCATTACTCCTGAAGTAATGAATCTGTAGTGTTTTTTAACTCGGATATTATTTACTATTGTACATGAATAATCAATATTTATAAGAATCTTCAATACGTGGGACAGATGTTAGAGCCTTATTTCTTTTATCCGAAAGGCTGTTGCATGTAGTCGATGGTTTGATCAAACGAATTATAATTTTATCAGTGTGTAGTTTATTTAGCTTCTATTAAACTAGATGTAAGATTCATTTTGTTGAATATTTAAAATGTGTACTACGCATCACACATTTTGTTTATATATATATATATATATATATATATATATAAACTGGATTTCCGCAATTAAAAAACAGCAATTAAATATGGTATATAACCTTTTTCTAACTACTGCATTTGCTAACATTCATTTTAAACATTTATTCTATGATTTGCTCATTACCAGAAGTAAAAATCTTAATGTTTACTTATAAGTCACGGAGTTGAACTTTAATGACGAATCAAAACAATATACTAAAATAAACGAATATTGTACCTTGAATTTCAATAATTCTGTTTTAAATAATATAAAGATAAATAATTTTTTAAAATCTGTTTCCAATTACTTTCCAGTCAAACATGTAAATCCTAAAATTTCTTATAAATATGATAAACCGCTAGGACGTTACATTTTCAATTATAATCAAATTGCCAAATCAATAGATATTAGTCAAAATTATGAATTGGATAAAGAGTCATATTGCCACTGTCATTTAGAAAAATACAAAGACTTCGTAGATAAACACCATGAGCATGTTATAACGGGAAATCTAAATGTTATTAATTATGATGCACTGAGATCACTGATGTTACTTGGTACTAAGTACCGGATTCCTACTAAATTTAAACATAAATTAATTTGTAAAGATTTATTTCTTAAATAAATTTATCTATAAAATTAGTTATAAATATCAAATCCCTGTAGAAGCATTCAAACCCGGGAGAGTCTTAATAGAGAAATACTTAAATCACTATATATATAATCAGAAAATTAATAAATCGTATAAACTTAATTTAATTAAAAATGATATCAAGGAAATTCAAAATGATTTTGTCATTACATATGTCGATAAGGCAAGTGGTAACTACTCCATTATTTGTAAATATTACTATATAAGTACCTACCAGTCACACTTACTTAATAATCATCTCTATAATTTACATAATACTAACTTTAAAATCTTATCAAATAGAATTTCAGCCAAATATAAGCAAATCCATCTAAAAAATAGTTGTAATAACATTCCATATATAGTTTTAGTACCAAAGTTTCATAAATCCCATCATAATCATTCATATCAGCCATGCAGACTCCATGGACTAAATTATTTTGTGTTAAAAAAATACAGGAATTCTAATACAACTCATTCTATATATTTTGCTGTTTACATTTTACACAGGTGAAAAATACGCTTAGTTGTAGAAATAATCAAATTTAGATGAGCATTTAAACTCAAATATATTGTCATTGCGTTGTTTCAGTATGTAGATGCACAGAATTTAAACAAAAATAAAGTAGTTTTAGGACGGATACAACACTCAATATGAATTAAAAAGAACTTAAAAAAATCACGATTTTGAAACAAGATGGATGCCATATATCATTTTAAAGTAGGTCACGTGATCATTTCATATAAGAGGTGTTATTATTATTTTAATTTTTATTTAAAAAACTACTGAATATGTTTCGCTGAATTTTTTTTTTATATATTTTATGGAAGAATTTGAATATTACCTAAAATTTCATGAATTTTCATGAATTTACCTAAAAAACATGATGTAAGATTCTATCTTATATCATGTTACTCAGAAACGCAATTAAATTAAATCTGTCTCTTATAATTTTAATAATTATTTTTTCGATTTGAATAATAAATAAATGGATATAAAAATATATTACAGAAAAGAACGATTTGATTTTTCTTATAGCATTTTTGACTGGATAATATCAATTACGGTCTTCAGGTTTAAACATTATTATTATTGATATTTTCGGAGATTATTGATTCAGGGATTATTGATATTTTCAAGTTATTATGCAATTGTTTTATAATGACAAAAATTGTTTATACTCATATATTGTACGTTGTACGAGTAATCTTCTACAAATACACGGGTATATCATTTAATCTACGAGAATATAAGTAGTACAGGTATATTGGCATATATTTTGATATATATTGGCATATTTTCTAATCTGCGACAATATAAGTAGTACGGGGTTGCATATATTGATTCTATTCCTTTTCTTTTCATTTTTTATAAATTTGCTTACAAATGGGGTCAGGATGTTTTATTTTTTAGATCTGCCCGTGAAGATAATTTTGCATAGTGAGAACAGATATTCTTAAACTTCTCTTTAAAAGCAATAAATTTAATATTTTAACAG
Source organism: Amaurobius ferox (assembly GCA_951213105.1). Lineage (NCBI taxonomy): Eukaryota > Metazoa > Arthropoda > Arachnida > Araneae > Amaurobiidae > Amaurobius > Amaurobius ferox. The sequence goes on along the minus strand of OX578142.1, from coordinate 104,612,108 downwards.
AATTTGCACAAGATTGCGAATTATAAGTTTATTTATATTATATACTCCGTACGAAGAACGGGTATGCTGCTAGTAATCTATATAAATTAAATTGAAAATCTGCCTGTCTGTCTGTCTGTTTGTCCCATCATCACGGGCGAACGGCTGAACCGAATTTGATGAAAATTTGTGGATCGCCTGGAAATAGTCTCTCTTAAAATTTAGTCTTTGTTTGGAGTTTCTACGATCAGTGGTTCTTGAGATATTAGTAAAAAACAAAATTTTCGTTTGACTCATCATCACGGAAGAACGGCTTACCAGGATTTCGTGAAATTTTGTGGATAGCCTTGAAATAACCCCCATAAATTTAGTCCAAGTTTCAAGTATCGAAGTCCAGGAGTTGTCGAGATATTAATGAAAAACGAAACTTTTTCCTAGGAGTTCTACTCTCTAACTCCGTGGTTCATCCAAACGAAAAGCTTGAAAATCGTTTGAAAGTTAATTAAAACCTTATTTCTGAGTTTGAGGGGAGATTTTTTGCGCTAATTAGTCAATTTCTGAAAACATGAATTGTTTGAAATATGATTTAAATGGGAAATCTATCTGCATGGTTTATTTTGCACAAGCTTTTACTGAACAATGAAAAGTATAAAGAAATCAAAATGGCTATTTTATTTCGCAGTTTATGAGGAAGATTCTATCTTATATCATGTTGCTCAGAAACGCAATTAAATTGAAATTAACTGTTAATTTTAATTATTATTTTTTCGATTTGAATAATAAATAAATGGATATAAAAATATATTGTAGAAAAGAACGATTTGATTCTTCTTATAGCATTTTTGATTGGATAATATCAATTACGGTCTTCAGGTTTAAACGTTATTATTATTGATATTTTCGGGGATTATTGATTCAAGAATTATTGATATTTTCAAGTTATTATGGAATTGTTTTATTATGACAAAAATTATTTAAACTCATATATTGTACGTTGTACGAGTAATCTTCTACAAATGCACGGGTATATCTTCTAATCTAACAGGTATATTGGTATAACAGGTAAATTGGCTTAACAGGTATTTTGGCATATATTTTGATATCGATTGGCATATATTGGAATCAATTACGACCTTCTGTTATAAAGAGTACCGAAATTATTGATATTTTCAATGTATGACGTCATTTCTTTTATTTTGGCAAATATTTTTGAAACTCATATTGTAATAAGGGTAATCTTCTACTAACACACTGGCATATTTTCTATTCTGTGATAATATAAGTAGTACGGGATTGCATATATTGATTCAATTCCTTTTTTTTTTATTTTGTAAATTTGCTTACAAAGGGAGCCAGGATGTTTTATTCTTCAGATCTGCCCGTGAAGATAATTTTGCATAGTGAGAACAGATATTCTTAAACTTCTCATTAGGAGCATTAAATTTAATATTTTAACAGAATTTGCACATTATTGCGAACTATAAGTTTTTTTATATTATATACTCCGTACGAAGAACGGGTATGCTGCTAGTTTTCAAATAATAATCTATCAGTGAGTGAAATTT
>OX578142.1:104588064-104608064 GCA_951213105.1 Amaurobius ferox | reverse complement strand
GGCACACTATTATGCGCTGTACAATTGTCCAAGAAGAGAAAGCAATATCGCGATTTTCACGGGACATTTTTCTATCTAGTTCCTTCAACCAATTCGTCAAAATTTCGGCAGTCATCCAAGCTTTATTGGTCGCAAATAAGTCATTGGAAAATATTTCTTTCCTGAAAAACATCTGGGTTTAGCAGATTTACCTATCATAAGAGGCTTGAGCCGTTCTGATCCATCCATATTAGTGCAAAATAACACAGTTAATCTTTCTTTGCTCCTTTTCCAGTCATGACATGCTTCACCTTTAATGGCCATAATTTTATCAGGCATACACTTAAAAAATAGTCCTATTTCATCTGCATTAAGAACATTTTTTGGATCTTATTTTTCCAAATGAAAAGATGAAAATGGTAAGATGATTCAAATGATAAGATAAAAAAAATTCGAGATATCGAGAGTTTTTTCACAAAAATTTCGAGTTAAAGAGTTTTTTTACATTAGTTTTATACCGTGAGTGAAGGGAGATGAAAATATTCCGAGATATCGAAAATTTCGAGATACCGAGGTTCAACATATCGAGGTTCACCTATATATATATATACACATATACATATATATATATATATATATATATATATATATATATATATATATATATATCTATATATATATATATATATATATATATATATATATATATATATATATATATATATATATATATATATATATATATATATATATATAGAGAGAGAGAGAGAGAGAGAGAGAGAGAGAGAGAGAGAAACGTACATCTTTCCGAATGTGTTAGAAATGGATTCAAAATGTCTTAGAACTAAATATTTTCCCTGAACAAAAATCATACTCATATTACAATGCCATCGAAGTTTTACCTTATCCTAAAATTGACACCCAGATATTCGTCCATAATTTATCGTCATTTTGTGATCTGTCTAGAAAAATTCGTACTATCAAAAATGATCTATAGTTTATGCGAGAACTTCCTTAGTGAGAGATATTAATTTTTTGTCGCCAGAAAATAATTCCCATACCTAAATTTAGAATCTTCGGCATGTGACGGAACAGTATGGGGAATATTAAATGATACGACTGGAAAATTTAGCTTCGACATAGTTTCCTGAAATAAAATCTTACTTGTGCTTACATAATTGCATTGCATTAGAAAACGCACTTTACGTTTTACACATTTATTTTGGGCCAGTAAAAGAAATCGTACTAGATTATCGAAAATTATACTCGTAACTATACTTAGCGAAATCAAAAGAAATTTGCCTTAATCTAGCATAGTATAGTTTTACTAACTTTGAATATACTTACCAAAGAAAACTAACATATTTTAAGGATTTAGCTGATTTAGAATTAATTTTTTCCTTCTATAGGTGGGCCGTTTTTTTTCTCATAGTATGAAGAATGTATTGTTTTCTCGAAACATTTTGAATTATAATAGATCTAATGTATTCATTTATGGATCTTTCTTAACAAAGTGATATGCTTGAGGAGTTTACTAAATACACTCTATATTGATATACGTGTTTTGTTATATTTAGCTGTAGTTCTTTTCCCTTGAACAGCACATGACTAACGCCATCTGTTGTTTTATAGGTACGACGTTTGTCTCTAAACTAACCACTCAATAGTGCATACAAAATTTACGACTTTATTTTGTACAGTTAGGATATTTTCCACGTACCATCATCACTTTCGAATACATATTTTCATTGCACGTCTGATCCGGCATATTTTTATTTTCCCTGCTACGAAGTATAATATATAGGGACAGTATTGCTACTAGGTCGAAAACTCGATTTATGACTTTCGGCGGAATACTCGTAGAACGTTTCAAGCATCCCTGAACTCAAATCGAAAGTTCTTGAGTTGATGTGAGGTCTGTTTGCGTGTGTGTGTAATGGGGGGTGGTATTTATCCGTGAGTCTGTGAACGAGGTATCTCACAAAAAATGGAGAATGTAAAAAAATGTCAATATTATTACGATCAGTGAATACTGGAATCCTGTTGATCTTAAACGCTATCGAAAGTACGGAAACCTCCCCCCACCCATCAATTTTTAATATTTTCCAATATAATTGCAAAGTGTTTATGATTTTGTTCATTCTGGCTGTCTGTTCGCACGATAACTGCCGTAAAAATGACTTTATCGAAATTAAATTTTAGTATGTGTTGAGACTGTCTGTGGGACATATGGAAATGTGGAATTGTAAAAGAATAATATTACCCAATTAGTTTTGGGTTTAACTCGGGTTGAAAAAATGAAATATATTGAATCCTATGAGACCTAATATTTCAAACAGCGATGTTAAAATTCACAAATTGCTTAAAAAATTTTAGAACATATTCGAATTACCACGTAAAATGTGTAAAAATTTCATCAAAATATGTTAAGTAGTTTTTAAATAAAAATTGAAATAATAATTACGCCCATATTATTTGAAGAGATCACGTGACTCATTGCAAAATAAAATATGGCATCCATTTTTACTTTCCCTGCAATACATGGTAATGTATAGGGAAAGTATTGGAATCATGTCGAAAATCGCAACTCGAGTTTTCGACGGATCTACACGTTTCAAGACCTCTAGAATACGAAAAAACCATTTTTAGCGTGACGTCTGTGTGTGTGTCTGTCTGTCTGTGTGTCTGTGTGTCTGTGTGTCTGTGTGTCTGTCTGTCTGTGTGTCTGTCTGTGCAGATTTTGTATCCACTCTAACTAAAAAACTAATGGACCGAATTTCATAAAATTTTGTAGGTAAGTCACTTGTGTGCGGGGCTAGTGCTGATTAGTTTTGGGTACGATTCGGAATAAAAGAACCCGCCTTTTTTGTGAAATGGCCCGCAAAAGCTTGTATCCACTGTAGCTGAAAAACTAATGGACCGAATTTCACAAAATTCGGTAGATGAGTCACGTATAGGTCACCCTGGTGCTGATTAGATTTTGGTACGATTCAGAAAAAAATAACCTGCCTTTTTTTGCAAAATGGCCCGCAAAAATTGCCAAAATCTAAAATAAAAAACTGGGTATACTCAAATATATCCATTAAATGCTGATTTAATACGTAATTTTTAACGACGAAAAGAATAAGACCAACCCCATTACACTAGGACTAGCCGTTCTCGAGATATTTTAGTTTTTCGTATTTTCTCTACACCACCTTTGAAAACAAGTCCGGTTACCGAATGAGAACGGAAATTGAATTAAAAGTGAAATGAATTTAATTAAAATAAAGAGAACGTGGATATAAGTCTGCAGGGAAAGTCATGTGCTGCCCACATCAGATTTTTACTTTCCCTGCAATACATGGTAATATATAGGGAAAATATTGGAATCATGTCGAAAATCCCAACTCGAGTTTTCGACGGAACTACACGTTTCAAGACCTCTAGAATACGAAAAAACTATTTTTAGCGTGACGTCTGTGTGTGTGTCTGTGTGTCTGTCTGTGTGTTGTGTGTCTGTGTGTCTGTGACTGTCTGTGTGTCTGTGTGTCTGTCTGTGCAGATTTTGTATCCACTCTAACTAAAAAACTAATAGACCGAATTTCATAAAATTGGGTAGGTAAGTCATTTGTGGGCGAATCTGGTGCTGATTAGTTTTGGGTACGATTCAGGATAAAAGAACCCGCCTTTTTTGTGAAATGGCCGCGAAAGTTTGTATCCACTCTAGCTGAAAATCTAATGAAACGAATTTCACAAAATTTGGTAGATAAGTCGCCTGGGGGTTACCCTGGTGCAGATTAGATTTTGGTATGATTCGGAAAAAAGTAACCTGCCTTTTTTTGCAAAATGGCCCGCAAAAATCGACAAAATCTAAAATAAAAAAACTATGTACGATGAAATATATCCGTAAAATGCTTGTTTTATACGTAATTTTTAACGAAGAAAAGAATAAGACCAACCCCACTATACTAGGGCTAGCCGTTCTCGAGATATTTTTGTTTTCTCGTTTTTTCTCTACGCCACCTTTGAAATTGAGTCCAGTTACCAAATGAGAACGAAAGTTGAATGAATAGTGAATTAAATTTCATTAAAATAAAGATAATGTGTATATAAGTCTGCAGGGAAAGTCATGTGGTGCCCACATCAGATTTTTATTTTCGCTGTGTGAAAATCGTAATGTGTAAGGAACGTTAATATTTATATTTAGTGTTGCATCCGTCCTAAAACCGCTTTACTTTTGTATATTATCTGTGTAACTAAATTCTGTGCCTACTCAATTGCGATATTTGGGATTTTAAATTAGCACTAAAGTTTGATTATTTCTACAACGAAGCCTAATTTTAACGTATGCAGAATGTAAACAAATCAAGCGATTATAAGATGAGTTGCATAAGAAATGTTGAATTTTTTAACGCTAAATTATTTAGTTCTGGAGTCTAGAATATAAGTGATGTGAATGAAATATTCATTAATTTTATATAGAGAAGCAAGCGATTTCATAGCATTGCCTTTTTTGATGAAGGTTTAAGTTTCCAAGTTTCATAAATTGTTGTAGTACTGTGATAATTTAAAAAATATCAGTTCTGAATATGTCGCATTTTAGAGATGTTTAAATGAAATTGCATTTCAGTTGGAAAGTGCTTCATACTCAATGTTTTATGCATGATTAATATTTCTTGTTTAATTAATTTCGGCCGAAAAAATTACTTTTTGGATTCCAATTTTGTACTTTACGAAATTTATATTTGATTTTACATTCACATTGGTAGATATAATCAATGTTGCTCGTGATTTAGAATATGTGAAAATTCAGAACACATGCATATTGTTTTTAAAGAATCCCATTAAAATATTGAATTAGTTTTCTCTATAAAAATAAAAAGTATAAGCGTATGCAAATCTGAAGAATAAAATATCCTGGTCCTGTATGTAAACTAATGTACAAATAAAGTTTTGTAATAATATGATAAAGACGCTAAAATGGTAGCAAAAATAACTTCTGAACCACTTTTACCCTATTGCAACAATCGTTTAAATAGATTCGAAAATATATGAATTTAAAAAGTAGCTTTCCAAAACATTACCGTAATCTTTTATTCCATTACCGTAACTCATATAACAATTATAAAAAATATATAACACAGTTGTTTATTAAATTTAATTCCCCTGAAAAGAAGCTTAATAATCTATGTTCTTGCTTTACAAAATCATCTTAACAGGCATATTTATATAGATTTATTTATTTATCAGCAATCTGTGTAACCTGATTGCCTCAAATTTGAATCTATAGAATACTAGCCGATGTATACGCGATTGCCCTTGATTTGAAATGTATACATTTTCTGAATGTATTCTGAATAATATTGACATACAAAAATGGCCCTTGTTCTATGAAAAACAAACTTTTAATAACACTATTGTTTTTCTTTTCAAAACTAGCTTTATAAGCATAAATTTAAAGAATGAAATATTTTACCCTCCTTTACGAACCAACTTACGAAAGATTGAAAGTTTGTTTGGTATACGTCAAAATGAAACAAACGGAACAAATAGCAATATATATTACTGTAACATTTTATGCCGTTGCAACAATCAATTAACCAAACTCGAAAATTCATGAACTTTAAAACTATATTACTCAAATATAAAATGGCTTAATAATTTCCAAATATGTCTAGTAACCATAATTAAACTCAATAAAATACGATCAATAAAATTAAACAGTAAAATTAAATTAAAAATATAATACCCTATCCATTGAATAATTTAAATCCCCCTAACATTTTCGTTATTATTTAGATGGGGAAGTTAAACAAAATTTACACACATTATAATTCCAATACTTTACTGATAAACATTTATTTTTCTGAATATAATTTATTTAGATGCTATATTATTCAAATAAACTTTCAGAAAAAAATAGATATAAGCTACCTATTAATGCTATGGAAGTTTTAATTTTGTGTTTTTATTAATATCTCAACAAACCCAGTACCTAGAAACTCAATTCGCAGGCACGCTTAAAATTTAGAGACACCCGCAGTAAAATAAAGAATAACCATACAAAATTTGAAACTTTTCGTGAGAAACTGGACTTGAATAAGGAACATAGATTTTCAATTTTATATTTGCAGATTATTACAGACGTGGTTCTACATCTCCTTCGTAAAAGCAATTTAACTGATACAAAACACACGCTTTAATATTGTAACCCGTCTTCTTCCTCCAGTAACTACCCCCGCAGTGAAACAAGTTCTACAGGTAAACAAACACTGGAGCTAGTGCTAGATACTCCTTCACCACGGGGGATTAGTAACAGCAACAACAACAACACTGGAGCTGTATAATTGCTGGAACTTGACTTTTAAGCATTAAAAAATTAATAGAAACATATTACAAAATATTTTTCACATTCCTCATAAAGTAAAATGAATTATACAATGTAACACAATTGCCCTGTAAAGTTTATAATAGCAAATATAATTCTTTACGCAACATTTTGTTAAAATTTATTTAAATAACTAAGATCTGCAAAATGTACCGTGACTACATTTAACTACTCTTTTGGATCAGGTTGCATAAGAAGCTAAGAAAATATTTTTGCGTTGATATTTTTAAAAATTATTTATGATTTTGGTCTTGTTTATTGCGATCGTGTAGGAATTATTTCTTAAAAGGAATAGTAATTCCGACATGATTTCTGTATCTCGTCGGCAAATCTCAGATTTTTAAACGGAATGGAACTTTTTATTTATAAACATGTTTTGCAATTTTTCATTAAAATTGCTTAGCTCTTACACTATAAAAGTGAATTTTTCAGGAATGGGCAGTATTCACCGCATTAAGATCTATCTTTCATCAATGTTTTACTTCTGAGGAGAATGAGTATGCTGCAGTTAGGAATTTTTCTAACTTACTAGAAATGATAAAAATTTAGATATTTATTTTCATTAGTAGAAATTTAAAAATGTAAATATATTTATTAGAGAGTATATTATGTTAAGACGTAAATTAAAAATCGAATTAAGAAAATACTTGAGGAATTTTGTCCGTTGAGGTATTCATTGTGAGCATTGTAACAATAGAATTGTAACTGTAACATTTTATTTTATAATTAATATAATGTGTTCTTTGTGCTGACAAATAGAAATATGGATAATGTATATCTATGTGTGACACAACTGCTACCTTACATATAAAACTGCACATAAATTAAGTTTAACATGATTGTTTCATAGTTGACCTAATTGAATGCAATCATCTGTAATTGAGTAAGTCGAGTTAACCTCAGAAAGGAAAATTCAATTCCGCTCGTATTAAAGCAACTTAATTCTACTTTTTCAATCGTATTGCTGTCAGCGGTTCTATATATCATTATAATTAATTTTCAAGACATTGAAGAATTAAATTGATGATCGGGTGGAATTAAGTTAATGATCGGGTGGAATAATCGGTTAACTTAACCGATCATTCGCTCAATTAATATTAATTTATTTAGCTCTATATATAGTTTTCACTATTATCCTCAAGAAGTTATTTTCAGCACAACGGCATGCAGTAATACTTTATTTTTTAATAACTTCTCAATTTGTATCCTCTACTTATGTTTGTAGCCTGGGCTATGGTATTTATTGTAACTAACTATTGCCATATCCGAAACAAGCATTTGTTTGGGTTAATTTAGGTTGGATGCTCAGACCTAAAGCGGTAGCTATCTGAATTAACCTCTAAATTAAACCTAGAGCTGTTCAATTTTTTCTCTTTGCATGGTGGCCGTGTTATGACTGCTTTTGTTTATTTCATTGTTTTAATGTTTTGTCATTAATAACTTGGTATTAGTTATTAATCCATTTTTCTAATATATATATATATATATATATATATATATATATATATATATATATATATATATATATAAAGAGAGAGAGAGAGAATTAATAACAGAAAGCATACAGTCAACAAAAATACACCATAAGCCATCCCTTAAGCATTGCTTAGGTTGGATATTAATTCAGTATAGGCTCGTTATCAATATTGAGCAACTTTTCTAAACTAATCTCAACAGTTGCTTGTTATGTGCAACAAATGTTTGTTATGTGCAACAAATGCTGAATGTGGAGACTGTGAGATACTGTGAATTCCATATTTACAAGCAGAAGCAAGGGGATACAATTGAAAAATTATTAAGATAACAAATAAGTACCAGAACAATGTGGGAGCAGTCCAAAGGTCTGCACTGCAGAGTACATTAAGTGAGAAAGAGTGAAGTAAGAGAATATATATATATATATATATATATATGTGTGTGTGTGTGTGTGTGTGTGTGTGCGTGTGTGTGCGTGTGTATATGCACTGAGCTGAACTGAGTGAGTAAGTAAGTAGGTGAGGGGATGATGTATTAAAAATGTGCAGTATTTCCATCTGAGTTTTGTTGTCAATCGATACGCTTCAACGTTGAGACCAGGAAAAAAAAATCAAAAATTTCAAACATTCGATTTAAGAATGGCGGTGCAAAGGAATAATAAAAGGAAATTCAAATCCATTTTACTTAATTATCAAGCAATTAAATTCTAGTTTAGAATTTGGTTCTGATCTCATTCGATTCTCCTCGGCTTCCAGATTACGATAAAGACGAAAATTTCCAGAATTCAAATTGGGAGGTATTATGAGGGATGGATTTTAAAAACCTAAACCACTTCATCATTCAAATATAGACTCCATTCCATTTTTATCATTAAATTTAAAACGGATTTTGATATTCAGAGCTTTTATTAAAGATGTAGGTGTCAAACATGTCACATGTACAGGGTGTCCAGAAAGTTCCGGAACGGCGCAATATCTCGAGAAATAAACTTCGGATCAAAACATAAAAAAACACGTATTCAATATTTTTAGAAAAGCTATCCAATGATACCAAAATTGACCCACCCCCATACCAAAGTTGCCCCACCCCCTCCCCCCGAGAGGGAGGAGGGGGTGGGGCAACTTTGAAATCTTCAATGGGAATCCCCATTTTTAATTGCAAATTTGGATTCTCCAGAGAAAATTACATACATTTGACCTACGATTTTTTATTTTTGCTCCCACAAACGGCGCTATAGTCGAGAAAAACGGAAGTGGGGCACAAACGCTTAAAAATGGGAATGTCTCGGGAAATACACTTCGAATAGAAAAATAAAAAATTACGTGTTCAATATTTTAAAAAAAAACTACCCAATGATGCTAAAATTGACCCCTCCCCCCCGCTAACCGTTCACTTCAGCGACAACTGTTGACTCCAGTTTAGAAAACGGTTCAAAACTATTTTTAGCACTACCGAGAAACATCGATGTGGACGTAGTAGTTTTCTGTTCCCTTCGGGGTACTTGCTCCCCCTTTCCCTGAAAAAAAAATTAAAATAACCCCTACGGGCTACTTCCCCTGTATACAGTCATGCATACACGGAAAGTATCACCCTACTGTGCTACTTCCCCATTTTTAAACGTTTTTGCCCCACTTCCGTTTTTCTCGATTATAGCACCGTTTGTGGGAGCAAAAATCAAAAATCGTAAGTCAAATGTATGTAATTTTTTCTGGAGAATCCAAATCTGCAATAAAAAATGGAGGTTTCCATTGAAGATTTCAAAGTTGCACCACACCCACTCCCCCCTCCCCCCGGGAGGGGGGTTGAGTAACTTCGTCAATGGGGGGTCAATTTGGCGGGGTCAATTTTGGTATCATTGGATAGCTTTTCTAAAAATATTGAATAATTGAATACGTGTTTTTTTATTTTTTGATCCGAAGTGTATTTCTCGAGATATTGCGCCGTTCCGGAACTTTCTGGACACCCTGTGTATATATATATATATATATATATATATATATATATATATATATATATATATATATATATATATATATATATATATATATATATATATATATATATAGTGTGTGAACGCAATTAATGCATATAATCGCATTAACGTCCGCACGACCTCATTCACTTTTAAATGCATTTGTGAAAATCCAGCAGTCCCTTGAGTTCTTGAGTTCTTAGCTATTGACAAAGTGATTTCGAATGCTGGGATATTTCTTTTTATTGCCTGTCTTTCCGTTTTCTGATCTTTAGGTCTTCTATTCATAGGAATCTTGCACCATCACTCTCAGCTATCCGCCGATGGATTTTATTTGCTGCCTTTGCTTTTTTCTTGCATTCCTTAAGAAGATTGTGTATTTTTAGGATAGTTTCGATCCCACTTCTCCCTATTTGTCTGTATTACTCTCTGCGGAAGGTCTCTCTTTTACTATGGGAATAAAGGGATTTTATTCACATTCCATTTCACGCATTTAGCGCTTTTACCACAGATTTTCAGTTAATTAAAGGTTGAAATGGTGAACGTTATGGCCGGTTTTGTTTTTATGTTTTTTGCTATAAAGAAATTGTTGGAAATCGTTTTTTGGATCACTTCAAATGAAACGCAAAAAGCATGTTTTATTTTTTAAATGCCTGTTCAAATGATGTTTTTTTTTTATTTTACACATATTTAATTATTGTATATGATTACGTTCATGCGATTGACATTTTCTTTTATAAAAATTACCATCTACACCGGACATTTTTTTAACAATATTTATTTCATAGATAACAATTGCCGATATATTTTATTTAATCTCGACACGATTGATGAAAATATCGTTAAAATTGCAAAAATGAGTTAAAAACCATGATGCCAAATTGATGAATTAAACTTTAAAGTATTTTAAAATATGGATTTCGTTTCCTATTGCGAATGCTATCAATGCTGATAACTGCGATTTAGTGTTTCAAATATAAGTTAATTGATGTACTGCGAAATAGTTTTGTCAAAAGCAGCAAATGTATAATTCAACATTAAACATATTGTGTCGTAGATATTTTACATCATTTTTTCACCATGACAGAAGTAAATTTATTGCATTATATAGGGAAAGTTTTATACTGCCCACATCAGAATTTTAATTACTGTCAATGAAAACATGCAGCGGAACAAACCAATCAGATTTAAATATATTTCATATCTTCTCGTCAAAACTACGTAAACAGGAATTTAGATACTTTTAACTTATTATTATTATTATTATGATTATTTCCCTTTTCTTCGATTTATTCGTTACAAAACTTTGCTACTATTATTTTAAGATTTTTTTTCTTGTAGTATGTATTTCTCAGAATATGCGGTAAATAAAGCTGAAATGATGACTGGTATGTATTCAGAATCAAGTTTCGGAGGTGAATATGGATTCGCTAAGGATTCACACTTCCTGTTCTAAATTTTCATCTATACATCTGTTTATCATGTTCGGCTAAAGATAGTGCTTAGGCCATGACTGATATGGATTTAGCATCAAATTACCTAGGCAGTAAGGATGTATACTATGAATCTCTCTAGTTCTGGATTCGTTATTTTCGATTTTTGAAAATTGGTATGACTGTACGAAATTAGTATACTAAAGAGAATAAAATGCTTAATAGTTCCGCCAAAAATGAAGTTTATATACCATTTTCAGGCTTCTGCATAAATTTCTTGTTTAAATCTCAATAAAACAAGAATGAATAGTTTTTTTTATAAGATACACCCTTAAAACCTCCATGGCTTTAGTGAGTGAACAGAAATTGAAGTAGTAACATTTTATAACTGCATTTTTGCAATAGAAGAAATGCATGGTTGTCAATCAATGGTATTAAGAGATCTGTGGAGAAGAATGACTACGAAAAGGTTGGAAAACGCTACTCTAAACGATATATCACCTGTCCATCATCGTAGTCCAGACAAATTCACTCTAAGTTTGGTTAGAAATATAGCGCAAGAATAGAAGATTTAGAGACTGCTTATTGTAAACAGAAAATTTTAGATTGAAAAACGTCTGGGCTCTGCTTGTACTATACGATGTCATAACATCGGATTTCCATGACATATTCCCTACTTTTCATTATTCAGAAAATCCTCAAATTTTTGGCGTATATAAAGCTATAAATTATTAAACTCTTTTCAAACTACTTGAAAACTGTTACATGCGTCTTTTATTAATTATACATTATTTGAAAATCACATCCCTTATGGCAATATCTTGGCGAATTTTAAATTAAACATATTATAGCCTCTTTATAAAACATATCTTTAAATAATATTGGTAAATCTAAATATCTCTATAATTTTTCATCAAGTGATTATAAAATAAATCAGAAATGCGTTTTACTTTAAATGCTTTTGTGAAATTTAGTCCATTTTTTACTGCTTTAACTTCCTATCCAAGGGGCTCCGCACTCAGCTCTCAAACGCTCGTCAACCCCGCAATTTCCTTCATGGGTTGGAGGAGTCGCTCCTTACTTGCTGGCTCTCATTGAGCGCCAGTGACTGTTAGTTCAATGCATTTACGTCTTGCATAGGTATAGCAAAGTAAAAGTTAGTTATAACCGTGGCACAAAACAGCCTCCTTCTTTAGGGTATGCAGACTGAGCAACCACACTAATAAAGACAAGAAGACGCCTGCCAATAAAAAGTTATATTGCGTGACGCAGAAAGGACATAATTATAAAGATGAGAAGAAAAACTAGATGGAAGTAAAAAGAGCAAAAGAAGGTTTCTAAATACTTTATATGTAAATAAGATTTTGGACGTGATTTACCAAAGACAAAATAAATAGGAGAACATCCAAATTCTTAAACTACATAAGTGGCATTATCAACTTCAAAAAGCAAGCGCATGAATTGCTGAAAAATACTTGAGAATAACTTTTATTAATTAAAAACCATTTATTATTTTGCCTTTGTTGGTGTGGTTATTCTATCTTTTAGACTTTGGACGAATTACCTAAGACAAAATAAATAGAACAACCAAATTCTGAAACTACACATGTGGCATTATCAACTTCAAAAAACGTACTCATAAATTATTGAAAAATACTGGATGATTAATTATTGAAAAAAATTATATTCGCAAAATAATATCGCATTATAGATAAACACCATTTTTTTTTGCCTTTGTTACAGGATAAAAATATAGATGACCACACCGGTGTTGGTGTGGTAATCTATATTTTTATCCTGTAAGAAAAGCCTACTTTTTAACACCAACGCCGGTTAGTAAAGTAATGAATGCAAAATTTTGGTTGCAAACATTTTCAAATGCTATTGTTTTCGAGAAAAAAAATCCCTGAAACATATATTTCTGAGAGTTTAATATAGATAGAGTTCAGATCATTACTGATCTGGATTCATCATCAAATTTTTAAAAAGAATATAAGATTCACCACTGGTTTAAATTGACGGTTCCTTTTCTGTATCCGATTTAAAAAAATATTTTAGGTGAAACATTACTTTCTTAATTTTGGCTCTTATGAGCTTAGATGACAGCAGATATAGATTCAATATCAAATTATTGTGGGTGTTAAATGGTTCACTAAAGATTTCCATTTCCAGTTCTGGAGATGCAAATTATTTATTAGAAAGTGACATTTCCTTTAAAACATCTGTTTTACGGTATCTGCTACAGATGTAGCTTAGATTATGACTGGTATGGATTCATTATTCAAATTCCGAAGGGAAATGGAGGATAAACTAGTGATTTTTACTTCCGTTTTATTTTCATTTTCTTGAATCATTTACATATATATATATATATATATATATATATATATATATATATATAATCTATCATGGTTGGCTATAGGTAAAGCTTAGATGATGATTGGTATAGATTCAGCAACAAATTCCGGAGGGGATATATAATATATATACCACCTAGGAGGTTCACCCAAAATTTTCATTCTCTGTTCTGGAGATGCCGTTTCCGGTTTTTCCAAAAATTCGAATGACTATACGAAGTAAGTATACAAAAGAGAATAATTCCATCAAAAAATAAAAGTACACATTTGCCATTATATGGTAACTTTATAAATTTATTGTTTTATACTTCTTTTTATATCGAAATTTAAAGTTTTAGCGACTTTTGCAAGAATAACTAGAGCAATTTATTATTATTATTAGAGTGATCCAATGTATAAGTATAACTGTGAATCCAATAATTCTATTTCTTTGTACAGCATACATTATCAACAATACGCCTTGTAAAGCCACCGTACACCACGATCGGCACCGGGGTATTTTCAATGAAAAGTTCAAGATCTTATTGATCTGATAATCTTTTCTACGTTCTCAGCCGCACGAGTGATACAGTAATCATATATTTGAAATTCAGATTTCTAAGTAGGTGTTTGAAATCGGATCTATTCAAGAGAGGTCTATCAAATAAGAAGCAAATAAAAAGGCCACAGTATTTTGATTCTCCGCCTCACGCTCCTTTCTCGCTCATTAAGTTCTCCTGGAGCCAGATTAGCGGCAAGAACTCGTTCTGAAAGTCTTTAATCAACTTGCTGCTCTCAGAAATAGCGACGTGGTTCGGTTTCTCGCCTATCCCCTTTTTTGCGAGAAGTTTCTTGTTTACAAGAGTTAGGTCACGACACACTGTGGTCGCCTCAAGAACGAATTGCCCTACGTGAGATACATTGCTATAGGGTCCTTCAGGAAATAAAACGGTCAGGACGAAAGCATCATTGCTTTCTTATTTTTTTTCTCGGAGTCACGTGAATATCTTATTTGTGACACCGATAGTTTGTTTTTGAGAAATATTTTAAACTAGTATTTAACCCGTTAAAGACTGGAAAACTAATACTCTTAAATTAAACTGCTGCGTGTCTTATATGTTTTATTCTGTTGAATGATTTGTGGTACTTAACGTCGAAATGTGGCACCAATTACTTGTGACACCGATAGTTTGTTTTTTAGAAATATTTAAAACTAGTATTTAACCCGTTAAAGACTGGAAATCTAATACTCTTAAATTGAACAGACACTTGTCTTATATGTTTTATTCTGTTGAATAATTTGTGGTGCTTAACGTCGAAATGTGACACCAATTTTTTGTGCCGGCCGCCCATCTTGTTGCTCTGTGTCTAAGGATGAGTCTAACGACGTGTCTAAGGACGGTCTGGGCTATCGACCAATTTTTTGTGACACCGATAGTTTGTTTTTGAGAAATATTTAAACTAGTATTTAACAGGAACTAGTATTTAAGACAGGAAAACTAACATTCTTATAAAAATAATCTGCAACTTGTTTTATATGTTTTATTCTGTTTAACAATGTATGGTACTTAGCATCGAAATGTGACACCGATAGTTTGCTTTTTAGAAATATTTAAAACTAGTATGTCAACCTGTAAAAACAGAAAAACTAACACCGTTAAAAAATTAAGCTGCAACTTGTTTTATATGTTTTATTCTGTTTAACAAAGTATTGTGCTTAGCGTTGAAATGTGGCACTGATTATTTGTGATACCGATAGTTTGTTTTTGAGAAATATTTAAACTTGTTAAAGACAGGAAAACTAACTTTTATGAAACAAGTTGCAGCTTATTTTTTTATGTTTTATTCTGTTTAACAATGTATAGTTCTTAGCGTCATAAATCGTTTTCTCAATTGAATATTGCCTCAGTTAGCTTTTGCCCCGTGGTCGAGATTTAGCCTTTTGTGTCTCCGGTAGAAGATTATTTAAAGTTATGAGAGACTTTACACCCACCTCCCCATTTTGTCCAGTCGAGGAGAAAAATCCAAAATCCGACCCCATTAGGTTTGATCCAGTGGTTGATACTATAAGTGTGCAAAGGTTCAACCTTCCACTCACGGTATCGGCAGACAGTTTGAGAGTCTGAAGAGACATACATTATATCCGCCCCGGAGGGTGGAGTTTAATAATTCGCCTCCGTTAGGTTCTATCCAATAATCACTACTCTGAATGTGGAAATATTCATTCCTCTAGGTAACCATGGGGGCTCCTGAAGGGTCTGAAAAGATTATTCGCAAAAAACCAATTTTCACCTCCTCCAGGGGATATTTGAAAATATGTATCTGTTACGATCCGTACCGTAATCGATATTATAAGTGTTGTTGTTGTTGTTGAGACCCAGGCCGTCCGACCTACCAGAAAGGTGTAAGGAAACTATTTGGACGGCCGGGAAGTGCCACCCAGTTTAGACCGGAGCCCAGTGGCGGAGGCATCCACAGGGACCGTACCCTCCTTCCCCTACCACCAGCCTCTCGAAAGGACTTACGGACCCACATGTTTAATGTGATCGTACTCCGCATGAACACGGCGGCAGTTGTGGCAGCGTGCAAATCTAGCGCAAAACTACCGGGCTACCGCGCCCGAAATGTGCCAACAGCACGCGGTGTTCCCAGGTGGTCACTCACCCAAGTACTAACCGCGCCCGATGCTGCTTGACTTCGGTGATCTAACGAGAACCGGTGTTTTCAGCACGGTAGGGCCGTTGGCCCTGATATTATAAGTGTGCAAAAATTTAGCCTTCTAGGTCAAAAGAGGTTTTTCTGGGGAGGAGGGGTCTAAAAAGACAAAAACACGTTAGGTAATTCTATATACAAATTGTATTTCAATTCTAAAGCTTTCCATGCGGTTTTATAATTTTTATCTTCTTTGGGTGGTATAAAAGTGTATTACAGCAAATAACTAAATCAGTCGCAGCATGAATAAACTTTAGAAAGCAGAAGATCATATTTGAAATATTTAAATGTCCTTATTCCGTGCAAACAATCCTAGATTTGAACTCCAAATGAGAATATGCCCTTCGGGGGAAATGGCTAAACTACGAAACCTACCGGTGTATTGCCGCTTAGAGTGATGAAAGACAAGTAAAACGAGAGAACAATAATCTGAGGTTATATTAATTTGGCACACTTTCATATATTATGCCGCTTTAAAATATTTACTCTTAATTGATTTTCAAATATCTTTTTTGGTTTGACATTACAGATTAAAATCAGTTTTATGGTTCTTTTTATCAAAATAATTTACTTCCTCGCAATTTATTTTTATCCTGTAATCGTTATGTAATTTTGTACTCTTTTTAGAAGTGATTTGTTAACTTTGGAGATAATTTTAGATAAATCTAATGGTTGGGTAATAGCCAAGTACATGACCACATTTATGGTGCGCGTTTGTATTATTATACATTGGGATTTTTTTATACATATCATGTTTAGACATATATTGCAATTTGTTGTAAAATTTATTAATTAGATATATTTGTATTACTTAGAATTGTGTGATATAAATGTTCGCAACTTTGAATTATATATGTGATGTGATGTGGCAGATCTCCCTGGTACGGAACTGGACCAAAATAAATCCCTAAGACAGGAGTCCATATCAAATGGAAAAAGAATGCAGCTTCCGTTGGACCAAAGACTCCAGTCATACCATGGTTGACGACTGTTTATTCCTATTACTACCCAATTTCGTGGGGGTGGCACCCACAGGGACTGCACCTTCATTCACTTGATAAGCTAATTGGATTTCAAACTTTTGATTTTAAAGATCTTTTTAATAATATTAAGATCACAGATCTTTATGTAGTAATTTTAGCTCTATATAATGCTTATACTGCTTATCATACTACTCATACTATATTTACCAAATTTCCTAAACTTCTTCACTTTGTTCTTTTTAATAATTATATATTTCTAGGTAATAAATTATACTTACAAGTCTCAGGGGTTACACAAGGTGGCTGTAATAGCAGTATATTTGCTAATTTATACCTTTATCATTATGAACAATATTTTACTGCAACATATTATAAAATTTAGATATATGTAGATGCTCTGATTTGTTTGGTCTTTACAGACATCATGGTTGACGACTGTTTATTCCTATTACTACCCAATTTCGTGGGGATGGCACCCACAGGGACTGCACCTTCATTCACTTGATAAATTAATTGGATTTCAAACTTTTGATTTTAAAGATATTTTTAATAATATTAAGATCACTGATCTTCATGTAGTAATTTTAGCTATATATATATATATATATATAATGTTCATACTACTTATCATACTACTCATACTATATTTACCAAATTCCCTAAATTTCTTTACTTTGTTCTTTTCAATAATTATATATTTCAAGATAATACATTATACAAGCCTCAGGGGTTCCACAAGGTGGCTGTAATAGCAGTATATTTGCTAATTTATACCTTTATCATTATGAAAAATCTTTTACTTCAACAGATTATAAAATTTACAGATATGTTGATGATCTGATTTGTTTGGTCTTTACAGACAACTGTGCCATAGATATAGATTTCTATAGCTATTAGGAGCTAATTCCTAATGAAGCCACTATTAGTAATAATATAAATTTTTTGAACTTAAATCTTATTATTGAACCTACTAATAGGATAGTTACTAATTTATATGCTAAAAAAGACTATTTTAACTTTAATATTAAAAAAATATTACCTTTTAATTCCTGTAACTCGATTCAATTGTTTAGAAATATTATACTTAATCACCTTTTTAGAATGAATAGATTGTCTGATAGAAAATTTCGTGCTATGCATATTAATGAACTTCAAATTACTAGCAAATTATATAAATATCCAACTTATTTAGTACACAGTATAGTTAAAAAGTTTAGAATGGTAGATTATACTTCAATTCTCTCCATAGTATCTTATTTTAGCCAGACATCCACTTCCTCTTGAATAAGCATTACCATGTATTTGCATGTTCTTATTGTTGAATATCACCTTTTATCGTCTTTTCGCATTACTGTTATTTCTTTCTAACGATTGGCAGCATCATTTTATTTTTTGAGACTGGCAACATTGGTCTCTTTATTCAAGGCTCCAATGGATCAGACGTATGCAGTGTTTTTTTCAGGTATTCTTGTTTCCTATTATTTTTCAATCTTTAAGCATGTTGTCCAAGTTAGCAAAGTTTATAGATCTAACCTATCACTGATATTAGAAACATGCATTTTGTGCTCATTTTCATGAAATACTGGGACTTGATAAAGAGTTGTATCAAAATGAAAAATTCATTATTAGGCCTAGGGCTTGTACACGTGTAAAGCTTTCATGCTTGGATTTTATTTGATATTATTTGCATTTTTATTTTCCACTTGTTTGATGGTTCTCTGTTTGATACATTTATTTGTAAAGCATTTTGTAATGTTGGGGCTTTTTGAGTTGAAACTTCTCCCTATTATTTCATTGGATTTTTAAACTTTTATTATATATATATATATATATATATATATATATATATATATATATATATATATATATGTATATATATGTGTATATATATATATATATATATATATATATATATAATTTACAAATGTAAAGTATTCTAAGATAGCTACATGAAAAAAATTTCTCATACGTAAAATATGCAAACATGGCGCTAAGCTGCCCTTGTACACATTTACAAATATATTTTCCAAAAAGAATACCTAAGTACAGAAAAGCAAAAGATGAATGTGAAAAACGAAAAGTATCACAAGTGGCCGGGGGGAGTTATGACCCCCACTCTCCGGTTAAGCAATGCTTTATGCCATGGCGACACTCCCGGAAGCCTATACTTATACATGGAATGGCCTTAATACCATCAATTACCGAACAGCAAAAACCCACAGACAAAATTTCAAAAATACAATTTGGATGACACCCGAGAAAACAATTCAATTCACTCAATGTGCCTACAAATGAACGTGCTGATATAACCAGTCTCAACAAATTCCAAAAATCTTACCAAAACTGTCCGATGTACATATATATATATATATATATATATATATATATATATATATGTATATATATGTGTATATGTATATATATATATATATATATATATATATATATATATATATATATATATATATATATATATATATATTTATATATGCATATATATATATGCATATATATATATATATGCATATATATATACATATATATTTATATATGCATATATATATATGCATATATATATACATATATATTTATATATGCATATATATATATGCATATATATATATATATGCATATATATATACATATGCATATATATACATATGCATATATATATACATATATATATATATGCATATATATATATGTATATATATATGTATATATATATATATATATGTA
>OX578142.1:104519396-104584396 GCA_951213105.1 Amaurobius ferox | reverse complement strand
TGAACACGGCGGCATTTGTGGTAGCGTGCAAATCTAGCGCGCAAACCACGGGGATACCGCACCCGAGATGGCCAACAGCACGCGGTGTTCCGAGGTGGTCACCCACCAAGTACTAACCGCGCCCGATGCTGCTTGACTTCGGTGATCTAACGAGAACCGGTGTTTTCAGCACGGTACGGCCGTTGGCCCTCTACTATATAGTGTTGTTGTTGAGACCCAGACCGTCCGACCTCTACTATATAGTGTGAAGCTGTAGAAGACAGAATTAAGTGTTTTATTGCTATGATGCTGTGGACGTGGTCTAATTATTTTTTCAGATACTAGGAGGCTCAGCCTCTTACCCGCTGATTCTCGTCATCTTTGCGAGTTTATTTGAAATGCCTATTATGCAGGCGCAATACGCTCGTTGAGGCTTCAGCTATGTTCGCTGATGCTCACCAATCCTTGAAGCTCGCTTCAATAATTTCTTACAGCCAGACCCTCGTCCCTAAATCTTGCAGCTTATCAGTAGCTATAGAGCTTTTTCAATTATCTTTTCTAGGGCGATAATATCATTTCGCTGTGATGGAATTTTATAATAAAGTAGGGAACATAATCTGAGCTGTATTACTAATCAGGTAAATATTTAATTCTATATTTAGCTTATTATCACACACGCTTTAAAATTTAAGCAAATTAAATTACTTCAATTAAATTGACAGTTAGATTGCAAACAGTTTTAACAATCCTGATCATGAAAAATTATTTTTCATAATTGCTTACTGTTTGTTATTTCATAAGTGCTTATTGTTCATAAGAATAAAAAATAAGCATAATTCTCTATTGTAATAATAATTACATTTTAATAATAATTTATTGCAATAATCATTACATTGCAATAATAACTATATTGCAGTAATATAATTACATTGCAAAACTTCTTAATTGCAATAATAATTGAATTACTATATTAATTACATTGCTATAATAATTACATTCTGTTCATAACAATAGCTACGAAACGCTTTGTTTATAAGAATCAACAATAAGGCATTTCAATGTCCTCGGCCATTTTTGTAACGTTTTTGTCAGCAACCAATTACAGAGAAGATGGAAATCGACTCGACGCACTAAATCTTTGCCCATACTGGCAATGCAAAATTGTATGAATTAATATTTTATTAAGTAAAGCCTAAATTGAAAAGTGAAGTCTTTCTTGCATATCTACGGGTTCATATTAGTCTATATGTAAAATTGCGGAACTGTACGTTTCCCGTCTGGTTGTAATGCAATATCAAAAAACCGCAATACTTTTTTAATACAGAGATATTCCTCTTATTCCACCAGAAGCAATACTTATAAGTATGCATGTTTATTTGTGATTTCATTTATCACAAATCCTTAAATTTCCATTTTTCTTGCCAGAAGAATAGCAAGTACTATATTAATACATTTAAATACAGAATTGAGTTTAAAGTAACTTATTTTATATTGCTTTTATATTTTACTTCTATAATGTATTTTAGTTAATTTTTGACTTAATTGTTTTTAACCTATATTTCAAAAAATCCACTAAACCTATCAACAATTCATGAAAGCGATCTTATACAAAATTATGCCTTTCTGTCCAAGTTATCTTCACAACTTTATTAGAGTCCAATGCAACCAAACTGTTAAAAATTATCTTTCCAAAACTTGGAATGTTTGCCTTTCGAAAGAAATTTTTATTCCCAGGTCTTGATTTCTGTGTCAAATGTTCCAACTATTCCAGCAATTTTATTCGGTTTACTATCTGGGAGAGGAATTTGGGTTGAAATCGTTTGTGGAACCCCACTGCTCTTTGGAGGAATGGTCGAGCGAGAGCCATCCCGTATGCCGAATGAGTCTGCAGGACAGATCCTTCTCCTCTTTCCTTGAGATTCCTGTTCACTTAACAACCATTAGATCGATGGCCGGATCGCTGTGGGCCGTCTGGAGATCGGCAGGAATAGAAGAAGAAGCAGGGGGTGGGGCGGCAGACGACTTTCCCAAGCCGATGCAACTGCTCGTGCCATTCGGCCGCATTACTGACGGTCATATCATTCTTTTAGCTAACTTTATTTTGCTGCCCGCCCTAGCTCAACCCCTTTATTTATTATTTGTTTCCTTTCCAAACTCGTGCATTAGTCATGGTTCAAGGGGCACAAGTCTCTGCTAATGGATTTATAGTTTCTTTTATTTTGGATGGGGGAATGACAAAAACTAAACACCAGCGCCTTAATGTAAGCAATTGACATTTATATCTATTTGTATGGGTATCAATATATATATATTTAATTTTACAAATTGTATATATAAATATTAATATGGTAAAATTGGTATAAATAAATTAATAAAAAAAAAATTCCTAAATCAATACTACTAGGCATAGTGGTCAAGAAGATTCATGGATCAGGTTAATAACTCGAGATGTAATAGAGTTATCGTGTATTTTTATACAGGTGTATAAGAAACCCAAATGGTGCTCCACGATGGTACATCTTTCGATGGGCTGATCCCTTTCTTTAGCAGTGCACGTGGGGGGGGGGGGCTATTTATCTCCCTGTTAAATACAGGTAACATGTCAATTATAAAGTTGTAAAGCTTTGTAAACTTTGTACAGAACCCTTTTCCCCCCAGCAAAAAAAAATGGAAAATAAATCCTTAAATAACGATTTTAAAAGAGTCAATTTTATTACTATGCATGTGAAGGTTTAAACGTAGAGATACTGGTAAAAACGCGAAAAATGTTATTACACCTGTGCAAGCATAAATAGTTGCTAAAAGCTAATATTTTGTAATTTATATATAAAAAGTCAATTTTATTCTGCTGTCAGTGTCTAAATGTTCGATTTCGGGGTAAGGGAGTTATCGATTTCTTTTCAGGGTTCCTTCATATTTTTTGCGTTCCTTCATATTTTTCAAGCACCGCCAACTCGGCGATTTTTTAAAAAGTTGCCAAATTGACACTAAATTAACAAAATGACGCCCAAGTTAATGAATATTCAATATCTCGGAAATTAAAGTGCAATTCATAAGACAAATCCTGAAGCTCTGGAGAAATTAATATTGATGATTCAAAATATAGTGTGATTTACGGTCTTTGGTGTTTTCATAGACAGCTTTATTCTAGGGTGTAGTAAAGTAGAGGTTTTTTTAGTGGTGATATTATAATCATTTTTCGATAGAAAGCCGTATAAGTGTTAATCAGTATGCTGGACTTAATTTTCAGTTCTTTTATACACCTATTTAGTGATGACTTGGTTGTTACAGTAACAAAATTTGCATTTTACAAATTAAACAACGAAATGTTAAATTCAATAATAGCATATTAAAATCATTATAGTCATATTGAATTTTAGATATCGATCTATATTGGGACGTAAACAATCATTTTACATAATAAATTATGCTTTTTATAAAATACACTTTTAATTAAAAATTTAAAGATCCCATTATTTATGAGTTGTTCTTGAAGTACTGGTAATGTTGCATTTTCCCACTGGGAGTGGAATCGCACCAAGCCAATTACATGATATTTGATATTCTTATTTTAATTGGTAATAACTGAAAGCTTTAGGCTTTTTCTAGAGATCCAGTATAAGAAAGCTCTCATGTGTCTTATTGTTTTCTTACAATATAAAAATTTACTAATCTATAGAGAAAGTCATGTGTCAGTCACATCATATTGTTTGTATATATATTTATTTTTGAAATAATGAAGAAATACACATTATATATTTGTCTCTACATATTTTATTTTAAAACCTCATTTCTTGAATTTGTCCTCCTCAGTTTCGCTTAGCTTTCATAATTACAATATCAAAATTTACTAATCTGTAGAGAAATTCATGTATCAGACACATCAGATTACTTGGGCATATATTTATTTTCGAAATTATGAAGAAATACACGTTATAGATTTGTCGCTACATATTTGATTTTAAAAACTCATTTCTGGAATTTTTTTTCTTCCTTAGTTTTGCTTAACTTTCACACAAAAGAACCTGCAAAAGTTGGAGCGCTCTAAACCTATCGAATAGTAATCAGTTTCTTCAAAAAACGCATCTTTCATTTTTCTTCATTATGTTCTTTTACGGAGGAGTTTTATATTATCCATTCAATAAAGTATAGATCAATCTCAGTTTTATGCATGTAATTTTAAGTTAGAGAACTTTGGGCTATCATTAGGTAAGTTTAAAAGTTTTTCGAATATACATCTGATGCTTCACACATTAAAAAAAAATAATAATACATTTTGCTTGGGAAACTGCACTGAAAGACAATTTTTAATATTTCAGAATAAATTTATTTGCTGAGAAACCTTTTTGTGGGGTAAAATATGTCCTCTAAATTCAACATTTAACCCAATTAATTTGGGATTACTTAAAATTTATACGTCGTATTTGAGCACAAAAATATTTATAAATGAATGCAAGAATCCTAAGTCATAAATTAAAATTTTCATATTAGATAAAATTTTTGTTTTGTTGATGTAACTTTATCAGTAAATGCAAGAATACTACTCTTAATTAATAAAATTTTCATATTAGATAACATTTTTATTCTCTTGATGTAACTTTACCTGTGATAATCAAAATTATCACAATTTCAGCAATCCCTTCTTGATAGTCTGCAATCTGCCTCACCAACACAAATTCAATTGAGGATGTGATGATAGGTGGAGTCTTTCTAGAATCAAAGCGTTTCATCTTGTTGGGACATTTCTTGTCTTGTTGGCACATTTCTGTTTATCTATCTGACTGGTTCTTTCAAATAGACTCATAATCGTACCCTAGTTTTCTATTTTCCAATATGTGGGTTCTGAATCTGAAAATATATACCCTTTTGATTATTCCATTTGTGCCCATTTTGTCCATTTAACTTTGGGTTTGTTGGTCTTTTTAATCTCAACGAAGGGGATCCAACGTACAGTTCGAACTGCACGTTGCTGTATTATTACGCGCCATAATACGGAATTTCCCATATCATTATGCAAGTTTAAAATTTCTTTGTATATACCTCTGATAGTTTACGCATTCTTAAATCCGGAATATAAAATGGAATGAAAAAATTTGATATGTCCATTACGTGTTTTTGTCTGCAGATTACTTACTGTATTTCAATTTCATGGAATAATAATAACACAAATTAAAGAAACCAAAATTTCACAATTTTAACTTTAAAAAGTATAGTTTAAATATGGGTAAATTAAGAACCACACACACACACACACACACACACACAGAGTTTGAATTAGTATTGATGATAAAATTTATGTCTTAGTATTAATAAATCAGTTTATATTTCTTTTAATGGATCAGTTATGTGTTAGCCCCAAAATTTCTAAAATATAAATTTTTGAATTTAATTTTTACAAAATGCTTTTACTTATACCTAAGAGTGTGAAGTCCCATCTTCACCAGGAAAAAAAAGATCGTAACGATATATGGAATCAGAGACTGATGGAGCAAAAAAAATGGTGGTATATTTCAGAAAACTGATGTGCTCGACATAAGCAAAAAATTTTAAATTTGAGTTAAAATAATCTTTTATAAAATATAATACATAAATATTGGAAAATCTTTATATGTTCATATTCTTAAATATTTAAGTTTACTATTACAATTTATTCTGAATTTTTTTTTTCAAACATTGGAATTTTATCCATATTTTTGATGCCTCTGCCTTTCTAGTGCCCTAAGCAAGTGCTTAGTGTGCCTATTAGATTATACAGTTGTAATGTAACACCACATAGTTCTGCTGAAAAACGAAAGACTCAGCTTACCTCAAAGCTTTTCTAAGAGAAAAATGAATTATGACAAATGCACTTGAAGAAGTATTTTACACTTTATTTTGCTCTTAGAAAAACTTTGAAGTAGGCAGAGTCCTGCTGTCCCCCTCACTCACGTATTGAAATAAGTGTCTTTTTGCGATGTTATCACTTTTGAAGTACAATTTGTATCTTCTATAGGCTAAATGTAAAAGTTTAAGCGTAACACCAATCCTGAGTTAAACCCCAAAATATTCTATTCCTTCTAACTGCTGAAATTTGAAACAATTCTCTTCTAACAAAATAGTAATTGTTATAAATGAGTTGTTTAAAACATCTTTCAAGTACAATTATATTTATTCATGACGACACGAACTCAACGTTTTGATGAGAACACGCTACAAAGTAATTGCATTCCCCTCTAAAGTCATACATCACGATATATATCACATTAAACCCAAATTAAGAACTTCCATAAAACATTCCATATACAACGTAGCCATTATAAATGTGCTTTACCACACTTTCAGTGCGGATCAGCAGACAAAAGCCGAGTGCAGAAATAGATGGGGAGCACCTATTCTCATCTTCCTGGTTAATCTTATGCAATGAACTCGCAGCCGAAATGTTCAGCCAAACACATCAAGGGTGCAGACGAGAACCACCGTGTTAAAACCAGCATAAATTAATCTTGTGGACAGTATGCTCCCGCAACACCGGTAATGACCCTTGCAGCTCCATAATGAACTCGTCGGTTTGAATGGAAAGATACAATTCAATGCCGTGCGAACCAGGCTCGTTTCCTAATGCAAGGTGATTTCTTGAATTTGACGAGCAAAGGTGCAATCTTTTATTTCTCTGTACTGTGAAACATTCGAAAGAAAGAGTATAAATAGACTGTCCAGCTGAACTTTAAATTTGGTAATTATGCGATTTTGAGTGGTTGGATCTCAGATTAGGAATAGTTCCGTACGTCTGCCTAGTTATTCTTATTCTTGTTCATTGCATTTATATGCAATGAATGCAATACAATCATGAAACTCTGAAAGGTGGGGTAAATTCAGGTTAGTAAAAGGCAGTGGGTCTAAAGTATGTTTAGTCCTCTGTAGAGTGAATACACATTTAAAGTTCTTTGTACAGTGAAATTTTCGGAAGAAAAAGTATAAATAGACTGTCTAGCTGAACTTATGTATAAATAGATTATAACTTATTTATACATAAGGAACTTATGTATAAATAGACTATATCTTATTTATACATAAAGAACTTATGTTTAAATCGATTATAAATAGACTGTCCAGCTGAACAGAAGTGCAGTGACTAGTACTCTGTACAATGAGTACACATTTAAAGTACTCTGTACAGTGAAAAATTCGAAAGAAAAAGAGTATAAATAGACTGTCCAGCTCGCCTTTGAATTTGGTAATTATACGTTTTTGAGAGGTTGGATCCCAGATTAGGAATAGTTCCGTACATCTGCCTAGTTTTATTTATACTTGGTCATTGTATTTTTATGCAATGAATGCAGTACATTCATGAAACTCTGATAGATGGGGTAAATTCAGGTTAGTAGAAGCCAGTGGGCCTAAAGTATGTTTAGGGAAACATTGAATATATGTCTGTGAAAATTGAAGAACAACAATTATATACCCGTTTTTTGTACGGTTATATAATGTAAAGAAACTTAATTTATAATTTGCTGTGAACTTTTAAAATTGAGTCTTTCTTTTTTTTAATTTTATAATAATTCTTACAAAACAAAAAATGCGTTATCTCGTGATGAGATAATTAAAGAAACAGACAGGAGTACAACTCGCAATTTTATTTATATAGATAATAATAATTTTACAATTAAACAATAGATTCTTTGTAGATTTTTATGTCCTCATTAGATGTAGAAATAAAGAGGGGTCTCTTATTTGTGGCCTTTTACATAAAATGATTCATTTTTTAATTTGTTCATTTATAAAGTTTCCATAATTTTAGATATGGAGGCAAAAACGACAATCGGGACGCGTTATCGAATTTTGAATTGCATTTATTGTAGCGAGGTAAAAAAAACGATTAGGTCACATTATAGTTTGGAGACTCAAATAACTAACTGTTCCTGTTTTTAGAGGCTCATACAACGATTGGGTCACGCTCAAAGTGATGAAACAATCAAAAGGACATAAAAAGAGTTAAACAGAAGGGCATATAGACGCCTTAATTTTACGTGGGGCCATACAAACGCTGCTCATTAAAATTTCATGAAATTTGATATAGCAGTTCTTTCGTAATAATGGAAGAAACAGATAGATTTATAATTTTAATTATATATACTATTTTAAGCAAATAGCTCAAACTATCACAAAAATAGCTAAAATATGAAATATATATTCTTTGAAAGACAACATACCTCAAATTAATAACAGTATCAACCGTTTTAAGAAGACAAAAATCCGCCTCCATATTCAGGGAAGCGGGGAAAAGGAGAATATTATTTTTGTCCTTCGAAACTGGTTAACACAGTTACTAATTTGTTTCATGCTGTGCTCTAACGAAGATTTTATTTATTACGTATATTTGACAACTTTTTGTGAGAGAATATCAACTTGCCGTTTTATGTATTACATTGTACAATATATAGGGAAAATATTGAAATGCGAAATCAAATTCGAATGTTCAATAGATTTTACACGTTTGGGTTAACATGGAGCTGGAACTTCTGTATATGTTTGTGTCTGCTTATGAAATAAATGTATTCAATGTAGTTATAAATATATCCGTTCGTTTGTTATAAAGTTTGGCTGTTTAATAAGTCAGGCATTGCCCTGGTGCTAAAGCGATTTTAGAACTAAATACGGATCGTTTAAAATGATCCAACAGAAAAGAAAAGAATAGATATGTTAAAATATTAATTAAATGCTTGTTTCATATGTGACGTTTAAGTGTAAATCGAATGAAACAACTTTTACACGCCAATATTAAAAATATCGAAATATTAAATGGGGATATACGTTCTTGCTATATTAAAAATTTTATTAATTTGATTAAAAAAATAACATCCTTAATTAACTCAAGCAAAATAGAAATGAGGTAATAAGATGAAAATACTTTAAAGGTAAATAAAATCAATATAAACTATAAGTTCTTTATA
The DNA here is from genome assembly GCA_951213105.1 of Amaurobius ferox. Lineage (NCBI taxonomy): Eukaryota > Metazoa > Arthropoda > Arachnida > Araneae > Amaurobiidae > Amaurobius > Amaurobius ferox. The sequence goes on along the minus strand of OX578142.1, from coordinate 104,575,487 downwards.
GTCAGTTAATATTTTTAATGATGGAAAAGGCAGTTTTGATGCTTATGTGCTGATTTCCATTCTAAGGTATGTACAATTTATAAAGGAAATAAAAGTGTAGAGGCGGGAAACGAACTTTGATCAGCCAAGTGCAATCCTCATGCGCTAACCTCTGGGCTGTCCCACCTCTCTCGGCCGTACCTCTACGACCCAGATCGAGGGCCTCAACCGAAGGTTTAGAACATCAAGATCCCGGCCAGTAGAAAGATTTGACCCCCAACACGAAACATAGACAATGAACCACCCGAACCCCCCGGACGAAGAAAGCCGCCGACCCCGCCACACAATGCGAGTACCAACTAGGACACCAAGGGGACAGCAGCCCAGAGCCCAGCCAATCGAGGCCAACCGCCACTAGTCCCTTTGAGGAACGTCGAACGTCGAAAGCTTAGACCGTTCGGCTCATCCTAGGACATAGAGCAGCAAAAAGGGCGGCCGGCTTTGAGGAACGTCGACGAAGACGAGCAAAATTCCCACCTAGAAAGCCAGGGATCCGCCCGCAAAAGAAACCAGTCTAACAATCCCCACCACCAGACACTCGTCCATACCTGTCAATACATGTAAAGTAATACACATATCCTGTTAAATATGGGAACGAACTAATTATACCAGTATGAATAAACTAAAAACAGTCGCCAACTGCGAAATAATCTTATACACGAACTTGAGTAGTCATATGGATATTCGAATTTAGAAAAAAATGAATATTTGTTTTTTGTATTTTTAGATTAATATGATATGCGGGTAATTCAAACTACTATATTAGATATATATAGTGAATCCCTAAAACTTAACATACTCGCCAATGGCGTGATCACGAAACGAATTACGGATGCTGGAATTTGTAATGGAACCATTATCCCTAGCTTTAAGAATGTCCCTTTCAAGTCTGTTCTGGGCATGAAATGATCATTTCAGTCACTTGTATCCTGAGTTCAATCTTTATAAAATTTGATGGTGATGCGTGATAAGATTGAACCAGCTAGTCTCCTGGATGTTCGCTAAATTATGGAACTCAATAAGTTAACTTGCTGATATTGAATGTTACTGATATTGCTGAAATTACTTGTTGATATCAACTATTCTATTCTGAACAGCGCTAAACATGTGCTGGGTTGCTGACATATGAAATGGGACTACCATTCAAAATATACAAAGTTCATGTGAATTCTGGGACAAATTTGGTTGTTAAAATCAGATTTTGTAATCAAATACAGACAATCAAAATATATTTTAAAAATATGTGGTTTTAGATGGACTAGAGCCATGTGTTACCGACATTGAGACAGCATAAGAAATACAACAAGACACCTGTATTGGGTGCATCTAGTATAGCACATATGATCTGTAATCAGGTTATCCCATATATGACCAATATCTGCTGCATGCAAGTTTGCCTATGTTGAGTATAATTTACCCAGACTACTAGACTCAAATGTAAGTTATTTATGAGGGAATCTACGTGAGCTTTAAGTGGACTAATACACATGGAACCAAATTATCCAACGTGTGTTGTATTTTGGCTAAACAGTATGGAAGTTATATTAGATGCACATGGACTAGAACAAATATATTAAATGCATTATTTCTTATCAACGTGAAACAATGATTGTTTTATCCCCTACGGCTACATATGAGGGTATATATCAATTTATAAGACCCACATGAGACTTTCATAAATCGTGATACACGGTCAGTCATAATCAGGGTACTTGAATCACCGTCCTCATGATTAATGATACAATGATAGCATTTTCTTCTGCAGTTAAAATAAACCTTATGTTATCCTCTTTTATATTTCAAATTAAAGTGATATTTCAAATATTTTTTTCGAGTAATTAGCAAAATTTTGTTTCGTATTAAAAAGAAAGAATGAAATTATCGTCATCCTTTTGTTTTGAATACAGGATAGGGTTCTGTTTTCCTCAGTGTCGCAGGTAGAGGAGACTGAGAGTCATAATCTTCACTGGAAAATCATATTAGTTCTCCATAGGGTCCACCCATAAGGTCCACCCATAGGGTCTAATACAACCCAGCCCTCTAAATGCATTACTTGGTTAACGACCCTCCTATTTTTGAGATTTTGGCTGTGCCTATGGTTCTTCGTAACATTTGTTATTTAAAAGTCGCTGCCGTAATTTACAGATCCTTGAAAAATTAAAATATTTTCATTTTTTGTCTCTAGTGTCCACTACGTTATATTGTTCGAGCACAGTTATATAGACCTTATGTATATTTTTCTATTCGAGATTCAAACCAATCCCCACTGAAGTTATTCATTCTGTCCGTTATACTCAAAGAAAAGTATTGCAATAGTTGAAGTTGATCCTTCCTACAAACAATTTTCTTAAATTAGTGTCAGAGTGAAAGAATGTGACTTTATTGTACTTTGTCTCATCTATAAGTATCCATCTTCTATATAGGGATATTTCAGCTAAAATTTTCCGAAAATACGATTGCCAGTTTTACATTTAACAATATTTTATTGTGGCTACTTAATAATTGTCGAACGTTTTTACGCATTTTCAGAAGCTATTGGCCGCCTAGGAGGCTGAATCTTTTTACACTTAGAGTATCGGCTACAAGGCAGCATCTAACGAAGCCGGATTTTTAGTTCTCTCCCTGGAGGGCAGGGAAAATGGGAAGGAGAGTAAAAAATACTTTCCAGACTCTTCAGAAGTCCCCCGGTGGTCTGAATGTTGAATCTTCGCACACCTATAGTATAATCCACTCTATAGTGCGTAACGAAACCATATTTTCAACTTCCCTCCCTAGGTATAGAGAAAATGGGGAAATTTCAGAGTCCCTTCACACCTTCCTGAAGGTACCGTGCTGAAAACACCGGTTCACGTTAGATCACCGAAGTCAAGCAGCATCGGGCGCGGTTAGTACTTGGTGGGTGACCACCTCGGAACACCGCGTGCTGTTGGCCATCTCGGGTGCGGTATCCCCGTGGTTTGCGCGTTAGATTTGCACGCTACCACAAATGCCGCCGTGTTCATGCGGAGTACGATCACGTTAAACATGTGGGTCCGTAAGTCCTTCCGAGAGGTTGGTGGTAGGGGAAGGAGGGTACGGTCCCTGTGGATGCCTCCCCCACTGGGTTCCGGTCTAAATTGGGTGGCACTTCCCGGCCGTCCATACAGTTACCTTACACCTTTCTGGTAGGTCGGACGGTCTGGGTCGGTCTCAACAACAACACCTTCCTGAAGACTCTTGGTGACATAGGAAATTTATTCTTAGCACACTTATAGTATGGATTACGGGACAAAACTTAATTTCGACACTAAACGCTAAGCATTGGTAAACAAAATAAAACTTATTTTTAAAAGTTGGAACTTAGCTATATATAAGTATATATATATATATATATATATATATATATATATATATATATATATAACTATAGCATTTATTGAAAAATTCAATCACTTAAAGTACACAACAAAGCCTCAACCATGAAAAACTAAAGAATTAAAATTCGAATTCAATAGCTGACAGATATTTTAAAAACGCATAAAATATATTAAAATTTTTATATAGTCACAGAATATCGTCATCAAGGTCTAACATTATATGCTAAAAACTAAGATGCTTTCTTATTACCGACCCCACAGATGTTGGAAAATGCAATAATTAGATCATGCGTGTATAGGGGAAATTGAAAGAAATTCTACTACTGACCTATTTTTCTTGAAAATAATGATCTTACGTTAATTTCAGAATCTCCATATCTAAGAAAAGGGCAAAGTTTTACAAACACGGGAATTTTTGTGTACCCATAAATGTAATACATAATACAACGCTTGCAAAAAATTGTTTATCACCTGCATAAATTATAAATAATGATTCGGTCGGAGATTTCTATTGCGAGAGCGTTTTATCCTGATCCCCTGTATCGCGGAGAAAAGGCTTGCTATTACTCTCCACTGAAAAAAATCGCATAAACTCCCCATATCTCACCCATCGGCTGTCGAAAACGAAAGCGGTTTCTTAATTCGGTTTCGATTAAGGACCAGTCATACTTCTTCTCGGTCTTTATTCTCTTATTATCCTGTATCCCTTTGTTTCAGTTCTTTTCGGCGTGGAATCCTCATCTGCAGTTTACTGATCCCTTCAGCATTATTGTGGGCGACCATTCGCGGGCCTCTTTCGGCCACCCCAGGTTGCCAGGCAACGGCAAATCTGACAGGAAGATTTATTCCAACTCAGCCTCCGATCTGCGAAGGATTATTGCCCCCCTTCCCCCCGATGGCAACGGGGTTTCAGCGCATGCAAAATCAAAGGCAGGAACGCCACAATACCACATCGATCGACCAGGCGTGGGACATGAGGCAAACTTTCGAGAACTTCGAGAGCTCGGATCCCTAAATTAGTACGCTTTCGTACGGGACTTCTAATATTGGCGATTTTCGGAACGAGCGGATGGGGATCAATTATTCCCAATATCGAATGAGCAGTATAAGCAAGTTTCAGTGTCCCCACTTTCACTGCAGAAAGTATGAATTAGTATCGTTAATCCTTTATGAACGTAATGAGATATTTAACCCGGAATGAGTCCATTTTCAGATTTTATTCACGATCTTCATTGGCTGCTCCCATTAAATTTGCGTAATGTGTTTCCACGACAATTGTGTTTGGCTCGATATCCAATTTATCCTTAATTGCTGCTTATTTTACGCTACGATGATATTGCTCGGGCTTATAAAATCCAATTTCATGATGTATCGAAGTAATGTCTCTGGCTGGCAGGAAAGTTAAAACGAAATGAACTTAACAAAATATGGTAAAGGATAAATTGTAAAGTACCTTGCTGTCCCACACTGGACTAGAATTGCGGATCTTCTTATTGGCTAGCCAATGTTCTCCTAGATAAAGCTACTGATGTAGAATTGTAAGGCGTTATCTTAGAAATAAACTCTGCAGTCTACCTTGTCTAATGTCAGATTTACGAGCAACATGATAATCGTACTGACCCCCTCCTAATATGTTTACTTCAGGTTTGCCTCCTGCACGGTCGCTAACCTCCCGATGTGAATTGACGTGAAATATCCCAGAGTTCACTGAATTCAGGCTAGTTGTACTGGTGTCACTCCCAGACCCCTGACATTATTAAATTAACTTGCAGGGTTAATTTGTTCAGGTCTCGTTGCAAAAAACCTTGATTTCCCAATGGACTCTCACCGCGAATCTCCGTATTGGCTATCCAACGCTCTCTCAGTTGAGCTACTGGGATGGAATTGAAGCTATTACTGTCTCAGTGTGACTCTGCAAGTTCCATGTCGTTTTCTTTATCAATAAAATGTTATGAGGAACTTGTGTCCTAGCAGGGGGTTTTACCCTCTCGATCAGTAGACACTATCCATTGCGTCACTGAGACGAATAACTTTATTTCTGTATATAAAGTATTCGGATGAAAGGTATCCAAAAATATAAAATTATATTTAGGAAAGTACTTAGTATACAGGGTGATTAAGAAAAGATGGGCCAAACTTTACGAGTTGGTGGTACACACCAAACCCAGTATTGTTTGTCATAGTTTATAGGGCCGAAAATGAAAAGTAAAGGCATTACAGGGCGCTTACACGTTGGGAAGCAGCCGCTCAGCAAACTTTAAAGCTTCATTCTGGTTATTATTTTCTGGTTGAAGAAGAAAACCATGTATGCAAATTTCATCTGGGAAAGAAGAAGAACCCTTATGTAAATGTTCGTAACACCGAATGTAGGGCCTTATAAGTTTGCAGTAGTTATTCGCAGTTCCAACTCTACGATGGAGGAATTTACAAATAGGTAAAAAGTCGATATGCATTTCATCTATGGAGTTGCAAATGGGAATGGCAGTGTGGCACAACGACTGTAGGGAGAACGTTTCGTCCATAGGCTGTTGACAATAGTAAAACATTCGAACACTTGCAACAGCAGCTCTGACGATTGGCAGATTGGGCGAGGTGATCCTATAGCTTAGCCCCCCACGATCGTCCAATTTGTAAGGCAGTTCAAAGTAATTATTTTCATGGGCATGACTGGCGTAACCTGTGACATTACTGTGCACAAACATTCAAAACATCGAATATGATTATCTATTCCGACCCCTTGTGATGTGGATCGAAATTGAAACAAATACTTTACAAAGCTCTGTAAAACAGATTAAAATAATCAATTTTAAAGTTAATTTAAATTATATACGTTTATTTTATATTACTATAACACGAAAGTAAGTACATGCCTTATTTATCTACTGCTATATTTTTACTTAGCATAATCCTTTACTATGGGGCTAATTTTTCGCTACACAGGTCACGCAAATGCTAATATATTAAAACAACGGCAGAATTTCTCCTTTTAATTTTGGATGCAAACCTTGAATTTTAAGGGAAAAGAAAGCTTTTTGAATTTTACTTTTTTTTATTTTTAATCACACGTATCTGTTTGAGAACGAATTTTTCTTAACTTTAAGTTTCAAAATGTTTAAGGTATTTTGTTGAACTTAAAATTCATCTCGGGTCTGATTTTGTAATTAGGATTTAAAAATCGCTGCGAGGAAATTTGCATCTATAAAACGCACCGAAGCAATTACATCGGTTGCCACATTGGTGCATAAATAACACTGGTTTATTTTTTGGTTTAGGTTTTGAAAAATTCTACAGCAGAATTTGTTTGGATAATAAAATGGACATCAAGTTAAGGAATGGATTTTATAAACAAGAAAGTTTTTTCTAAGCTTTTAGTGAATACATTTAGTACAGAAACATACTCCTGCGTTGGTTTAAATATTGGATTGGAATGCGGCATTACGCATATTTTATGTGCCAGTATTTATTTGTATTTACAGGAAGCAAGAAGAGAAGAAATACATCTGATGTGGGGAGCTCATAACTTTTCCTACATGATGTAACGATTTTACTTCTTTCACATTAAAATAATAATATTCAAGATCTGTGGCGCAATGTTTTTGGTATTGAACTAATATCACTTAAATTGAAATTGAAGACTTTTATCAACTTATGAGTCCAAAACGAATTACTTTTTCAGATCCCTCATAAAAACCCAATCAAAATAAAATTGACATTTAGTGAACATCACGTGAAATAAATAATTATTGGCGAATTCCTTGGAGTCGAAATATAAAACTAGACCAAAAAGTAACTTCTGTCGTAAATGAAATGAACTATATCCAGGAGAACGGTGTTAATAAATTTGTTGCACAATATTTTATTCAGGAAAGTAATAATTAGGATTTGATAATACTTACTATCTGTTTTTTTAATGCTATATAATTTTTGTGAAAAATTTATTTGAAAAACGTAGAATTTCTTGAGAACAAACAGTTCACGCTAGCAGTTCAAAGTATTTGTAACTCGTTTTCTATTAAAATAATGCGTTGCATATGAAATGATCATTCATTTATCATTATCAAAAGTATTGATTTTTTAATGATATGATTCAAAAATTAAAAGGGGGGTGGGTCCTTTCGAATATTCGATCGCTTTTAAAATCAATAGGTTTCCAGTATTCAGTTATTGCAATAAACGTACCAGATCTCTCTCTGTATATATATATATATATATTTCTCCCTTTATCTCAAAATACATTTTACTAGAATAATAAAAATTATGTTTCTTTTATTGTTAAAAAAATAAGTTTTGAAATGAGGATTTGTTTGCAATTACCTAAATGGAAATATAAAAATGAAAATAGCAAAAATACTATAGTTCAAGAATTAGACACTGATGAGATCGTTCTTTAGATCCCTGTCTCGTTTGTAAACAAAAATTTACAAAAAATATGAAATTGGATAAATATATTTTAGAATGAAAGCATTACAAAATTGAATCAAGATTATGCCTAAATGAAAGCGCTAAAATTATAATAGAAGATATACACGTACCATCTATATTATATTACAGCAATTGGCTGAACACAATATATGAGTTTGAAAAATATTGTCCCAAAAATAAAAAGCTGACTTAAAAAATTGAAAATACCAATTATCGCCGTAGCCTTAAAACCTGAAAGTCGTAATTGATTTAATCCAGTCAAAGATTTAATTTCGATAAAATGTATTTTTATATGCATTTCTTAAATATTTAAAGATTAAAATATTTAATAAAAACCGTCTTCTGTATAATCTCATTGGATTTAATTCCGTTGCTTAGCAACATAACATTTTCTTCAAACAAATTTGTGGGGAAAATATCGTCTGCCTAATGCTATGTCTATGGATAATTTAATTGTGCATTTTTTATTAATATATAACATTTGGTCCTAGAAACTCAAAACATAGACTACATTTAAGTGGAGATATTCGAAAGCTACCCACAAAATTTCATAAAATTTGGTGCAGCCGTTCCCCCACGTGATGATGAAACAAACAAAAACACAAATCAAAAAACATACATATTTTTAATTTTATTTACATAGATTTATTGAGTAGATGTATGGAAAAGTCAAAATTTTAGTAGACTAAATAAAAGAGGTTCCGCGCAGTTGAAACAAGTGACATTAAGACATTATTTTTTAGATACACGTGTAACTATAATATTAAAAAACTTTTGGTATATATAGAGAAGCAAAACTTTGGCAAATTCTAAATAAATCTGATGTGGCTAGAAAATGCACTTCCCTACATAATGCAATGATTTTATTCTTTCAAAGCTTAATAAAGATGTACAAAATCTAAGGTACAATGGTTTTAGCGTTGGATTGCATACATTTATATTGGACGCTTTTCTGACTAACAACATATAAAACTATTTCGAAGTATCCAATTTACTTTTATCTTGTGCAAATCTATCTTGGCAATTAAAAACATAGCTATCATCTGCTAAGCAATATAGTTCATATATTAAACGAATATAATTATTAGAAACTAATATGTTATATGCTGCGAACATTGATATTTTACCTGCAGTTTTTTTAGAAGCGAATTATATAATTTAAAGAAAGATGTCACGCGCCGTTCTTAAAATATTATAAACTTTTGTAATTAAAAATAGAGAAAGTCTTGAAACATTTAAATATTTTCACTAATACCGCAAAATTAAATACTTTGCAAGTAGTTTTTACCAAACATAAATGGACAATATTTTTAGTAGCTATCATGAGTCGTTATCGAGATATTAAAAATTTTACTTTTCTACAGGGAGTTCAATATCCCTGGAATTCAAACAAATGACATCATATTTGAATATTTATTCTGATTGGTAATAACTAGAATCCTGTTGAATTTCAGTGAAATCTTGTGATAAGAAAGTTCTAATTTGTGTGTTGTTATTTCCCACCATTTCAAAAATTGTAGATTTGAAGGGAATGCCAAGTAAGGTTAGATACGTCAAATTTTGTTTCGTCTTCGAAATTTTATATAGCGCAAAGATACGATACAATTTAAAGAAATATTATACGATTTAAACATGAAAGATGCTCAAACTGAATTTACATTTTAGCAAAACTTACATTTATTTAGAACGAATTACCCGGGTCCTTAATAAGCACCCGCTACTTAAATAATACAAATACATATAACATCACTCCATTCCAAATCACTCGTATGAACAAAAATCATCCCTTTTCCCATTCTCAACTATGCCAGATTTGCAACGCGGAAGTATATGCCCCAAATAAACGCATTCCATATGCCCTAAATAGACGAGCTGAAATTACTTAAAATATCAGAAAAGAAAAGAAGTTTATTTTAGTTAAAAAAGTCACGACTCGGAGCAGATCCAAAAAGTAAAAGTTCCTTTCGTTTGCTGATATAAAATTATTTTAAATTAAAGATGAAATTCTACATGCTGCTTTTCAAACGTCTACGTCCAATTCAGGTCAAATGTTCTGAAAACACTTATTATATTACAATAACTCTATATTCCAAAAATTGAAGATTTATTTTAAAAATCCAACAAATTAGATAATTACAATTTTTATAGCACTCAAGATTTAGACTAATTGTCTGAAGAAAGTATCTGTCAAAAATCTTCGCAGAACACCTGCTTTTGTGTGTTTTGCATTCGGAAATCGTCTGCTGGAATAAACTGATTTGAAGCTGAAATTTGGACAGAATTTCGACTTTTAATGATCATAACTTTTAAACTAATTCTAATTTTTTTAAAAACTTACTGAACTGAATCGTCCGGGAACCTTAACTTGAAGTACTCCTCTACCGAATTTCGCCGTTGCCTGAAGCTTTAATTTTCCACTGCAGATGACACACACGGACAGACAGACACACAACAGACATATATTTCTACATGTAAGATTACCCAGCCATTGTCACTGCTCTCTATATAGATGACTTAAACGAAAATTGCTCATATTAATATTTACAATCTTTATTTCGAAACATCAAAGCAAAATCAAATCTCTACAGCTGTGATTAGCATCTCTTGAGTATCAGATCCGATTACGTTTATTACTATTTTCTACTCTGTAAAAGCTATGCACCCAGCTGTTCTGTAAGGATCAGAATTCCAGCTTCCCATGTAGAAAGCAGAAAGTGTTCTTACATAAACAATTGAACTTTCTTCCATCAATGCTTACAGCTCTCGGATTAGATTTGATTGGATTATTTTGGGATTCTACTCTTCCTTTTGTGAATACCGAGCCTACTTTGCTTTTGATCTGAAGTTAAAAGTAAATTCTGAACAATTACTGTGACATGTATGTATAAACAAAGCTTTCCACCCAAATTTGGAAGTCAAACCCGATTCCTATGGATCTGAATGGCCAGGAATTGAACCGATTGGCCACACTGGGTTCTCCAAACCCCGGGGAAATCCCCTTTGGGTAAAATGCTAGTAGCGACTTTAGGAAATATCTTAAGATCTTTGTTAACATATGTGCTGACCACAAAACCAAATAAAAGACAAAGAGTCTGTTGACAGCACTTGACTTTTCCTACAGACTCAAATTCATATTATAATTCTTTCTTTGATAATCCATTAAATTGAGTCCAATTGCAAAAAATTACACGGATACACATTTCTTTCTGGTAGGTCGGACGGTCTGGGTTTCAACAACAACAACGGATACACATTTAAAATTACATCCAATTTACAACTTTAATGCATCTTCTCTTTTAATTGGAAACTTAACGCATTTTACCACGTTACCAGCTCCTGAAAATTCGAAAAAGCTTAAATATCCCGAGAACGATTCATCCTAAAATAATGGTATTGGTTTTATTTGATTTGTCGTTAAAATCATTATACAATCATTTTATTAGTACACAAAAGAATAATTAGACTTTGACTTTAGATTTTGAGGAATTTTGCTGGCCATTTTAAAAAAGAAAGGCTGGTTCGATTTCTCCGTATCATATCAAAATATAATCAGCATCAGGGGAACTTAAAACCTACCAGATTTAGATAAATTACATCTAATAGTTTTTGAGTTAGAGTGGATACATGTATTACACAAACACACACAATAAAATGTTTTACGTGCTCTGGGGTGCTTGAAACATGTAGATCCGTCGAAAACTCGATTTGCGATTTTCGACATGATTCCAATATTTTCTCTATACATTACATGTCTTGTAGGGAAAGTAAAAAAAAATAAAGGAAATGAAACAGCAGGATAACAGCCCTAGTAGCAATCCAATATTGGCGTTTCATTCGCTCCAATATTGGACCAATATGAAAAAATGTACATTTTGACGGAATCGGCCCAATATTGGCGTAAATTATTGGGTCAATATTACGCCAATATTTCCAATGTGTCACGAATATTGGTGTAATATTGTAATGAATATTAGCCAATATCGGAGGTCACTGTAACCCCAATATGTGTTCAATTTGGGATTACATTGAAAATATTTCCAAAGTAATGCCAAGGTATATAACGTCGCTCCAATTTTGGACCAATATTAAATGCTACTAGGGAAAGAAATAAAAATTTTAGCGAATTCGGGTTGTGGGGAGATAGAACACAGGAACAATAATGCATAATAAGCGAACATTATCAATTGGATTTAAATTTACATCTCAAAGAATTGTATACTGCCTTAAAATTTTCCCCATAGTTTTCCCTTCGCAGCAATCAGATGAGCGATGGTTGGAAAATGGTAGACAGGCAGCGAGATACAAATAATGAGAGCGCGAGTCTGTGAATAAACGGTATGCACTGCACGAGCTTAAACTGTGACTCTGAGAAGGTTGCAAGTTTCATTGAACCTAGTACGAGTGAAGATCATATGATCTTAGAATCTAAAACCACGTGAGCCTCCAGTATAAGCTGGCTAAGTTGCTGGTGACGCGCCAGAGAGGAGTCTGTGACATCTTCAAATCCTTCGCATAGCAAACAATTATGCTGCAACCGTCTGGTAAAGAGTTCGAATTGAATTATATTTAAAAAGGAGATTTGCTGTTTTTGCGACATGATTAACGAGTATTATAACGTTAAGCTATAGATATCTCAAGACATTTAATACAGCATTAAAAAATACGTCGCGTATAATTTATTTTTAGCATATCTAGGATTCCGCCTACACACAATATTGACTTTTAAAGAAACAATAAAAATCAAAATAGCAAAATTTTTGCAGTACCCAATTTAAATAAATTGGAATTACAGTTTTAATTTCGTCGATTTATAAATTAAAGACGTGACAGGAGTCTGAGAGAAAACATTCTGCTCTCATTTTGGTGATTGAAATATCTATAATAATTAAAAAATATGTCTGTCTATGGCGTCTGTAGAGGTAAATCTGAACGTCGTACTGCCATGAAATTTGGTGCATAGGTACTTCAGAACCAGGGATGATACTCCTTGGCGAGATTTTTTTTTCAATTTGAAGCAGTTCCTGAGTTATTTTATGTTTCAGAAAGATTTTGAGCGATGCTCACACAAATCGGTTCTTTAGTAACCGAAAATATTATCGCGGAGTTTCTCAAGAAATTTTTTTTCGAACAAACTTTAAACAGATTCCATACTCAAACAGAAGACATTAATAGACGAATTTTCGTGAATTTTTAAAATATATTTACTTTTTGCTTGTAGATGTTAACGTACAATATAAAGTCTTCACAAGTGACGGTTCGTATCACACTTGCTGTGCCGATGTACATGTATATAATTTTCACTTCTATTTTACACAGTATTTTATTTTACAGTATTTATTATATGTTATTTTACAGTATTTATTATTCACTTTTATTTGTTATTTTGTATAACAAATCTGCTTTAACTTCCGGGTATCGTACGGTACATTTTCTAGTATTCAATATATGGATAAATAAATATTACAAATAGTCTGCGAATTTTACGACTTTCTGTCAATCAAACATTTGATTATAAAAAATTTACTACTCATATTCACTTCCTTTTCAGTATTGGCCATTCTTTGCATTAAAAATAGTAAATTAAGGTATTTAGTTTCATTTTACATTTCATTAAACATGTAATATATGGTTTAAAATTTTGTTTATCCCATAATCGTGTCCGATGTTTTAATATTGCTATTCAATCCAATGTTTGAAATTATTACTTAAAACTAACATCCAGTGTCTCTGAATTATACATTATAAATAGTTCTTTGTATCCGCGACTAAACCATTCTATTTATATTCGAAAGGAACATGTACAGATATTAATAAATTTACGCATAGGACAAAATATGAGTTGTCACAATCACCAACTATTTACCAGAAAGAAACAATGCTTCTATATTAAAATGTTGGTTTTATTTTCCATGTTCATAGTGAGAGAGTCAGAAACTGTCTTTCCGTTTGGCAGTAAAATCTTTGAAGTTTATGTTCGCTATAGGTGAAGAAAACTTATCACTCACACGACAGTTATCTCTTTTTTTTTTGTTCATTTGGGCATCTTTAAAACTTTTATTCCGGTTTTTCTCTTTGTAACTAAACACTATCTTTTTGTCCAAATTAGAAAAAGTACTTTTCAGGAAAACTATTAATTCTTCCAGTCGTAGAAGTTAATTGAAAATACTTTAAAAATAAATTGAAACACAAGCTTCACTCAAGGAAATTGAATTTCTGTATTAATTTTCTTCTTTCGTTCAATTTCATTTACGTTTTTTTTTATGTAATGGTTAAATTAAACGTATTGAATTCTACTTTGCCAAATAAAGAAAATTAATTTTTAGAGAAAATTTGCCATTACTTTTCTTCAACCACTTATACTGAATGCATTTTAGCTTTTTATGTTTATATCCGAGTTCAATGAAAATATTAATTAAGATAATTGATATCTACTCAGCGCTAAAGGTAATATACAGTCTGTTGTAAAAAATATATGCACCCATAAAAAATTGAAATACAGTCGCGAAATTCGGCCTGTAACTCTCGTTTTAAGAATTATGCAAATGATCAGACTACTAGAGCCAATAATGTTATAGGGCTCATGCAACGCGCAAGACAACGACGCATAATGCGACATTTAAAACGACCGATGTCCTCACTCACGGACAATTGGAACTGGATACTCTGCTTTTATTGTGTACAATACCTTTATTGTGTACAATGGTGCCCTATGGTAGTTGCACGGTGTTGAGAACAGTGGATCAGAGAAAGCAGATGTAACCATCGCAGATGCTCAGGACGCCCCAGACAGTCCACTGTTCGAGAGACTCTTGCAGTTAGGCGAGGAGTCACGTCCACATCAATGAAGTCGATATCAGATATTTACCATACTCCATGCATCCTGTATCAAGGAATACTATTCAAAGACGGTGGTATTAGGTGACAAGGTCTACTAAGGATCCTACCACTAACCCCTCAACATAGACAGAGCCGTCTGATTTGATGCTGAGATCAGTCAACCTCGACAGTTTCCGTGTCCGATTGGAGGAATGTTGTCTTTAGAGGCAAATGCTGCTTCTCTCTCAGTGCTGATGACCGCTGCATACATGTATAGAGGAGATCAGGCCAGCGTTTCGATTCCGCATTTGTTGACAACTGACACACGTAGTATGGCAGACTGGGGAGCCATCTCGTGGAGTAGCTGATCTCCTTTCCTTGTGCTGCAAGCTAATATGGCGACTTACTTGTACATCGACGATATTCAGAAGCAGATTGTTCTGCCAGTACAATAATGACAGTTGTGGCCCCGCAGGTGCAGGAGCTGCGTCTGTCGATGACTCATTGTGGAAGAGGAGTGTCCTTATCGGAGGAGACGAACCTTTGGAGTGTGGTTATCCGAGGAGTTAGTGTCTTGAAATGAGTGTGGATGGTGTTACCAACATTGAACGCCAACTTGACGTTCGCGCTTAGGAAGTAATGGTCTTGAGTGGATGTCGCAAGGAGGTGAAATATTTGAACACGGATAATCTGGGAAAGGGAGTTGAACTTTTGATAGATGACTTCATGAGTAAATGTTTGAATAGTGAATCTGATAATCTGGGTGAGGGATGTGACCTTGAAAGGATAACAGGGGCGCTGTGGACGACGACCTTCTCCCTCGGTGCTCACTGGCGTATTGACAATTCTTATCAGTGGTGAGGTATCTAAAGTCACAGAATACTATATTCAGAAGGTTCACTCCCATAGGAACCAATGGCAACATCGTTAACATAGGATTTCGCATAGACACTAGCGTTCGATGAGCCAAACATCCTCGACTGCTAGATTTGGCGACTATCGCTCAATTGGCGATTTTAAGTTAATGCGGCAAAAAAAAAATTAAATGCGGAACTGTACTTTTATCATTTTTTAAACTATAAACATGATCAGCATTTAAAAATACTTTTATCTGTAATATATTTAACTTTAAATATATAAACACAGATATATATGTAATTCATGCAATCATAAACTAAATAAAAAATTGACGCATTGCATCACTGCAAATCATTATACACCAAAAATTACAAGCTAACATACCCAAAAGACTAAAATATTATATAATATTTTCAGCCTAAAAAGTATACTAGCGTGTAGATAGTTAAATTGCTTAGTTCTTAATTTATTCTGGGATGCTGTTATTATATATATATATATATATATATATATTTTTAAATACACTAATATTTTATACTAAATAACAAATTTACATAAATGCATTATCAAAGTTGCCGAACTTAATCGTTAATTAGAAGAGGGGGGGATTATTTTCCACATTACGTCAGTTAGTAAAAAGCATGTAAAATATATACACATCCAATATTATATTCAACTTTCTCTAGAAAAAACTATCTAAATATCAATCTTTATACATTTTATACAAATGCGGAAAAGGTTTGTTAACTAATAATGCCATTGTTTCTTAGAATTTAATCTAGGCGGAAGTGATAATACTTGCACCAATTTCTTATGATAAATACGTGCATAGGATGAAATATGGGATAGATAACGCATAATGTTTTATTTAAATAAAAATAAATTACATACCTTTTAAACGTAATTCCTTTTCTTTTAGTAATCCATAAAATAGCTGCGAAAGTATGTTTAAAACGTGTAAACAACATGCGATGTGCATGCGATGATAGAACAAAGTTCTAAGTTCCAAGTGTTTCGTTCAGTGCCAAATAGGGTTATATTAGCAGAACGTCTTGGCGAAAACCGTCACAGACCATCGCCAAGCCTGCCAACCTTGATATTTTGGTTGGCGGTTGAGGGCGCTGAGGTCGAGTGAAATATCTCTATATGTTAATCTGTGTCTAAAGTGAGGTGTCGTCCCTGGCAAAAGAATATTGAAAATCCGATGGCGCCATCTACTGGCAGTTTGAAACATCTGACAGGCGGGATTGAAAAGGATATATTTCCGTTTGGACCGAGCCGTGGGGTTGTAGACCAAAGCTCTGACCGCTATGCTATCGTGAGATGATAAGAATTGAAAATCGGATGATATATTTCGTATTACGAAGGAATGAGTGATGGATTGTCTTAAGAATTCGAATAGTGATATGGGCGAGGAAACGATTTATATTTTGTAAAAAGGAACCATATTTAATGAAAATGATATTTTTTATAGATATGAATGAATACTGGGTTAAATTCTTGAATTCTTAATGAATTTCCGATGTGTACAAGGATGTATACAGTAATAGTTATTAATTTTAATAGTTAATTATTTTCTTTATGCTAACGAGTTTAATGAATGAACGATCAGAAAACACAAAAATTCTATGTGTGAATGGGTTGCCTTATTTTAACACTCTGTTTATGCATCTATCGAATACGATTCGACTATTTTCAGAGCGATTTTGTATACTTTGAGAAATTTTAACCTCGATGTGTACTAATACAAACATGTGTACATGATTAGATCATGTCGATTATGTTAATTAATTTTAGTACGCTAATGGGTTTAATGAATCTACTAATAAAATGTGAATTAATCTTATGAACGATCAGAGAGCACAAGAATTGTATGCGTGTGTTAAGATAGTTTACGGGACTTTATCACTCTGTTTATGTATCTATCGAATACGATTCGATTATGTTCAGAGTGATATTGTATACCATGGGGATTTTTTACACCACGACTTAGCACTTTCCGAATACAATTCGACTATTTTCAAATTGATTCTGTATACCATGCGAAATTTTTACACTGTCTTAAAACTCCCTGAATACGATTCGATTACTATCAGACTGATTATGCGTGCCATGTGATATTTTAATGCCACTTTTTAGAATCTTCTGAACCCGTTTAAACTATTTTTTAACTAAGAAAAATGGTGGTAGTGATTTATTTTAAAATATATTGGAGATGGAGAATCCAAGACTTTGCTATATTTAACTAAGTAGTTAAAATTAATAGGTGTACTGAATCACCAAAGAGCGAAATACTTGGTAGATATTTAAAAATGGGAATATGCTTGGTACCGAGAACCCTTCAAGCTACCCACTACTTTAGCCCACTTAAACTACTCTTACCAGAAAATTCGGATTTTTTAAAATGGGAAAATACTTGGTATAGAGACCCCTTCAAGCTAACTACTGCATAGCCCCACTCACTCTGTTCATAGCAAAGAACTTGATACTTGTTGAATATTTTAAAATGGGAAAATGCTTACATTATAAATAGCGAGTGGCATATATTTAGAATTGTACATATTGAGGTTCCATTTACACACATACACTATGCGAAAAATTACTAAAAATAATATAATGAATTAAACCCATTTATTTTAATTCAAGACATTGCATGGACATTTACAGCGATAACAAGACCTCGTTGAATTCATGGTTTAACAAATGCGAAGTTGAAATTAATTTTTTAGCTAACAAAAATATTAAATAAACAAGAACGTGTTTCTTTTAACTTGGTACACGCAAATATTCCATGGGGATTCTAAAATTTAAATTGTAGATTTGAAAAAACATTAGACATGTGTTTTAGATCTAATTTCATTCAAGTGGAAATGCAACGATTGCAAATACATGATTGAAACTTCACGTCTCCATCGACACCACTGAAATGTGTGGATCTTATTTTGAAAAATTTGCTCTGAAAAAAAAATGTCTGTTTACATATGTATATGAATACATATGCTGTGTTTACTAAATCCATATGAACGAATAACTAATTAATATTATTGAACCTCATAGACTTTATTTTTGCCTCAAACTCACAGTGTACGATGTAATGCCAGAACCACCCTCTCAGCTTTGAATAAATACACTATCTTATCGCTAAGACACGAACGGCAGTATTCACACACACGTTGAATTCAGTAATTATATTAGTAGGCACTGTTTTTTACTTAATTATCAGTAAACGTGTAAAATATTAATATTTGTAGTTTTCAATAAACATTATTTTTTTCTCCTTATGCATAGGAATTAAGAACATCCATAGGGAAATAGAATATTTATTACAAGAAGACTAAGGTCTTAAAATCATAATAAAGGAAATTTACCATACTCTACAATATACTTAACGAATTTTTCGGGAAACTATTCTATATTTAAATCAAAGTTACTAAATTGGACGATAAAATTTTAATATTTTAGCTAATTGTTCGAATTTCAATATTTTTAGTGAATTGCTTGATATTTAGCTAATTTTTGCTGAAGTGGTGAGTGATGCATTTTCGATATTCCAACGCATTTAAGACCCTAAAATTTTATTACTTTAGTGAATTGTTTGGTTATTAGCGAATGTTTGCGGAACTAGAGGCTTATTTTTAATGTTACATAAGCCCTAAGACTCATTTATCGCTTAAAATTATGATATTTGAGTGAAATTCACCAAAAATTTTCAATACTTAATGGATGATTATTGAATAAGAGGCATTTTTTAATGTTGTAGGTACGTCTCATGCCCTTAAATCGGTATATTTTTAAAACTGTCACGAATTTTAGAGGAATTGAATAAGATTTTTTCTAAGGATATACGATTGTTAACATTTAAATTAAATGAAAATGTGACCCTGTGGGAAATGTTACTTAAGTCCTAAGATGCCTTTATAGTGTAAAATTATGATATTTGAGCGAAATTTAGCAAAAATTTGCAATACATAGCGGGTGATTGCAGAATAAGACCCCTTGAATCAGGCAGTCTTCATCATATCAGTCCCTTAAATCGGTATATTTTAAAACTGTCACGAACTTTAGGGGAATAGAAAAACACTTAGCGATTTTTCACGTAATTACCACTGTAAAAGAAACGTGTAATGAGTTTTGATATCTCATTGTGAAAGATTATTCACTTACATATAGGAATATCATGATTTCGCGTCCATAGATACACCATAAATCCGTTCAATTCTTAACGGTTGACCACATTATAATATGTATATTTAAACAAAGTGCCGAAAATAACAGGACGAAACTGAGATCTGCGACAAAATTTTATACTTCTTACAGAATAAATCCCATCTTCGTAGATTTTTAGGAAACTGGGGTCGAATTATCACTGATTTTTAGAGTTTGAAACCACACATTCTTTACAAATCTTCATACTTTTAGAGAATGAAACATAACTGAGCATTTATTTTTAATGTATAAGGATATATAATTTCAGAATTTTAACACTGAATATACATTTAATGAATTAAACTCTGTAAAGTGTAAATATCTTTCATTACGAAAGTTGCATTATACACATTTGATATGATTAGAATAAAACTATTTTTAATTTTTTTTTATATTTTATTTCAAAAAGCAAGATTAGTAAACCCAAGACACTCGAATGCATAGATACTTAACCCACGAGCACATATCATTTTAAATAAAATATGTTAAAAATGAGTTGATGAACGTAAATAAGGAGTTCAGTTTGAAAGATAAAGAACCATTTAATGAATCTATTCTTCATAAAATACACATTAACCGTTATTTGTTGTACATTTAAACAAATAACTTAAAGTAATTTTCTTATCGCGCATTCATAGTCCTCTGATTTGGATGACTTAAAAAAATTCGATCATACCAGTAAGAGACCCCTTCCCCACGCAGCAAAACTTTCTTTACTATGTTATTAATGTCAAGATTTAGAAATACTTGTTCATGTACACTGTTGTACATTTCTAATGGAGTACTGTGAAGATATCCATGGTAACTTTAATCTTCAATTTGGGCAACACAGCAAACACATTTGAAAAGTTTTCTTACATGACACCCACACTGTCATGAATACAAGAGATTAACTGTTCGAATGCAAATTTTTTGTCACAAATAGCTGACGGTAGAAAGGTTATAGTGTCCTTTATTTTTAATACTGGAGTAGGAAGCCACTCTATAAATATACCTTCTTACTAATGTTGTTAGCACAATTCTTTAAACATATTATTTGATTTTTATCTAATATGGCATTGTGTCAGACAAAATTTTGAATCATATAATTAAATTATCTTCTGTAAATGCAGTTTTCCATTATCATTGAAACAGAACAACTCATTGCGACTGACGAAAGTGGTATCTGCATGTAGAATATTGAACGACCAC
This sequence comes from Amaurobius ferox, assembly GCA_951213105.1. Taxonomy (NCBI): domain Eukaryota; kingdom Metazoa; phylum Arthropoda; class Arachnida; order Araneae; family Amaurobiidae; genus Amaurobius; species Amaurobius ferox. The sequence goes on along the minus strand of OX578142.1, from coordinate 104,554,599 downwards.
AATTTTTGAGAAAATTCACTCCAAGTAGCAGGTGGCAATGTAATGTTTTCACGCGTAGGCAGTAGTGCATTTTGTTCGTTAGAGAAATATTTCCATATGTACACTTTCAGCTTCCCATGGCGAAGTTTTAATATACATAGAAACCAGAACCTAAATACCAACGACGGAGTGCATCTTGCACAGAATCTGAAGAAGTAGATTCAGTCGATACATATTCTGTAGTGAGGGATAAAACTCCATTGTGTGTTAGAGTACAAGAAAGCAAATCTTGAGTTGAGTTTCTGACTTTGGTGAGAACTTGTGAATTGGCAGTGGTAGGTGTTTCTGCTGTGGCTATGGAAGTCATAAGATATGCGTCTAACCAATTCACCACAAACTTTGATGAGGGTGAATTAATCACATGAGACAATATCCACAGATTTCATTTCATCTAGGACAGGAACCGACAACTCCACAGTATTTCCACTAGAAATTTAACTGTTCGAGTGATGACATACTTTGAATTTCAGACATTATTTTAGACAGCAACATCCAAGTACCACATTTACAGTATAAGATTTATTTTAAAACACTATAAATTTGTCACAGCTATGAATGAACCAAACCTATCCACTCAACGCCCAAGTTTGTAATGTCTTATCGTTTCACGTCGTAAGTATAATCACGTGACCTAAATCGAGTGTCGTGTGCAAACAGATTACATAAGATAAGATATGAAGTGGTTAGAACTTGTAATTTTCAATGAATCGTACAACAGTGGATTGTGCTAAACGCAATTTTTATCTACATGGAAGAATTTATTCATTATTTTATTCATCTTCGAAATCATAAATTCAAATATGTACCAAACTTATTTAAAGTTCATAATTTTTAATCTCACTAATATTAAATATATAGGAAAATTTTGTATATTTTTATACCTTCAGGGGATATGTTTACCTCATCGAGCGGAATATACAAGAATAGTTAGCAAAAACATGAAAATAACTTACAGAATGAGGTCTTTATCAGCCAACATCCAAACTACAAATGAACGATATATACACTAATTACAGTACTAAAATGAGAGCTTATCAGTTCTTATCTTATCTAAGACGACGTCATCGGTCCAAATTTCACAAGATGGCATCATAGTCCAAAGCATATCTTCTTTCTTAATTACTTATTTTTAATTGCTTCTTATTTTTTAATTACTTCTTAATTTTAGTGTATATAAGGGGGTTCTATCTCAGCCGGAGCTATGTTTTAACATGGAGATTTTCGGGTGCTATACTTCTCCATGTTAAAACATAGCTCCTGATGAGCCAGAACCCCTTATATACACAAAAAGTAAGAAGTAACTAAAAAATAAGGAGTAATTAAAAAATAAGTAATTAAGAAAGAAGATCTGGATAGGTTCAGTTCGTTCATAGCTGCGACAAATTTATAGTGTTTTAAGATCTTAGTGTTTTAAAATAAATCGTATACTGTAAATGTGGTACTTGAATGTTACTATCTACAAATAATGTCTGAAATTCAAAGTATGCCATGACTCGAACAGTTAACTTCTAGTAGAAATACTGTAGAGTTGTCGGTTCCTGTCCTAAATGAAACGAAATCTACAGATATTATCTCAGATGTGAGTAATTCACCCTCATCAAAGTTTGCAGTGGATTGGTTAGACGACTATCTTGTGTCTTCCATAGCCACAGCAGAAACACCTACCACTGCCAATTCACAAGTCCTCACCGAGGTAGGAAACTCAACTCAAGATTTGCTTCCTTGTGTTCTAACACACAGATGAGTTTTATCCCCTACTACAGAATCTGTTTCGACTGAATCTACTTCTTCAGATGCTGTGCAAGATGCACTCCTTCGTTGGTATTTAGGTTCTGGTGTCTATGTATATTTGAAACTTCGCCATGGGAAGCTGAAAGTGTATATATGGAAATATCTCTCTAACGAACAAAATGAACTACTGCCTACGCGTGAAGGCGTTACATTGTCACTTGCTACTTGGCGTGAATTTTCTCTAAAATTGTGGTCGTTAAATATTATATATGCATATAGCTCCTTCGTCAGTAGCAATGAGTTGTTCTGTTTCAGTGACAATGGAAAGCTGCATTTACAGAAGATATTTCAATTATATGATTCAAAATTTTGTCTCACACAGTGCCATATTACCTTAGATAAAAATCAAATAACATGTTTAAAGAATTGTGTTCGCCACATTAGTAAGAAACTTCGAGAAAGTATATTTATAGAGTGGCTTCCTACTCAAATATTTAAAATAAAGGACACTATAACTTTTCTACCATCAGCTATTTGTGACAAAAAATTTGCATTTGAACATTTAATCTCTTGTATTCATGACAGTGTGGTGTGTCATGTAAGAAAACTTTTCAAATGTGTTGGTTGTGTTGCCCAAATTTAGGAATAAAGTTACCATGAATATCTTCACAGTACTCCATTAGAAATGTACAACAGTGTACATGAACAAGTATTTCTAAATCTTGACATTAATAACATAGCAAAGAAAGTTTTGCTGCGTGGGGAAAGAGTCTTTTACTGGTATTAAGTACTGGTATGGAAGTACTTTTACTGGTGTGATTAACATTTTTTCAAGTCATTAAAATCAGAGGACAATGAATGCGCGATAAGGAAATTATTTTAAGTTATTTGTTTGAATGTACAACAAATAACGGTTAATGTGTATTTTATGAAGAATATATTCATTAAATGGTTTTTTATCTTTTAAACTGAACTCCTTATTTACGTTCATCAACTTATTTTTAACATATTCTATTTAAAATGCTATGTGCTCGTGGGTTACGTATCTATGCATTCGAGTGTATTGGGTTTACTAATCTTGCTTTTTAAAATGAAATATAAAATAAATTAAAAATAGATTTATTCGAATCATATCAATTGTGCATAATGTAACTTTCGCAATGAAAGATATTTACATTTCACAGAGTTTAATTCATGAAATTTATGTTCAGTGTTAAAATTCTGAAATTATATACCCTTATTCATTAAAAATAAATGCCAAGTTATGTTCCATTCTCTAAAAGTATGAAGATTCGTAAAGAATGTGTGGTTTCAAACTATAAAGATCAGGGAAAATTCGACCCCAGTTTCCTGAAAATCTACGAAGATGGGATTTATTGCGTAAGAAATGTAAAAATTTGTCGCAGATCTCCGGTTTGTCCTGTTATTTTCCTCACTTTGTTCAAATATGCATATTAGAATGTGGTCAACCGTTAAGAATTGAACGGATTTATGGTGAATCTATGGCCGCGAAATCATGATATTTCTATATGTAAGTCAATAATGTTTCGCAATGAGATATCAAAACTCATTACACGTTCCTTTTAAAGTGGTAATTGCATGTCTTTCATATAGTAATGTTATTAAAATGTACTCCAGAGGGTCTCTCTTTCATTTAAATTATATGTTAGCAATCGCATATCCTTAAGAAAATCTCTAAGTGATATTCCATTCCCCTAAAATTCGTGACAGTTTTAAAAATATACCGTTTTAAGGGCACCGAATTGTACCTACGACATTAAAAACATGGATCTTATTATCTAATCTCCCACTTCGTATTGTCAAATTTTTGCTAAATTTCGCTCAAATATCATAATTTTAAACGACAAAGGCATCTTAGGACTTATGTAACATTAGCCCACAGGGTCACTCTTTCATTTAATTTTAATGTTAACAATCGTACATCCTTGAAAAAAAGTTTTATTTAATTTTTGACAGTTTTAAAAATATACCAGTTTAAGGGCATGAGACGTACCTATAACATTAAAAACATGCCTCTTATACGATAATCATCCATTAAGTATTGTTGAATTTGTGGTAAAATTCACTCAAATATTATAATTTTAAACTATAAAGGAGTCTTAGGGCTTATGTAACATTAAAAACACGCCTCTAGTTCCGCAAACATTCGCTAATAACCAAACAATTCACTAAAATAATGAAATTTCTGGGTCTTGGAATATCGAAAACGCATCCCCACCACTTCAAAAATTATCTAAGTATCAAGCAATGCACTAAAAATAATGAAATTCGAAAAATTCGCTAAAATATTGAAATTTTAAGGTCTTACACCCCTTGCATGTATCATCCAATTTAGTAACTTTGATTTAAATATAGAATAGATTCCCGAAAAATTCGTTAAGTATATTGTACAATATGGTGAATTCCATTTATTATAATTTTAAGACCCTAGTCTTCTTGTGAAAAATATTCTAATTCCCTTTGGATGTTCTTAATTCCTATGCATAAGAAGAAAAAATGTGTTTATTGAAAGCTACAATATTAATATTTTATGCGTTTAGTGATAATTAAGAAACAGTGCCTACTAAGATAATTACTGAATTCAACGTGCGTGTGAATATTGTCGTTCGTGTCATAGCGATAAGATAGTGTATTTATTCAAAGCTGATAGCGTGGTTCTGGCATTACATCGTACACTGTGAGTTTGAGGCAAAAATAAAGTCTATGAGGTTCAATAATATTAATTAGTTATTCGTTCATATGGATTGAGTAAACACAGCATATGTATTCATATACATATGTAAATTGATATATTTTTCTTTCAGAGCAGATTTTTCAAAATAAGATCCTCACATTTCAGTGGTGTCTATGGAAATGTGAGGTTTCAGTCATGTATTTGCAATCGTTGGATTTCCACTTGAATGAAATCAGATTTAAAACGCATGTCTAATGTTTTTTCAAAACTGCAATTTAAATGCTAGAAGCCCCATGGAATATCCGCTTGTACCAAGTTAAAGAAAAAACACGTTCTTGTTTATTTAATATTTTAGGTAGCTAAAAAATTAATTTTAACTTTGTCGTTGTTAAACCATGAATACAACGAGATCTTGTTTTCGCTGCAAATGTCCATGTAATGTCTTGGACTAAAATAAATGGGTTTAATTCAATATATTATTTTTAGTTTATTTTTCGTATATTGTATGCGTGTATATGGAACCTCAATATGTACAATTATAAATATATGCCACTCGCTATTTCTAATGTAAGCATTTTCCCATTTTAAAATATTCACCAAGTATCGAGTTCTGTGCTATGAACAGATTGAGTGGTGTTATGCAGTGGTTAGCTTGAAGGGGTCTCGATACCAAGTATTTTCCCATTTTAAAAAAAACCGCCGAGTATTGAATTTTCTGGTAAGAGCAGATTAAGTGGGCCAAAGCAGTGGGTAGCTTGAAGTGTTCTCTGTACCAAGCGTTTTCTTATTTTTAAACATCTACCAAGTATTTCGTTCTTTGATGATTCAGTGCACCTATTAATTTTAAGCAGTTCGTTAAATATAGCAAAGTCTTGGATTCTCCATTTCCCATCTATTTTAAAAGAAATCACTACCAACATTTTCCTTAGCTAAAAAAATAGTCGAAATGGGTTCAGCAGATTCTGAAACGTGATATTAAAATATCATATTGCACACACAAGCACTCTGAAAATAGTTTAATCGTATTCGGGAAGTGCTACGCCGTGGGGTAAAAAATCGCATTCGCTAGATACATAAACAGGGTGATAAAATTCCGTAAACCTTCTTTACACACACATATAGTTTTTGTGCTGTCTGATCCTTCATAAGAATAATTCTCATTTTTATTAGTAGATTCATTAAACCCATTAACGTACCAAAATTAATTAACATCATTAACACGATCTAATCATGTACACGTGTTTGTATTAGTACACATCGAAGTTAACATTTCTCATATTATACAAAATCGCTCTGAAAATAGTTGAATCGTATTCGATAGATGCATAAGCAGGGTGTTAAAATCTCGCAACCCATCTACACGTAGAGTTTTTGTGTTCGCTGATCGTTCATTCATCAAACTCATTAGCATAAATAAATTAATTAACTATTAAAATTTATGATTATTAGTACCTTGTACACATCGAAAATTCATCAAGAATTCAAGAATGTAAACCAGTATTCATTCATAACTATAAAAAATATCAATTTTACAAAATATGGTTCCTTTTTATAAAATATAAATTGTTTCTTCGCCCATACCACCATTCGAATTCTCAAAACAATCCATCACTCATTCCTTCGTAATACGAAACATATCATCCGATGTTCAATTCTCATCATCTCACGATAGCATAGCTTTCAGAGTGTTGTTCTACAACCCCACAGCTCCGAGTTCGAACCCGGCTCGGTCCAAACAGAAATATATCCTTTTAAATCCCCCCTTCCTGATGTTTCAAGCTGCCAGTAGATGGCGCCATCGGATTTTCAATATTCTTTCGCCAGGGGTGACACCTCTCTTTAGATACCTCACAACTGATAAGAATTGTCAATACGTCAGTGAGCACCGAGGGAGAAGATCGTCTCCTGTTATCCATTCAAGGTCACTTCCCTCACCCAGATTATCAGATTCACCATTCAAACAATTACTCATTACGTCATCTATCCAAAGTTCAACTCCCTCGCCCAGATTTCCCTTGTTCAAATATTTCACCTCCTTGCGACATACACTCAAGGCTATTACCTCCTCAGCTCGAAGGTCAAGTTGGCTTTCAATGCTAGTAACACCATCCACACTCATTTCACGACACTACCTCCTCTGATAACCACACTCCAAGGTTCATCTCTTTCGATCAGCACACTCCTCTTCCTGAATCTGAGTCATCTGCAGACGTATCCGCTGCGCCTGCGGAGCCTCAACTGCCGTTATTTATCTACTTCTGCATATGCTGTCAAGCCGTCCAATTTTCATGTATCAACAAGACAACGCTTGACCAAATACTGCACGACTTGTAATGTCTTCAAGGACTGTATATCCTCCCATAGCAATCCAGGTCCCCAGACCTATCACCAATAGAATACGTCTGGGACATGCTGGCAATTCAAATGGCCGCCTTCTCAGAATACCACTGAATTATTTAACCAGTTGCAACATTTGTGGCAGATTCTTTTGCAGAGGAACATAAAAAACTTAATAGACTCTATGCCGTACCAAATATTCGTATATAGAGCTGTTAGAGGAGAATTTACAAATTACTAAATTATCATCTTTTTGTTGCCCCCATTTCTTAATAAAACTTGTTTGTTTCCAAATTCTAATTATTTACATATATCCTTAAATGATACACACATGTCGGATTTCGCGGCTGTAGCTCAATTTGTTATGGATGCATACATTTTTTGCAACATAGTGTATTTAACTAAAAGTATTTTGTCTCCTGAACGGGGCAACTGTGGATATTTTGCCACTGCCAGCTTTCATGCATAAACTTTTGCCCATTGCTTCTGCTAATATTGATCCAACACTGAATAAATATGTGCGATATTGTCAATGTTAAGCTAATATTGAAAATATGTTGAACCGATATTGATTCAATATTTGTAATATACTCTTAATTCCCAAAGGGTTAATGTCCAATATTGGTTGTCAGAATTATCCCAATACTTGATAAATCTTTAAAATATTACCAATGTTAATGAGAGTATTAAGGAAATAAATAGTAGGCCAATATATATCCAATATTGGCAATATTAACGAAAGTGTTGCAACGCTCCAAAATGGCAGCTATGGTGATTACGGGTTTCTTTCGAGTTTCAGTTCGAAATCAATGTGCCTTGTGAGGTCAGATAACCAATTTGTTATCATTACATTAAAATGTGATTTTTCTATATACTAACAGTCTATTTACGAGTTCGGGTTTGCCGGACCAATCACTATATTAGCCATGCAAGGCGGCTATTCTATATTGGGATGCAATCAAAGTTTAGATCAGATCAGATCAGATCAGTTATTATTGTGGTTCCCAAGAAGTTGTAAGCGGTAGGAAATTGTCGGCAAGTACTGGAAGTAATTAGCTAGATCTGTGTGGTCAAAGGCTGTAGTTTCAGGAACTGTAAAATATCCGTGAGCTGTAAAATGTCCATTGTAAAACGTCCATTGTATTCTGTGTGGAGATAATATTCGGTATTTTCTGTGGGTTTTGCTGAGACATTGCCGCTTATACATAGATTGTAATTTAGGTGTATTTTTGATTTTTTGGTGAGTGTCATATGGTATAAAACATACCTTTTTCAATTGATTATGCCAAGGAAGAAGTTTTAAACTTCAGTTAATGTTTTCCCCTCTGAATTTATGTGTGCATCCTTGGTCGTTAGAAGAATGATTATTTTAGTTCTAGGGTCAATTTTGAGAGCCCATTTTAGGTGCAAATTCAATATACTGAAGGTAGGAATGTTACAACCTAAAGTTCCTGTTTCTTTTGAAATGCCCTTTATCGGTTCTTTCAAAATGGTACCTCTGAGGTTGTATGGATCTCTTTGGTACTAGGCTATTCAAGTTAATTCACTAAATCAATTTCAGTATGTTAATATATATACATTTACCTAATGCCTTATCTCTAGAAAATCAGACCTCATGATCAATAAAGTATTCGTATCAATATAGTACAATGTTATACAGTTGTTACACACTTCCCAAAAATAGATATTACTTTACAAAATATAAAAAAATTTAAGTATCACCATAAGTGAAACTACTGCTTGTGAGAATACAACTTCTTAGTACTTGATGAAAGAAGGCATAAGCAAATAAGGGGACTACAATTGTTTCAAGGACATTATGAGCCCTATTTTTCGGGTTCGAAACAGTGCGCTCTCTTAACAAACTCTAAGGTACAGCTAGCTGCTCAAAAGCAGTATGCCTCCTTAACAAATATACAACTGTCTCCTAGAAAGAAGTAGGCATAAACAAATAAGGTAACAACAATAATCGTAGTCAACTTATCAGTTTATGTCTGCCTATTTCAAGGAAACAATTGCAGTTAGCTTATTTGCTTATACCTGCTTTCTTCTGTTGTATCTGAACTTTTGTTAAGAAAGAACACTGCTTTCGATTTGAGTCTCATAACGCCCTTGAAATAATAGTAGTCACTTTATTTGCTTTATCCTGCTTTTTCAACGAAGCAGTATAAAGTTATAGTAGAAAGTATACTTTAAAAAAAAATTGTATTTTCTCTGAATATTGCCAGTGAAAATAGGTGACGTGAAGTAAAGATATAGTAAAATTTTGGTAAAATTTATCTCAAAAGATTAACATAAACAATTAATTTTAAATATTATAACAGAAGGTATAATTACATGCTGCCTCGTAGACCTTTTCAGTGTCAAAATACTAATACGCGATACAGTTCGTATGTGTGGACAAAAATATATTTCTTCACATCCAAATTTCTGTAGTTGATTTACAAGGAATTAGACAGTAAAATTACTTTGAATACTAAGGCAATTTGAATGTATAGAGTGCCCGACAAAATTGTTAGTAGGCCAAATAAGTTTTGAACGATGATATCTGGGGTTATGAAAGTGATATATCGGTACAGTAAAATTACCATTCACTACCAGATGATACTAACAACAGCGTTCTTAGCGGCAAAATTTGGAAGCTAGCTATCTCGGAAAGTGTGAGCGATACAGAGGAAAGTAAATTAGGAAGTCGTGTAGCATCGTCGAATTAGTACGATTGGCATTCGACAGAAACATATTGTATAAAATAGAAAATTGCTACTGTGAGTACTGTCTGCAAATAAATGATGTCTGTAATCACTCCTGCAGATACAATATGAGGGGTGCGACAACTCAGTGGTTAGGTCGCGGGAATTGCTCTCGGTCGACCCGGGTTCGATTCCTGCCACTGCCAAAACTGCCGCCGTGATCAAGCAGAGTGCGATCACGTTAAACATATGGGTCCGTAAGTCCTTCCGAGAAGTTGGTGGTAGGGGAAGGAGGGTACGGACCCTGTGGATGCCTCCCCCACTGGGTTCCGGTCTAAATTGGGTTGCACTTTCCGGCCGTCCAAACAGATACCTTATACCTTCCTGGTAGGTCGGACGGTCAGAGCCGAAGAAGAAGATACAATATGTGAGAAAGTTTGTAAAGATCGTCTATGATCAAATGTATATACTGTCAAAAAAAGATCATGCCAGGCGTATTCTAATGAAGATTAATGCGAGATAGCACTGCTATGTATACGTTCAATTCAGATGAAATGCTGCGGAATACTGCACGACAGTGTACCTTACGATTTCCTGATGTTTTTTCTGCTTTCACCTGGAATGCTGGTGAAAGTGCAACAGGAAGTTCTTTCCTGAATGCAAGCATGTATTGTGGCAGATGGTGGGAATATTGAACATAGATTACATTAAACTGTACGATATATAAATATCGCTTTTTTATAAAAAAAATAACTTTTCCTATTAATTTGGTAATACTCTTAAAACTTTCTAATTAACTTTCTGTCTGTATCTCTCATAGTTTCCGAGATAGAAGTGCTAAATTCCAACTTTTGCCGCTAGGGGATCTGTCGTCAATCTTATCATGGTCCCTTTACTCAACCGAGCCCTCACTTTTATAGCTCTTGCTACCATATTTCAAAACTTATTCGGCCTACTTACAACTTTACAGGACAACCTATATAAGGATCACACAACTTAATACTTGAATTATGTAAAGCTATGCTTATCCCCTAAAGGCATTAATTTGTAAATAATGCATTTTATGCAGATTTTAAGTTTAAGCCTTTGCATATATTTCATAAAAATAGATATATTTCTGTAAAACTTAAATTATTTTTGTCAGAATATGACTATAATACTACGCCTAACTATATATACTACGCCTAACAGATTTATATCAATTTTATAAACCTTTATCTTGCAGAATTTCAATGAAGGGCAACTTTGACTTCCTATCCTTTAATCAAGCCCTAGATGATTCGGAAATGATATCAAATGGTGGTGGGATAAATAAATAAGTGAAGAGCCCTTGCTATCTTAAGAATGAATCCTCAAGGAAGAGGTCTTGAGAAGAAAACACAATTGATTTCGGAGTTTTATTTCATTTCCCCATACTCCACCCTATCAGCGATTTTCTTATACATTTACCTCCTTTTCTTGCTCTATTCTTCAGCCCTTTTGATCTTTTTAGCTGTAAAAGCTTGATTAAAGATTACGGTTGTAGTAAGGTTATTGTTAGTACAGATCTTTATCTCATCAGTTTATGATCCTTGTTCTTCTATGAAATTTAAGAACTAGAGATATATGAAAATTCAATAGTTTATGAGAAATACTTAAATTTCATGTTCATATTTGAATATCTAAACATGAAATCAATATTTTAAAAAAATCGTTTTAATTAAGGTATGATGATATACTCAATGCATTGAGACTTATGTCCAACAGTTTTAGTTTGAAATTTATTTTAAATTTTATATGTTAAAAATACTTAACATAGTAAAAGAGAGTGGGGCACCTTGGGCACTTTTCAGTTATTGATTTTTATAATATTTTTTTATAATTCTATCTCGACCAAACACTTACTTCATATACATTAAACACTTCCGCATAAGACATAAGTGTAACCCAATTAAAGTGTCTTATACGTAAATAATATTTATTTGTTTCTCAGAATCCTTCCAGTATCCCAAGGTGCCCTACGTGGTTGGGCAAATATTGAACTTAAAGGGAAATATATAATATTTTAACAGATAAAAACTTAGCAGCTTCTTGAGTAAGAAAGGTTTAAATTGAACGTCTACAGTAAATTAAAATCATTATATGCAGCAATTACTGCAAAACAACAATTCCATCAGGTGTCCCAAGATACCGCAACTGACCACATTCCCACTGAAGTCTACCGTGTTTCTAGGTTTAACTCTACAATGATCATTTTATGTTTAATTTTACTACTTATTTTTTTATATGCCTGTTTCTTTGATATATAGTTTAATTTAAATAAATGAAATTCTAATTCCACTGTTACTATCTGCAATATTTAAATAAAAGTTTTCAGATTGCTGTAAAACTAAAAAAGTTTTATACATTTTTACTTAATTGCAGTAGAACTTTGAAAATACACCAGCAAATGCACAGGAGAATCATGTAGTACTACATAAAATATCAGGACATGTCCCAAGGAGTCCCACTTTCCCCTGTGTAATGTTCATTGTTTATAAAGCACGGTGTTATAAAGTCCTTAATTGCTACTCACATAGTTAACAAGAACATTTTACTTTAACATTCTGCAACACAAAATCTAACCGGAAGTGATCAAGAACAAAATTTAAGTAATGTATCAAATTTATATAATCCTAATAATCTACACAAATACATCTACTCGCATGCCAACCTCTTATTCCTCAACCCCAAACTCTATACCCATCATAAAACTATTTCTAAATCCAACATGAATTTGTCCATATACCTTTTATCTTACACAACAACACACGTGACAGTCATTGAACAGTCAACCTTAACACTTCTGAACTGATGAACTATCAATATGAGTGAGGGCTACCACTGCCATGGTTAAATACTAGGAAGCCTCAGGTGTACTTGCATAAAATGGTAAAGAGGATCTTTGATATATTTTTATTGAAAATTAAATTTTTACTGAAGTGAATTATTCCAGGACAATCTGAATGGTTTACGTACATTCTGGCCCTCGGTATTACACACATTTGAATAAGGAATGCGTTCAATGCCAGGTAAATTTCTAACGGCATTTTACTAAATTTGTCAGTGTATATCATGACTTCTAACCCATTCTTTAAGTCCATCAACGGTTCATTATAAAATCAGGTTCAATGGTGGGGATATATTTGAACAGATTTAGTGACGTGTGACGCTGTTGTGGTGTTTTATTTGCTTCACCTCCCACTCCACACTATCATAATTTTAATGTAACCAACCAACGATTCTCGTTCATTTCACTTCCTTTTTTCCATAATTCAGTCTTTTAAAACTATTTAAATATAAAATCATTATTAAATATGATTTAATTTCTTGCCATTTTTGACGTGTTTGTGTATCCAAGTAGGACATGCCGTGGGTGATTGAATCATGAAAAAGTGAATGTGAATTAAAATGTTGCAATCATAAAATATTCTTATCAGAGAGATCCAACATTTACTATGAACCACATATGAGCATATTAGAGCCAGTTAACTGTTGCAAGTAGGTATAAGGGGTACCCAGGGAAAGTTCATAAGCACGTAGATAACTTTGTAAGGAAATGTTCCTGAGTGTACATGTTATGTCTCTGTATAGTAAAGTGACCATGCTCCACTGAATAAAGGTGATTTCAGCGCTCATTTCGGAGAAGTAAAACATCACGATAACGAACTCTGTTAAATAACAAGACATACAGAATAATCAATTACGAATCTGTGGAGTATTGTCAAAATAGTCAAAATCGACAATAAAACTGTTAACAGAAAGCATTTATTTGGTTATTGATGAATTTCTGCTATAATCATAAAATAAAAAAAATAATACCCACGTGCACAGAAATTTAATGCACAGCCTGTTTAAAATGCCTTCCGTCCGCAACAATGCATATTTGAATTCGAGAACAAATATGACCGTGTTGTTTGATAAGAATTGCAGGCATCGTTAAGTTATAAGCCCTCATAATACGACTAGGATGATTATGACAGGTATTTATAACCCTCCATATACGCATTTCGTGCGTCTATGATGTCATCAATTCCTACTAATTGGGCAATCTCTTACAACTTCGTCTTTGTCTTTTGGCTTTTTCTTTTACATCGCTTTTTTACCGAGTTTGTGTTCTTCACTTTTAAATTCTCCATTAGAGGCGCTGAAATCACTTTTAATCCATGGAAGATGGTCACTTTACTATAGTTAATCTAACATGTACACTCATGCACCTTTCTTTGCAAAGTCAATGATGCGGTTTTCTAGAATCTTTGTATATTGTGCAGTATCTAATACTATGATATTAAAGGCTTTATATATCATCTGCAGGACGCATTTAAATAGTATGTTTTATAGTTTTTAATAGATTTAAATAGTATTTTTGTAGTTTTAATAGGTATTGTTTAAAATTCAAGGTTGAAAGCATTTTCATATTCCATTTTATTACTTTATGGCATTATTTTTGTAAGATTAATAAAAGCTTGTTCAAATTGTTTTCTAAGTTAAAATGAGTAGCATTTATTAAATTTTGCAAAAGTAATTTTGATATTTTGTAGATTTATAAAAATTCTGAATTTATTGGATTTTGATTATAAGAAGTTGTCATCATTAGATCTACCAGTCTTGTCAATGTTTTTCGCTATGAAAATTTTAATTGCTTATACTTCACTACAGTGTCTTTGAATGAAATAAAATTGATGCCTTTCTTGCAATCGTCTTACTCACACTATTTTAAACTTCATAAAATATGTGCTGCTATATTACTAAACTAGTTGTGTATGCTATATTACTAAACTAGTTGTGTATGCTATATTACTAAACTAGTTCTAAACTCGAAAATACTAATACAAACTCAAATTCTGATATTAAACTTATAAAACGTTAAAAAACTTCTGTAATAATAACTTGATGAAATAAAAATTTTCGTACATATAGCATAAATATAATTATACACTGATCAACCGGTTTCGGAGGCTTAACATTTCCTTTTTCTTTACCCCATGCGAATGGGATATTGGTTATGTTAGTAAAATAAAACGGACTTTTAAATTTTGAATTTGAACACACGAGTTATGTGCCTAAACATGAGGTATCGAAGTCTTCAATTTCTGAACATTTTTGGGACTCTTTTATCATATTTTTAATGTTTTGAAAGCCAAGCGGATTTTTATTAATTATTTTTTTAATCATATTTTCTTGAAGGTTTTTCTATTGTTTTTCTTTATTCCTTTCCGTTTGAAAATCTCTGGTACAGTTTTTACAATCCTGTCTGCTTCTATCTTTTTTCAGTTATTTGTCTAGTCTCGGATTTTAGTTATTTTTCTGCTATTTTATTTGACAAAGTTAATTCATTTGATCTCCAGCTATTTTCTGCAGATTTGAATTTTATGATTTCTGTTTGTCTCAGTTTTAAACCATTTTATCCAATACTTTCTACTTATTTTCTTGCTTTCATTTTTACAACTGGTTTAAGTATTTCATGTCATTTCGTTAGTCTTTCAGCATGTTTTCTCACTATCCAGTTTTCTATTTGCTCTGCTATCCGTTATCTTACTGATTTACTTTCGTTCCTGTTATTCTTTATTTTCTGCTATCTTTCCTTTCCTCTGTGGTAATTACCGTTCATTCTCATTACTCTGCTTTTCGTTTCATTGCGCCATTGTTATTTATCTTTTATTTCTGTACCCTCGGCAATTGCAACATCTTTTCTCCTCCCTCCATGTTCTATCTTACCTTTAGCTACATGTACTATCTTACCTTCAGCCACACATTCTATCTTACCTTCACTTACATGTTCTATCTTACCTTAAGCTACATGTACTATCTTACCTTCAGCTACATGTTCTATCTTACTTTCAGCTACACGTTCCATCTTACCTTCAGCTACATGTTCTATCTTACCTTCACCTACATGCTCTATCTTACCTTCAGCTACACGTTCTATCTTACCTTCAGCTACATGTTCTATCTTACTTTCAGCTACATGTTCTATCTTATCTTCAGCTACACGTTCTATCTTACCTTCAGCTACATGTTCTATCTTACCTTCAGCTATACGTTCTATCTTACCTTCAGCTATACGTTCTATCTTACCTTCACCAACATGTTCTATCTTACCTTCAGCTACATGTTCTATCTTACCTTCAGCTACATGCTCTATCCTATCCTATCACAATTGTCTAACGTACTTGAATAGTTGAGGTTGCGCTTCTTGTTGGTTCGGAAAAAGAAGGCTATAATGTGGCTTTGGAATCGGTTGACTAGTATATATTTGTATATGTATGCTGTATATACAAAACTTTTATATTTTCCAGCTTTTGATATTAAACTCTGTTAATAGCTTTGAAGTTACTTTCCTTGATCCCATTATATAAGATTAATTTATCCCTATCTTATTGAAGCGCTTCAAAAGTCACATGTATTTGACTTCTGTAACCCTTCATTTCAGTCAAGCACTGAATCACTGTGAAACCAGGTCAAATGGTGGTGAGATAAATGAGTAAGTAAAGCGCTGTCGTTGTCTCAGGAACGAATCGTCCAGGAAAAAATCTTGAGAAGAAAGCCCAATTGAATCTGGAGTTTTATTTTATTTTCCCTTCCTTTTGTATCAGCGATTTTCCCCCCATGTCATCACTTTGTGTACTCCACGCTTTGGAATTTTTAATATTTGCATTATGTGTAGATGCATAATTAAGACCTTAGCTGTTTAATATTCCGAATATAATGCCCTGTTAGTGCATACTTTCTTCATGAAACTGTATCAATTTTTGTACATAACACTGCTTTTGTTTTAATATAGTCAATATTTTTCAATATAATTTTCTATTTATAATCAGCATTCAAACTTTATAAGTGTCAGAAAATATTTCTTCATAAAATTTTCCATCTTATAAATGATCATTTTTGATGTTTATTAAAAATAAAACTAATTTTTACATTATTTTATATTTTTGACAGAAATAAAAAAGAAATATTTAAAAACCTCAACAACGTCCTGCTTTGTGCAATAATATTCAGTGCATTTTGTTGGGCAAATGTACGATCTGCACTGTCTGCATAAAAATAAAGCTATTTTTTTCTGTGCATACATGCCCGGATATAACCTGTGGAATTTCTGGAGATTTCCCACTTGGTCATTGAATTTAATTTTTGTCCTTATTGATAATGCTTACGATGGGCTAAAGTTGAAATATGGGCCGATCATGCCCCTTTTCACCAGGGCCGATCATGCCCCTTTTTACCAGGGCCGATCATGCCCCTTTTTACCAGGGCCGATCATGCCCCTTTTATCAGGGCCGATCATGCCCCTTTTTACTTGGGTCGATCACTTTTATCTGGACTGATCATGCCCCTTTTTACCTGGGCCGATCATGCCCCTTTTTACCAGGGCCGATCATGCACTTTTTACAAAGGCCGATCATGCCCCTTTTTACCAGGGCCGATCATACCCCATTTTTCCTTAGACGATCTCAGACATCATATTCGGTCCTGTGTGCATACAGCGCATTACTTTCTTAGGTGACACGGGTCCACTCCTTTGATATTTTTCTAAAAATTGGCAGCCAATCTGAATAAAAATGGCATGATCAACTCATACATTAGCCAATAACTGAGATAGTACTCATTTGATGAATACTGCAGTATATTTTCCTGGAAAAGTTAAGATCGCTCCAATTAGTGCGTAACTCATTGAATTGGTGATTCAGAATAACACCAATAGAGCAGGGAAGGGGATAAAAACTGCATTTGCGTTATTACTGTTAGTATTAATATTTTTAATAATACATTATGATCTGTGCTCTGAAAATTTAGCATGGGTTAAGTTCTAGAGTTTTTTGAAATTCGTGATTTTGTAAGAATAATTTATTTAAAGCTGCTATGAGAATATATTAAAATAATTTTTAAATAAAATGTTTATTTCAGCGCATGGAACGTGAATTATATAGATGTAATTTACGTACTATGAATTTTAATTCCGGTGTGCTGAAATAAGCTTTTATTTTAAAGCCATTTTAATATATTTATTCCTGGAAGTGTCATCAATTTAGTCATGCTATGGGAATGTTAAAAAATACATACTACTGTAAAATGTATTTAAATAGCATATAAACATATAAAAACTATTTGCAGTAAATAAATGTCATAACTGGTGTTGAATGCGTTAATATCCAGTATTTTCCCAGAATGATTATATCAAATTATTTTACTTATCTTGTCAAATTATCATAACACATAATTTAACATATCATACCTTCTCGTATCATATACATATGTATTATTTTATATCTTATTTTGTGTCATTTTTATCTCATACTTAATTTTGTCATATCATCTGGGACCATCACAATATCATACTTTATAACCTCATGTTATCATATCAAATTATTCGATCCTCATCTCATCATATCAAATTATTCTGTCCTTAACTTATTGTATCATTTAAATGAAGAGAATCTTTCATTTCTAACCCTTCCTTTCAACCAAGAAATAGATCACTGTGAAACCAGGTCAAATGGTGGTGGGATAAATGAATAACTGCGGGGTCGTGTGTCGCTGTCTCAAGACCGAATCCTTCAGTAAATGGGCTTTAGAAGAAAACGCAATTGATTCTGCAGCTTTGTTTCGTTTCTCCCTTCTCCATTCACATCACCAATTTTTTCATACATTTCGCAGCCTTTTCGAACTGCATGTTTCAGTTTCTTAATATTTTTATTTCGAAAAGATTGTTCAACGATTATGTAATGTCCTACATATTCAGCGACAGCTTTCTCGGGGATATTTTATGCCCATTTGTGAGATGCTGAGATAAAATAGAATCAAAGAAAGAATGCATTTAATTAAAAATATTGCCAAAACCAAAAATTAAAAAAACAATAATTGAAATAAAAATTAGAAAATGCGTAATATCGAAAATGTACTCCAAGGTTTTTATTACACAACGTGAACATGAGATAAACGCGAAAATACACATTTCTTAAAAATATCATCACATTTAGTAGGTTCTCGAAAAGTGAATGACACATGTAGGGCTTGACTCAGCTGTCATAAATTAAATGTTGTATGTTTAAATAAATTCAATTTATCGAGTTAATTACTTTTAAATTACTTTTAATGATTAAAATGAAAATATTCTGAAATATATTCCTTAAAAGACTGCACAATTTAATATCGACAAAGATTAGACACTGACAAAACGGTACTGTGCAAAAACGTTGAAATATGATACGACTCAATAAAAGAGATAGAAAATACAACTATATATTTTTTGTTTTGCTTTTGCTGTTTTTATTTATCCCCTCAAAAGTCAGCAAATATACACGTGCTGTTTAACGTTTAAATATAGAGACATTTGGTATATTAATTCCTTTTCCCTGACCTTACTTTTATAAGGAATAAGCATAGATTTCTTTCAGAAATCTAAAATTAAATGTTAACATATGACACTCATTCTATGAAAGTTGAGGATTTTTCTACTCCAAAAATGTGAGATATGTTCATGTTCTAGATAAAATTACACACCCACCCACCCCGGCCATTCAAATGGTTTCTCTAAGTCTTCGGACGAGACGGATGGTCTGGGTTTTCGACACCCACCCACCCACCCACACACACACACACACACACACACACACACACACGCACATATATATATTTGTCATACCCTGAATAACGAATTTTATCATGACACGACAAACATAATAAGAGAGAACCACGCCAAGCCAAACATGTTTCTGTCTCTTCTTGGTATTGCTTTTTTAAATACTTTTCATAAAAATATATTTTTTAAAAATATTTTTGGCTTGGCGACTTTGTAAATACAATGCTTTTTCTTTGATATTACTGCATTTTCAATATTTAATAAATATCAATAACAAATAATCAACATTTTAAAACATCATTTCTGCATTTTATAATTACTGCGGAGGGTGATCAAGCAAAATAAAATTATTAAAAACTATTCTAAAAATCTATTTCTCTTTCTTGTATTTTGACGTCATGGATTTGTTTGTTCGTACTGTGTGACCGCAATCTATGCTCAAATTCTTCGCATTTTACTACATTTAAATAAAAAACAATTTCATTGAATTTGCTTAATTTTGGCTACTTGATATCTAAACGTTTGATTAAATTTAACGTTGTTTTCAAAACTCGCTACATAAAATTCTACTATGCCTTAATTTGATGTTAATCGAACCAAAATGTACTTCATATGTGTAGTTTGCGCAAAATGCGGTCACGTGACAGCCAGATTAACTTCATTGTCTAGCTCAACACATTATATTACTTTAGAATATTACATTTGATTAAAATCCAATAAAAGTATCAAATGCGCATGGGCATTATACACATGATGTCGTTACATGACACTAAATTTAACTTCAGTTTCGAATTTCTTTCAACAAATTACTTTATAATAAGTGTGGTGAAATTGCCATAAAAGGTATAATACTTTTGTAATACTTTTGTATGCGCAAGCGCCGTTTGAGTAGACGGTTTTTGCTAATAGTTAACTTAATAAGGGCTGGCTCCAACTTAATAAGGGTATTGCATTGGCAATATCGCATCGGCCGCATTGGGCGGCAAATTTTAAAGGACGGCAAAGTTTTGGGTGTTTCAAAAGGCGCAGTTAAGGCAAAATATTATTTTAATTACTTATATTGTTTAATTTTACTATTTTTATAACTTACACTATCAAAAGATTTGAGATCTTAACTGTCAAGGAATAAAATAATAAATAGTAACCGATGAATTAATTAATTTATATGTATTATGAACTTGTATGTGTGAATATGTATTATAAAGGTAATAGAACTTCATGTTTAAATTCCAGGTATTAAAAATCCATATTTTGAATTTTAAACTTGATGCAATTCTGATAGAAAATATTACGTTTAAAATGCATTTGCGCACAATGGAGCTGACGTGGATTCATTTTTATCAAAATTTCAGTCATATAGTTTTTCCTAAACATGTAAGAATCTCATATTTGCTCCAATTTTGATTTCAGTCGATTATGAAATTTTGGAGAAAAGCTGTTAAAGGGAATGGGACCAAAATTACGAAGGATTTCGTTACTAGTGAGCGGAATAATTTTCTTAATTAATACTTCAACTACATCGTACAACAAACAAATAGACAGGATTGAAAAAAATAGCTGATTCGAATTCAGGGATGCCGAAAAGATGCACATCAATCACAATATGATAGTCCAATTTTTGGTTCCATCATATAACTTTTCTTTTAGATACACTATGCATTGTAGAGAGAAAATATAAACTCAGTTCTTCCTATCCTTGTGTTTATATAGATGCTTGCAATCACGTACATAAATAAAATTTCAATGAGATGTAAGAAAATTCCCTCAGTCTTGCTGATCTTCAAAAACTGAATTTTAACGTATACAGGTTTTCAAAGTCTTAGAAAATATTTTCGCTAAATGTAAGGATTGATTCAATTATATATGCAAACTCTTAACATCTTCATCGCATCAGATTTTTTGTGAGAAAAGGAGCTATCGAAAGATGTTTTAAGATTTAAATGAGCAGTGTCTTTTAGTCACAGAAGAGTTTATGCACTTGCGCGTACACAGATTCTTGTTGTTGGAAAGTGAGCGCAATATATATATATATATATATATATATATATATATATATATATATATATATATATACATATATATATATATATATATATACATATATATATATATATATATATATATATATATATATACATATATATATATATGCAAAAGTGGGAGCTATTTCTGAATTGTATAACTGGAAAGTTTCTCGTGTGCCATAAATTGTTTAAGTTATAACATAGAAGATCCTGATATTTAGATCTGCAAATTTTCAGTGTTGTTTGTTCTTGGCTATATTAAAATATCATATATAGTTCAGTAATTGTGTGTGTAACGCTGGACGAGGAAGCTGATTGGTGGCTAGGTGATTTGATCAGAACGATACACGCGTGACCTTCCGTGATTTAGAAATATTTCTCCCCTTAGCAAACGGCTTTTATTGTTTTTCTATTTTTGATAACGTTTCACTTACCTTTTTTAATCTTCTACTCTCTTCATACTTCATTACCACAAACAAAAGGTCTAAATTTGACGTAATTATGAGTGATTTTGAATTTGTAATAAATTTTAACTTATGACCTTTTCTTTTTTTCAAGCCCAAAATCATTGCGGAACCAAATCAAACAATGGTGGGATAAATGACTAAGTGAAGGGTCGTCGCTGTTTCCAGAACGAATTCTCCAGAAAGAGGACATGAGAAGGAAACTCAAATGATTTCGGAATGCTATTTCATTTTCCCTTTCTACACCCGTGTCAACTATTGTCTCGCACATTTCCTTGGAATTTCTTACCCGGTGCCTTTTTTCCTATCCATTTCCGAAAGTCTTTGACTTATAACCCTTTCTTTTTGCCAAGCGCAGGATCTTTGTAGAACCAAGTCAAATGGTGGTGGGATAAATGACTAAGTGAAGGGTGGTCGCTGTCTCAAGAATGAATCCTCCACGAAAAGGGCTTGAGAAGAGAACGCAATTGATTTCGGAGTTTCATTGCATTTCCCACTTCTACACCCGCATTAGTGATTTTCTCTCACATTTCGAAGGCGTTTCTTGCCCAGTTATTTTTTCCCTATCCATTCTGTTATAGAAGCTTGATTAAGGAAAGGACTACGTTTATAATGCAGTTACTGTTTTTGGGATGGTATTTGTCCCATAAAGAATATGAATCTGCCTCTTTGAATGTAGTTTTACATCAAAATACGTTTCACATAACAAAAGTTGAAGCTCAATATACTTATATGAATGCATATGTTACTTATAATGAATAAGCCGCAGTATGTTGCCGATGTGGAACTTCGTCAAGTATACGAAAATTTTCCATTTTGCCTTATATGCTTTTATTGAAAAATTGCAACATGAATATAACGTGTTGCTTTGAATGTTATCCATAGATTGTTGACCATTATATAATTTCAAATAAATAAATATTTTGGTACAGTACGTGGTAACAAGTGTGAGCAAGTTCTTGAATTTTTCTTTTCAAGCAGATTATTTTTATTGCATATTGCATTCAATGGCTCTATATATTTCTACGTTGTATTTTATAAACTATATGCAGAATTGATTTCATGAATACATAGTAAAAGTAAAAATTTAAATCAATCTAATCCTGCAACGCAGATTTATTCTTTCATTTTAACAGTAATGTGGATATTTATGACATGTTGAGTATGATCGGGGAAACTCTATGTCTGCAAAATGCTATATTCACAATTAGTTTTATATTTTTATATATGTTTTAGGAAAACTTTAATAAGTGAAAAATCTAAACTTCTATAAGTAAAAATAACCAAAGATCGGTAAGAAACTATAGTAAAAATAACCTTCAAATACAGCATATATGAGAAAGTTAAAAAAAATCGGTTTACCAGATGTCGATCTTGCGCTTTTGATGAGATTGCGCTTTTTTTTTGTCCTAAAGAAGGACCGTTTTCTGCCTTCGAAATAGCTTTATTTTGACTTATAAAATTCCATGCATGCTGTATTTTGACGAAGCTTTTATATTACTGGTTACGTAAAAATTAATTTAGTGTTATTAGCGTTTAACTTCATGGGGCAAAAAACAAATGATATTTCTATATCATTTGTTTTTATTTCTATATCGTAATTTAACTCATAAACAAAATCATATACGATATATAAAACGTCTTATCTCTATATCAAGGCTCATATATATAGGGCTGCACCTAGATCATTAGCTAATCAATACCTCTAACGAATTTAGATGGTTCTGGATGACGTAGTTCATGATGTGACGTTTCTATTGGCGCCTCCAAGTTTATGTATTAATTTTGCTTTAATCCCCGAGACTTATTGTGGTTCTAGGTAACGTACTGAGCAAGAAAAAAACATGATCTGGGTTTGCTAACGCTACGCTTGCTTGTCTGTCAGTGGCGTTAGGTGGCAAATTTGATGACAATTAGGCGATATTATCCACAAATTTGTGGGTCTTTTTAATGCGATAACGCCAACTTGGGGACTTTCAGGAAATGTCGCCAAGTTGACAATTACTCAATATAAAACTGAAAAGTAAATTAAATGTTTTTATGATCTTTGTAGTTTTGTGAAAAGAATATATTTAATATTCATGATTGTAAATGTAGTGTGTTTCACTGTTTAGTAGTGCAGGTAGGTTTGTTAGAGGGTTGTATGAAATTCACGTTTAGAGGGATCTATGTGGGATTTAAAGTAATTGCCATTATTTAGGGAGTAATATATTCATTATGTTTTCAAGGAATCTTATCAAAATGAATATTGCTCGGAAAATGTCCGTGATTTGCTTGCACCTGGGGATTTTAGGAGTGCGAGTTTTGCAGGCGGGTAGATGGGGGACCTCTTATATAAAACTTTATCTTCCCTGACATACCAGGGGTTTAATATCTAATTATGTATATTTAAACATTATTTGTTCTATCTTCAACTTTGTGTTTTATTTCATTGTATATGGAAAAATTTATATTATAAAAGATGCATTAAAAATTGCATTAAAATCTTATGTTGATATACCTAACCCAAATCTTTCAGATATCCAAATTTTAATGCATTTATTTGCAGTTAAGTGCATAAAGTCATTTTTGCAATATTTTCTGTCAAATTTTAGTTTTTTGAAAGATAAACAAAAATTACTCCGCTTATGTGCCGTCCTATTTATGTATACAGAAAGCGTCAAGAGATTATATTGATCCGTTTTACCAATATGCGACAAGGTGGAAAACAAGGTTTATGGATAAGTATGCTGAAAGTACAATATTAGCCATTAAGGTAACGATTTAGATGTTCAACATTCTTTTAATGCGTTCTAAAAGAATGTGAGAATTATAAAAAGTAGTATCAAACTAAAAAGTAAATTTAACCTTCAAAGGATATGAAAAGCAAAATTGATTTTTTTTGCTGCATGTTAAAGGTATTTTTCCTTTTCTTTAAAGAAATAGTTTACATAGAGAAATAATCATTTAAACAGAATTTCCCAAACGTTTAGGTATAATAATAAAAGTTCAGATTTTTGTATATATCTTTATGTTCTATGGGATGATAGAATTTAATTGCTTTTGCAAATAAAGTAAAAGGAATAACTAGTATTTTAAAGGATAAAACAATCCAAGGGCAGGTATTTTATGTAATTTAGTTTTTGTTCTAACTTCTGGATATGATGGATTTCTGCATATGGGAAAGGGATACACTAGCTGAGTGATATTCTGATGGCTTGCTTATGTTATTTAACTTTAACATCATAAATATTAAAAATTAAGTTAACCGAATGTTATTACTTATTTCATTAGCATTTAAAAATTTTATATATAATTTTAAAGATTTTTTAAAGCATTTATTCAATAAAATATCATCCCCTATGAAGAGAAAATAATTTTTCTCACCACGTATTCCTTGTTTACACCTTTTGACTGGTATTTTTTTAAACCTTTGACTGGTATGAACGTAAACGAACTTTCATACCAGTAAATCGGTCAACAATAATTTACGTATTTGATCACCTTGCAGGAGAAAATTTAGAAATATCATCTTTTATTAAAACGTTTACATTCAGTTGCCATTATCTGCTTTTTATTGAAGAGCAACGCTGTAATGTCGATATTCAACTCGCATTACTTTTGTGTAAAATGTATAAATTTATGTATTATATTTCTTTATATACAGCTCTTTTACAGATTTTAATTCAGCCTTGAAAACCCCCTTTTTGTCGTTTTTATGTG
Source organism: Amaurobius ferox (assembly GCA_951213105.1). Taxonomy (NCBI): domain Eukaryota; kingdom Metazoa; phylum Arthropoda; class Arachnida; order Araneae; family Amaurobiidae; genus Amaurobius; species Amaurobius ferox. Next base: position 104,529,316 of record OX578142.1, on the reverse strand, counting down.
TTCTCTTGGAATATATGTTATTCTTAAACCGAAATCAAAATTATTTTTGGTATATTATTAATGTGCGAGCGCTTTGAGAGTTATTTCTTCTGTTGAGTTCAAGGTCTTTTTGGCAGTCGAAAATGGAAGTGCCAATGTAAAACGATTTCATAGTTTCAATACATTTGTGCTGCAGACGATGAGGTTTTGCAACGGTTGTTTACAGCAGGTGGTTCTTCAGACATTCTCTCGAGACATGCTGGCGTTTGGCCGTGAGAACCTTTCTCGGCGGGAAATATCATGATTGTTTTCTATTGGTTGCGACGGACTGGAAGCTTTCGTCCAGGTCCGTGGAAATGTTGGCTAAAAAGTATAAAAGCCGTGCGCACCTTTTCTCTCTCTCTTATGATCTTACGACTGACAACTTCTCTGTAGGCAGTTCACGATTGCAACGCTCACTCCGAATCTCGGGAGTCTGACCTCCAGGCAGATTCCTAGAGATTCGTGAGCTGAAGAATGCTGCCGTTCTAACGTCCATTCTATGGTACGATCCCGAGGCTCATACCGGGAATAGAATAACATCGAGACAGCATATAGAATGAACCCGATGCTCATACCGGGAATATAACAACGAGTCAGCTAGTGGAATGCTCCCGAGGCTCATGCCGGGAATGTTAATCGCAACGTCACTACCTGAGTTATCTTGAGACTCAAGTCAAGTTTGATTTCGAGTCGATTCCTGTTGAAGTTCCATTGAATGAAGCCATGAGTCCAGGTTGGGCCATTTTGGAGAATACCAGAATGTGTGTGCCATCCTTTCTTTCCGTGAGAAACACCGATATATAGCTGTGTGGGCGATTGGCTGATGTTGGGAGCTACGACCTTACTCACGACGACTTGATGACCTAGGTAAGCGACCTTTATGTTTTAACCAAGTCATGCCAGACGTACAGATATTGTAGAGAGAGACATTGGAATGGAGAATGCAATCATCCACCGTAATCTGTAGCTCCAATTTAATACGTATTCTGAAGATTTAATTTCTGATTTAATTAAATATCAAAAATGTTTTTTTTTACTCTCAGTGTGCTCATCCCAGTGATTTGACCATACCAATTTTGATACATTTATGATATGTGGTTTGCCACCTTTTATTACATTATGTTTAATTATGGAGGCTCTAAAGCCAGTGGCGCTCTGATGAAACCTGCGCATGTGTCCAGTGGTGAGCTGAGAGATTCAGCTGTTGTATTTGAATACATCTAAGAAATTAACATCTTGAATAAATGAAAATTCATTTTAACTTCAAAATTCTGTTTATTCATTTGTGTATTTTAATTCCTTTTGTTACTTGTGAAGAAGACGTTCCTTAAAGGTAAGGTTTCGATTTTAAATGTTTTTAGGTTATTTAGGTTCTTCTGGGCTGTAGGTCATCGCGGAGATTTATTTCTCCGGACAGGAGTGTGTGGACCTGTGGATTATTTTTGCGGCATTTTTTGATCATGGCTTTTGTAGTGGTGCTGGTGTGGCTAAATTCAAAATTAAGAGGTCACGTTTCTTCTTATCTTCCGCCATTACAACGCCAATCAAAACACCGGTTTAAATGTATGTGTTGAAGTGAGCAATAATTGCTTGATTTACTACATTAGTACACTCTGTTGCAGAAAAATTATATTTATATATTCACCGAAAAAATTTGAACTACAGCCGCGAAATTCGGCATGTATTTACCGTTTGAGGAGATACGCAAAATTTCCTCAAACAAAGGGAGTTTGGGAACAATAAAGTATTTTATTACAAATGATTAGAATTCGGGAACAGCAAAGTTTTATTAAGAAACGGTGATAACAAGATAACATTTAATAAGTGATAAATCCTCCCCTGGCCGCTATATAATCCGATATTCGGTGTGACCTAGAAACAAATACGTTGCTTATGTACCTTTGTGAAAAATTCTGCTATAAATGTTGCACTTGGCCAGCTAATTCAGTTGTATTCTGAGAAGGCTGCAATTACTAACCCAACATGTCCCAGACGTGTTTTAATGACGATAGGTTTGGGGTCCTGCATGACCATGGGAGGGTATTAAATTCTTAAATACAGTGTTGAGAAAGCCGTGCAGTATGTGGTTGAACATTGTTTTGTTGGAAAATGAAACTTGAGCGGCTTTACAGCAGAAACAGAAGAATCGGCTACAGAATATCGCCGATGTACAAGTGAGACGTCAGAGAGCCTTGCGGCACAACTAAAAGAGATCGGTTGTCCCACGAAATGGCTCCCCAGACTGTCAGATCCCATGTGATGACCGTGTGCCGCTCGACAACAAATGCGGAATACTGGATTGGAACACTAGCCAGTTCTACTCCACATACGTATGCGGAAGTCAGCACTGAGACAGAAGCGGGATTCGTCGGTAAAGACAACATGCCTTCATTTAGATACCGTCCAGGCTAATTGATCTCAGCCAAAATCCAGACGTTTTAAACGCCTCAATGGACTTTGGAATCTAGTCCCACCTTCTGCCAATCGTCTTCGAATAGTACCCCTTCATACAGGATGCATGGAGAATTGCAAATGCCCTGGAATGGCTGATAGCTATGCCATCGGTGTGGACGTGGTTTCCCTCTTGCGTGCACCATTCACTCGAGAAGTTGCCTACTTGGGACATGAGGCTCTGCGACAATTACATGTGACTTCTCTGATCCATTATTGCCAACACCGAGCAACTATCATATCGCTTCGACAAGCATGGCGACTGATACGTTTGTTGGACCAATCAGCTTTCCTTATAACTATGATGCGACCTCTCTATAAATCTGACAATTGTTCATAGCGCGGTACATCTTAAATTCATCATTGTACACAATTTGAAGTATCAAAGCAGAAAATCCAGTTCTAATTGCCCGTGAATGATAAGACCAGTCGTTTTAGATGCTGCATGATGCGTCGTTCTCATGCGCGTTGCATGAGCCCTATAACATACATCATTGCAGCTGACAGTTTGATCATTTGCATAAATCTCGACGCAACGAAACGACATTTCCCTGCAGGCTGTAGATCATTTTTTATGGAAATGGCTCTCAGAAAAGTATGTAGCTACTCTAGCTCAAAAACTACTATACCAAATTTCGCAAAATTTTGTAGATAAATTTGCTGTTGGATACATTGGTACTGGGTAGAATTTGGTACCATTCGGAAGGAAAAAATCTGCTTTTTCTTGTGAAATGGCCCGCAAAAATTGCAGGAATCTAAACTAAAAGACTACGAGTGTTTATATGTAATTTTTAACGAAGAAAATAATAAGACAAGTCCCATAACTGTAGGACTAACTGCTCTCGATGTATCATAGTCATTTTTCTTAAATTTTTTTGAAAATATGTCCAGTCGCTAAATAATAACGAAAATTGAAATAAAACTGCAAATTCAGTGTAATTTCAAATAATTATTCGTGGTTTGTCGTGCTAATAAACTCAATTAAATGAATTATAAAAGAAAGAAAAATGAATTTAAGTATGTAAGGAAAGTCATGACTTGCCCACATCGGATTTTTGTTTCTACATAAAATATCGCAAAAGTGAGAAGAGAGTGAAAAGGGGTTATAATTCCTTCTATTTTCATTCCCACACAGCGCTTAGGGAATAAGATAATTCTGCCATTCTTTATTTGCTGTCACAAACGAACATATCTATCAGTGGAAATGTTTGTCTGAAATTGTAAGTGAAAAATGTTTTAGCATAAAATATATCTTTCCATTTCACTTAACACCTTTTAATCACAACTCATTTTAAATCACACATATATTGCTAGTAACGAATTAAGTATCGTTTTGAAACTTTAAATATTAAAACTTCTTAATTTTTATAGCATTTTTTATAAGACTAGCTGTATAACCTTTTTTTGTATGGTGAAATTATAATGTGAAGAAATTTATATCACAATTTGCGGTGAACTTTTATTATTTGGAGTCTATTTCTTTGAAATATTATAATAATTCTCACAAAGAAGAAATAAGTGAGTTTTCTCGTGCTGAGATAATAGACAGACAGACAGACAGAAGAGTAACTTACAATTTTATTTATATTGATAATAACTACTAGTCGAATATCCGTTGAAAATCAACGGTCTCGCAAAAGCAAGTTCTGAATATTGTAATTTTTTTAATAATTCGCATTTCACATTTATTAGGCAAATCGAATATTTTAGTGTGAAGAACCTCCTAAAGAAGAAAATATTGGAAAACTTAAAACTTTCAAACTTTGAAAACTTTCAAACTATCTACCAGTACACTAAATTAAAGTCTCTATCTCATCCCGAAGCATACTATTTTATCACCTCCCCTTTCGAGCGTTTTTCTGTGGAGCACACCCATAAATGAACATTTTTGAAAAACTCTGTTCGTCTTTGGTTTTTATCAGATGATTAGCCCGTATTCTAAATATCTAGCCTCTATCACATTTAAAAGAAGCGTGTCTCATTTATTCGGAAAATCGAACATATTGGTGTGCGGCACCCCCCTAAAGTAGCAAATATTGGAAAACTGAAATTCACACTTTCTTCCCTTCAAACCCGTAGACTTGCATCTAAATTTTAAGCAGGATCATACCAAAGCAACCCATCAACATTTCATAAAATTTGATACAGTTGTTATTTGGTGATGATTAGGTAAGCAAACGTATTTTCACTTTTATCTAAACAGTTTTCTATTATAAGTCAACGAACAAGAACTAGTATATGAGAAAAATGCAAAAACAGTCCATGAATGATGTTGCCTGTAATATTAGTGTATTTTTAATTAAAAAAACTTAAAATTTACCTTTTAATTCCTAGCTTAAGTGTTCCATTTGAATGTTTTTATTTCTCTGCATTATATATTCTCGTAGGTATTTGATTAAAAATTAATACTTAATTTGATCTAATTTTACCACACATTTTCACTATCTAGTATAAATATTCTATGAATCGGCTTATCAAGTCTTAGTGTAATCGTAAATTTATCTTCTTGTGTGCGTGTAATGTTTATAGAACGCGTCGTCTCTATAGTAACTTGAATCTAACAGAAGCAGCAATTTAGAAGAGATATATGAATTTTTCGCGTGCATAATTAAGCAGGAATCAATGCTTCAGTTGTGTGCTTCAAATTAAATTATGTGTAACTTTTGTAATGAAATATATATGAAAAATCCCAAATAGTGCTGCAATTTATGATTATTTCCATTTTTATACTCATTTTTTAATCATTAGAGTTTTAATATTTTAAAATTTTTTAATCATTAGAGTTTTAATATTTTAATTTTTTTTAATCATTAGAGTTTTAATATTTTAAAATTTTTTAAACGTTAGAGTTTTAATATTTTAGTGTTTTAATATTTATTTCTAAATATTTGAACAAAATGAACTTGTGAAATGGAGGAATGTTTCACAGTTTGGTATAATTTACCAGGAAATATTTTAAACGAATGTCTGTTCGGTTTTAAAGTTGTGAATTCCCATATTGCAGTAATAATTGTATATTGTAGAACTGACGGACATATGGTGGCAATAGTAATATTGTACATTTGGTAATATTCAACATCTAGATTTTTTCTGCATTGAGTTGAAACGTCATAAACTGCTTTTAAATATGTATGTTGCCTACTTAAGAACAGTGAGATAAAAAGAAAGATAACTGGAAAATGCACAATATTTAGACCCGTAAGGCCTCGTAAAATAATACTGCAAAGGATAAATATCATATATAACATTGGAAAAAATTGCTTCTCATTGAATAGATACTTTCACTTTCTTTTTCAAATAATAGACATACATTTGAAATTCGTATTTTATCTCTGACACTACGTCAGAAAATATCGCTTTTCTGTAGTTTTGTTCGGTTTCTATAAGAAGGCAGGTAAATGCCGACGTTGCTACATTCGTTTATTAGCACAAATACCCACCTTTGACCAGTATTTAAAATGCAAACCTCTGATCAAAATCATACGGGTACAGACAGTGAATTCTCGAAATTCAAATAACGTTTTAATAATGCGACCGTTTGGAGCAGAAAATAAATAACTTGCTGCGTGAGACTAACACGCGCTAAATAATTCCTAATAACGCATCTCCGCTGTGCGAGCTTAATACGCCCTAAATAAGCATGCGAGGCACATACGGCCTTTGTTAAATCAAGCTAAAAACATAGTCCTTAAAGTTTAGCACTGGCATATATAATAGCTGAGACATGATTAAATTGGTGAAAGAACCACAATAGATTGATAAGACACACTATGAATTAAACTGACAGTTCTATAAAAGGCTAGTATACGCATAAAAATATTAAAAAAGGACAACAACATTTTAAAGCAGAAATCTGAAAATTTAAGCTGCAACGTACCTCATTAACTGATCACAATTTGCTAATAAAAATTATTCAAAACTAATAAAAAGTTATTCATAATATTTTCTACTAATAAGGGATCGATTTGGATAAAAATAACTCAAATTTGTGCTTCAACACAAAATAAATAAAACACTAATTTGAATTTAAAAAGATATAGCCGATGTGCATTGTCCTGAAAGTTCAGCTCCTCTTGTACCACATTTCGCGGCTATCGGCAGTTTAAATTTCCCGCTAAGTGCTATTGACAGATAAACAAAGAGAGAGGGGGGGGAGAGAAAGAGTCACCTTCTTTTATTTTGTAAAACAAGGTTGTATTCAGTTGATGTGTATAACCCAATCTTGAAAATGGAAACAAATAATCATAAAATGTCAAACATATGATTTGAATACTTAACTGAATTTTCCGGATACAGTTTCATAATTACAAGAACCAGATGCAAATATTTATCAAACACATTTTTTACAAACCTATTTACATTACTGTCTAGCTTTCAATATTTATAAAGTCCCGTATAAACTTTGAATATACACAACTGCTACACCTTATGTCTCTCTGCCTACACCTAATAAATAAATCATTTTTTTTATTTTCTAACCTTTCGATTTGATTTACGGCTCATGAGCTCAGTACAGCTCGGGAACCAGTCCTTCCTGGTGGATTGCAATCGGCTCTCACAATCTCCAGTGACGCCGTCTCTAACCCTTTATGACACTTTATTGGATATTTGGCTTCCGATTTTGCAGTGCGCCTCTCCCTCCCCCACGCGCCTCCGAGTGTCATTTGTGCCACCGTTGTTTAAATCAATTTCCTTTAATAATACGTCGAACATTATTCGGCCGTGCTTGCAGCGAAAGAACCGTTCAATAATGACAAAAGTGGAGAGTTTTAATCAAAAATCGATAAAAGCCATATTCGTTTTCCTCCTGCTTGCTTTTCCCCCGGCCAGCACTGATTTTCTAACTTGATTTTCCTTTTACTTTGGTGGCTTCAAGCGACATACAGCGCCCAAATCCAGCTCATTTGTGACCCCCTCTTTCCCCACTTATCCGTCCGCCTATCCTTAATTAGAATATCGACTGATGGCGGCTGGGGCAGGCTTGTACAGAGCCCTATAGAAAAAGACCGAATCCAATGCTCTGGCATCCGACTGATCCTCACTCTCCCACCTAATGTTGCACACCAATGTGCTACTACCGTGCACAAGATTAGTCTCTGGGTAACTTTTGAATCTGGTGGCAGGCTAGTATCAAAATTGACAAATGATTTTTCCTAAAGAACAACAGGCAATTTCAGCGGAGAGAAAGCGATGTTTTATATCATGGAACACATACTGGTTTCATTAGCGTATAGTTTAAAGCCCTATTATTTGCTGCCTTGTCATTTTTATCCGATACGATGCCAGGATGTTGGTTAAAAACTGAAGTTCCAATAAATGGAAATTTGTCCGGAAAATATTCTTTCTAGAAAATGATAGTTGCCGCTGCTCGAAAGATGTTCAAAACTTTTAGTATAACAAACATGTGCTTCAGTGGATACGTTGGGGAACACCGAAATTTGATTTTCTATTTACTGCTTAAGTAAATCAAAAGTGATATTTTAAGTTACATCTATTATTTGCTTGATTTTATTTGATTCATATTCATTGAACTTTCATTCAGAGATAATACAAAATATTTTTATTAATATTTTCTAAATTGGGAATAATATTTTTGTTTGACCTTGAGACATTTTAAGATACGTTAAAATATTATATTCCATTATTCTCTTTAGCCTGTGTACGATACGACGACCGCCCCTGAATTAGTGGCTGGATTTTCTCATCTATCTGTGCAAAGGCATATTTAACTTCTGATCTTGAAGTTCTCATTATTTAAGTAAACTGTAGAGTGACCCGCAGTCCCACAAACACTGTGGCCTTAAAAATGTTCTTCAGATGAAGTTTGAGCACTAAACGAAACTGTGCATCATACTGAACGAGGCCAATACAGTAGACCCCAGACGAGGATAGGTTACCAATCCAGATGATGACAGACCTCTAGCTCAGACGAGGACAGGGCATTGGTAGGGATTTCAGTCAACTAATGTATACGAGCTAAAGTTTCGAGACCCCCCCCCCATCCCATGGAACTGAAACGCACCTGACCCGACCATACTGAAATAAGCAGACGCAGATATCAAACTGCTCCCGCAGTGTAGCATAGCGATTTTGAAAGTAGTATGACAAGCATAGTAATTATCCACATGAAAACTATCCACATATTAATTTTTTAAGATTAGTTTAATAGACATATCTCACATTTTAGGGAGGCACACCATTATCTCAGGAATTTTTACACTAAAAAGTGGCAGTCGTCATAGGCCGTACTTTAAAGCGCACTATTTTGCGGGACAGGTATAATGCTCTAGTTTGATTCTCACAGTTTTACTAGCAAAAAAATATGGAATATTATCCTTAAATTATCGGGTTTTATCCGAATTTGTGGTTCCTTTTGAATCATTCACACGTTATATGCATTTCGAGGTGGCATTAATGTGGCTACTGATGACATTCAATGCAATGTAAATTTTGTGGTAAACAAAGAGAAGACCGGTTAATTTATGTCAATGTTATCGAACTGGCATATGATCAAATACACTGCGCTTAGGAAATTTGAACATTCTACAAATTATTTTTACCGCATAATCCAATTTATCTGCAATCTGGCATCAACCTAGAAAACTAGAATCCTGAAAATAAAATATTAACCACTGGCAACTAAAATGAAAACAGATAGTTATTATTTTAAAACTTTATTTATTAAAATAATTGTTTTCAGTTTAAATTGGGCTACATAAACTACATAATAAAATCTTAATAAATAAGTTGTAGGCCTTAATTGTTGTGGATGTGGTGATCTGCGAGATGTGAAACAGCATAATTTAGTTACTTTCATAAATTCCTCTTGGGATAAAAATTAGTCATATATGTAATATATTGGTAGAAATGGTTCTCTAGGAAACGTATTCATTATCTGGACACTTGGGTAGCCGCTCGCTGCTGTCACCAAAGTATTTTATCGGCATTCTTGGCCGGACGCTTAGCTTGATACATTACGCCCTACTGTCACACTTCTCTCTGTGAAGTCTTTTGACTTTCCAATTCTTTTAGCAACTGTCTATGTCTTGTGTACCTAGTTTAATATCACCTTTTTTTAGTTCCTTCTTCAATTTCTTCCCCTGTAGGCATTTGCACAGAAACTGTCTTTATTGGCTTCCAAGACCGTAACAGCGAACAGCTTGCGGTGGTCCTCTCAGCTAGGATCACATGTGTGTGGTACTTCTTTACCGTGGGCACAAAAATATTAGTTAGATGTAACGTCAATATCTGGACATATTGTTTGAGGTAATTTATATTTTATTGCCTCGAACACTCATTTCAATTCGTACCTGGAATATATGAACGAACAAATCGTGGTCTCGAAATGGCTCGAAAAAATTGTCAAGATCTAAATTAAAATACTACAAATGTATCAATTAAATGCCTGTTTCATACAGAATTTTTTGACTACGAAAAGAAGAATACCG